>JAGSXJ010000010.1:600000-1136297 GCA_020726575.1 Plectosphaerella plurivora | reverse complement strand
CTCGCCCGGTCCCGACACTAAGTAGCCCCGCGACAGTACATCATACCACCCACTTTGATGTAAGTTTAATTCACAGCCCTTAACTCAATCAAGCCACTGGATATCTAGACTATGCCCTCCCACATAGCTAGAACGCCAGCCTTTGGCTACTCCATGGAACAGCGCGATTGGGTCGAGGCTCGCGCCTCGGCCCGTAATGTGCACACCAACCTGATCCCCGACCATCTTGTTGTCGCGAGCTTCAACGTACTCCCAGAGCTCGAAATCCCCTTGACAGGGGACAGACACGATCTAGTCGTCCAGACACTCCTGGGTGTTAACGCCACTGCAGACGTACTCATTCTTCAAGGGGTGACAGACGACCTCCTGTCTGTTTTACTAGCGGACGCAACTCTCCAAGTCCGTTACCCATACGTATCCCGCCCCCCGCCAACTCAAGGTCAACCGCCGGGGCACCCTAGAAATGTTGTACTTAGCAAACACTATTTCTCATGGGAACAACTTCCGTCGAAAACCCCGCGCAGCCCGACATGCTTGGCAGTATTCGAGTATGTTGGGCTGCGAGGACTGATGGGCGACAATGAAAGTTTCGTTGTTGCCGCCGTCCACCTAACACGGGGCTTTACGGATGAAACTGTTGCTGCGAAAGTAAGTTTCAACAGGCTCAAGTGTTGTTCCTATCATGTTTGGATCTGGAGTCGCTGGAACGCTCTCGCGTGCAGACATTTACAGCGCATCCATGAGAGGCTATTCTGACAAGAGTCATTATCTACAGTGTGCTGAGATGGAAGCACTCATCACCCACCTGTCGGAGCAATATTCCACGAGTAAGTGGATCATCACTGGCAGCTTCAACATGGCTTCATCATCGCGTACCATCAGCGCCGCTCAAAAGGAGATTCTCATCTCGAACCATACCATGAGCCTCATGCACTTTTTCGAGACCGAGCTCTCAAAGAGTGGGTTTCATGACGCCTGGACTGTGTCTAGGATTGAGTCGGGGGAGTCCTCGGACGATATCAAACAGAGGGAGGACTCAGGTCCTGTGTTCGAGGGCGAACAGGGCGCCACATTCTACCCGCAACACCATCACCTGGCAGCTGGGGACGAATCTATGAACCGACCCCAGCGGTATGACCGAATCCTTTTCAGGCACGCAGATGGCCTGCATCCGACGGGATTCAACATGTTCAGCGATGGTCGCCGTGCTGCTGTCGATCCCGGCTCTCTGTCTGATGGGCTTCGGTCAGCTAGCGAACAGTACGGGATCCGCTGTCTCCTTCGAGCACGAAAGACCGTCGCCCACGAAGTAGAGATATCCGAGACTCATATGAACCGCATCCGCGCTCATACTACACAGGGGGCGTTGACCCGGCCGCCCCCCCTCAGAGAATTTCTGGCCCACGAGTTCATCATACCGACAATAGAGGATGAGAAATTTCGAGCCAGAGCATTTGCTACACTGGTCGATACGATCCTAGATTGCGGTCCGGAGATCTCCAGTCAGTCCAGCTCGGGGATGCCACGGATCGTGGCGAAAGCGGTTGGCTCGTACGGCCTGGGGGTCTGGACCAGCCAGTCAGACATTGATTGCCTCTGTCTAGGATCCATAAGCCCTACCACGTTCTTCAAGATTGCCAAGCAGCGCCTCCGCAAGGCCTCGCCGCTCGGTATTCGGATCCTTCGAACTGTCAGCGCGACATCTGGAAAGATGCTGGAGCTGGAAACGCAGGGCGTCAAGGTCGATTTGCACTACTGTCAGGCCCCCGCCATCGCGCTCAGGTATGACCCCTCCAGGAGCCCGGCAGTACCTCCTGCTAAAGGCATTGTTGACAAAGATGGCCCGACGTGCTGAAGCGCCCGTCGACCGACGATGCTTTCTCACTCGGTTTCGATGTTCTTGCCAAGTTGAAGCCCGCGAGGGATCTGGCGTATTTGCGTCGTTCAATTCCGGACCTGGCCCTATATCGACTCGCACACCGGGCGATAAAGGCTTGGGCCAGTGCGCGCGGAATATACGGCGCTCGATTTGGCTACCTCGGCGGCGTTCACATATCAGCCCTTCTAGTGCCGATTTGCAAGACGCTGGCATACGATGCCGCCTCCGCCGAGAAATATCCTCCATCTGCGGAGGACGTGGTAACAACCTTTTTCGACTACTACGCCGCCTTCCCCTGGGACACTGCCATTGTTTTTGACCCTTTCTACCACAAGTCGATAGACCATCGTCGAACGTCCAGAGAACCTCTCTGCATTATTGGCTGGCATCCGCCTTCACTCAATACGGCTGCCACTGCATCGAAGTCCACGACGAGGATACTGACAACAGAGCTGGAGAGGGCCAGAGTCATTTTATCCAGCCCAGATTGGACTTGGTTGCGACTCATCGGTAGCGGCCAGTCTTTTGTGGACGAGCTACCGCAAGGGGCCATGGACTTTCTGTCCGCATATGAAGTATTCGTAAGGCTTGAAATCCACTACTGGGGTTCATCACCTCAGGGTGGTGCGAAACTCCTGAGCTGGGTTGAGTCTCGCTGTGCGAGCATCCTCGTCGGTATGTTCTCTCCATATGCTCTGGGTGTCTGCGCGCAGATGCTTCCTCCCTTGGCTTATTGCATTCTCACATCATCAGATATTGGTATAAGAGTGGAGGGAGCTGTCAGTCAAATCTGGCCACAGAGATTCACAAAGAGCCACCCTGCCCCGGAGGCGGATATCATTGAAACCTACGAAGGATTCTATCTTATTGGTGTTGCTTCGGACAAAGCTTCAGGCTGTTTCCAAATTCGGGGCGACGACAATCCAACAATGTCAAATCTCCGCGCAGTCGTCCAGCAGTCAGAGCGCAGAATCACAAGCGACGACAACCACTTCGATCCTAGGACATCATGGTTCAGTGCATCCATCGTTAAAGGAACACAGCTGGGCCGCCTGATGTTGGATGGGCGACAATGGGGTAGGTGTGTCGAGGACAACGAAAGTGACGAAGATGACGGCGAAACGGAGGAGGGCACCTTCAGTGCAGAGTGGCAGATGCCGGACATGAAAGCGAACCTGTCCGTTCGGTCCAGCGAACAATTTGTGCCAGCAGCTCATCAGCATATGGGCGAGGAGACCCCAAAGCTGAGAACTGCAATCGACGTGCTCAACCGTCTTCGTTGGGACCCCGATCTCGACTCAGATGACTACGGCATCGGTTATCTTGACAGATTTGACGGAATCCAAGAGAAGGCTGTCGCCGCATGGAAGTCGGAGCAAACGGACGAAGAGTTCATTCCCCAACACCGGATTGCTTATTTCAGAAAGAAGAGCACAGGTGTTGTGGTGTGGGACAGGGCTCGTAGGATCGACCTGGTATTTGGGCACCCCGGTTCTTAGGAAGGAAGGCATTGCCTAAGACACATTCTGACTTGTTCGTACACGCCGCAGACACCATACCAGGAACTTCATCCCTGGACAGTCACGAAAAACAAACTATTACCCCCGCTTGTACCCCAGTGGCCTCAAGTTGCCACCACGTCCCATGTCGCCGTGCCCAGGTGTCAGTAGAGCGTCATAAACACCGCCGCAATGCCTGCCTTGTCGTACTTGACATACTTGCCCTTCCCTTTATCAATTTCATGATACCGGTCCCAAAACCGGTTGTAGAGTGGTTCAAGCATCTGCTGAATGTCGCGGGCAAACATTTGCCGAACCTCCTTTTCCATGTTGTAAGACTTGTGCTTCTGCACCAAATCATCGAAGGATGCGTTGAAGGCCTGGAACTTGCTCTTGATGTTGTCCTTGTCCTTGCTGCTCAGGTTCTTGACAATCGAGCTAGAATCGGCCTGACTTGACGCTGGCCGCTGCTTGCTGGTGTGTATAACGTCCAGAAGGAATGTGGATGCCTCCTTGCAGTCGGCAGTGTATATGCTCTTGGCCTTTTTCCGCCAAATGTCCACGACGCCCATCCTCTTCTCAAGCAGCGAAGACAGGTCTGAATCGCGGACCATACGCTCGATGATCACAACGTTGTTGGCAAGAAAGACCCCCATTACGCCCCGGCCGCCCTTGAGGACAGCCTGCGCCTTTTGCCCGAGGGAGGAAAGCAGAGTATCGAGTGTGTCTGTGCAGTAATGAGCAAATATGTCCTTTCCATCAGCTCCCACATCGAAAGAAGCGAGGCTCGGGACGGAATCGGTCGCGCGACCGCTGGCTGCGCCTGATGACTTCCATCCTCCGTCGCCCAAGGAAATCATGATACTTGAGATGGGCCGCAGGAATTCAACCATTGTCTGGAGACGACGCATGATTTCTGATACAACGGGGACGGGCGCTCCATCTGGCGGGAGGGTCTGCAAACCACCGACCCTCCGCCGGATATCTTCCAGTAGTTCGGAAAGGGAGTTCTTCGCGGTTTCTCGAACCGGTCTGAGGGCAGCAGCGAGCGATGGTTTGAGTTCGCCCGTCCGAGTCTCCATTCTTTCAGAAAGTGTGGACACAATTTCGGTGATCTCGAATGCCAGGTTGCAGTCGGTGCTTAGGTGAGACTTGATGTGGTTGTTCAGTTCCCGCAGGGCGCGCGCCAGTTCTGCAAGGGCAGCCTGGCAGGTCGCCTGAAAAATACGGCCCCAGTCCTCACGCCTGAAGAGGCTGCAGATGTTTTCATGTTCGGCAAGAAACAAACCCTCCATCGCCTGTGCGTATGTGCCGATTCCATTTGTTCCGACCCTGTACATTGCGTCCATGGTCTTCTTTTTCGCCGTGTTGACACTGGCAGAGGCCAAGTTCGCAAGACTGGAGGATAGGTACGGTCCTCGGATGTCGACATAGATTTTGCCTACGGATGACTCTAGAGAAACACCACTCTGTGATTCCTCGGCTGAGCCAGTGACGAAAGCGCGTATGAGTCCGAGTGGTGTTGTGACACCCTGCGAGAGAACAGGAAACGGCACGTCCTTCGTGATGTAGTGTAGTGGCTCCACCGATCGCGGTGTCTCGTTGCGCAGGAGCTTCTCGAAGTGACCCTCGAGTTGCGAAGCGCCCGACTTGACGAGACGCGACAAATCAGCCATTGTCTGTTGGTTGGCTCGGAGGTTCGAGGCCTGCATCTCAGCGAGCGCCTTATTTAGCCTTTTGACCGATGCGAGGAAGTTGTTCAGGCCTGAACGTTCAGGGCCTGCCCGAATGATCTGTTCCTCGTCATTTTTGCTGTCGGCTGGTTGCCTCAGCCTCTCGATCGCAAAGAGTACGCTGTCGATATCTAATGACACACGGGTGAGTACGATGGCTGCGACCAGAAGGGGATGGACACCTCGCAACGCACTGTTACCAAACACTTGAAGTCGCCTCGTTTCTCCATTGAGAGGGCCGGCAACGTCTCGCACACTCTGACCAGTTGATTCCAGTCGACCGAGGCAAGCTTGTATCTTCTTGGTCAACTGTGTCGTCTTCTCAAGGCGCGAGTTGAGCACGTCGACCTCTGCCCGCGCCTCCTCATCAGCCAGCTGCCGAGGACTGTTCCCTCCGACTGCCATATCGACGGTCTATGGCGTTCTGTCGATGAGGCGAGGGAGCGGAAACGACGTTAGGGGATGATTGTCACTAACGGCTGGGTGCGCCACGGTGAATAGCTACACAATTATACTCTACCACACTACTATACCGACTTTTCATAGTAATATAATATACCTAGGAGTATATTACTCACATCGTAGCTATACTAAGTATTCGAAAGAGCTTTATATACTACATTACTTAATATTAAGATTATATTAATATATTATAATTTAAATATAATCGTTATTTTTAATAGTCTTTATATTCTTTTTAATATTAAATTTTTTTAATATAAATACTATACTAACCGTATAGGACTAGTAAGTCTTAGTCTCTATCTTAAAGAGCCTTAGGTTTATTCGTATATACTTTAGAGTAGCTAAGGTACTAGGTAGGTAGGTTTCTACTCAGTACGTACCTAGCTACATGCATTACCCCTCTGGAGCACTTTACGCGCGACGCGTCCTCCACGCGCCCTGCCCCTTGGTCCCCGCGCATCAAGCGTACAAACACCAGAACACCACGTTCACCCACTTCGCGATCTCGACCAGACTCCCCACGTCATACGTTTCTCGCCCTGGCCCTCTGGCCTACGAGAAATGGATTCATTCATGCTGCAAGATGCGGCGACAGCCGACCGCGTGCGCCAGGCGGAAGACTTTCTCGACCCAGGTCAGATGGGGATCTTGCGTGTCAATTTTCGAGCCAGGACTGACTTTGTGACTTCCAGGCAGCCAACAAACCAAGAGCTACAAGTCAAACATCATCAATATGGTCAAAGCAGGCCAGAGGCGTTTGACAGTCAACATTGACGATGTTCGCGATCGCAACCCCGAGCTCGCCCATGGAATACTCCAGGAGCCGTTCGAGTACACACTTGCCTTCAACCATGCCCTCAAAGAGATAGTCCGAACCCTGCCCAAGACACGCGAGGAAGATGTGCTTGACGCCATCTACCACTGCGCATGGGCGGGAAGCTTTGGTCAGAATGCCTGCAACCCTCGTACCCTATCCTCGCAACACCTCAATAGCATGGTCTCCCTCGAAGGAATTGTCACTCGCTGCTCCTTGATCAGGCCCAAGATCGTCAAGAGTGTGCACTACAACGAAAACAAGGAAGTATTCCACTTCCGCGAATACCAAGACCAGACCATGACAAACGGGGTGACGACTTCGAGCGTCTATCCACAAGAGGACGAAGAGGGGAATCCGTTGACCACGGAATATGGACTCAGCAAGTACAGAGATCACCAGACAATTTCGGTGCAAGAGATGCCAGAGCGTGCGCCCGCTGGACAGCTCCCCCGTGGAGTCGACGTCATGCTCGACGATGATCTCGTCGACCGCGTCAAGCCGGGAGATCGCGTGCAACTCGTCGGCATATACCGGACCCTTGGAAACAGGAATACAAACCACAACAGTGCCCTGTTCAAGACTGTCATCCTTGCCAACAATGTTGTCCTGCTCTCCTCCAAGTCGGGAGGCGGTGCTGCCACAGCAGTCATCACAGATTCCGACATCCGGAACATCAACAAGGTGGCGAAGAAGAAGAACCTTTTCGACTTGCTTTCGCAATCCTTGGCACCAAGTGTCTATGGTCATGCGCACATCAAGAAGGCCATTCTCCTGATGCTTCTTGGTGGCATTGAGAAGAATCTCGAGAACGGGACACATTTGCGAGGCGACATCAACATCCTCATGGTCGGCGACCCCTCTACGGCCAAGTCTCAGATGCTCCGCTTTGTGCTGAATACTGCTCCTCTGGCCATAGCCACCACTGGCCGTGGCTCTTCTGGCGTGGGTCTGACTGCTGCAGTCACATCTGACAAGGAAACGGGCGAACGCCGTCTCGAAGCTGGCGCGATGGTCATGGCAGACCGCGGTGTCGTCTGTATTGACGAGTTTGACAAGATGTCCGACATCGACAGGGTCGCTATTCACGAGGTGATGGAACAGCAGACAGTGACCATTGCAAAGGCCGGCATACACACGTCACTGAACGCGAGATGCAGTGTCGTCGCCGCTGCCAATCCCATATTCGGACAGTACGACACGCACAAAGACCCCCATAAGAACATTGCCCTTCCCGACTCACTACTTTCTCGTTTCGATCTCCTGTTCGTCGTCACAGACGACATCGAAGACACCAGAGACAGGCTGGTGTCTGAGCATGTACTACGAATGCATCGGTACCGCCAGGCCGGCACCGAGGAGGGCGCCCCTGTAAGGGAAAGTACTGGCCAGTCCCTGGGCGTTGCTCTCGACAGTCAAGTTGATTCACAGCCCCAAACGGAGGTGTACCAGAAGTACGACGCGATGCTCCACGCAGGAGTCACGGTCACTTCTGGCCGTGGAACGAACAAGAAACCGGAGGTCCTCAGCATTTCTTTCATGAAGAAGTACATTCAGTTCGCGAAAAGGCTGTCTCCCCACCTGACACAGGAGGCGTCCGATCGCATCGCCGACATTTACGTCGGTCTGCGCAACGATGAGATGGAGGGCAACCAACGTCGAACCAGCCCGCTGACGGTGCGAACGCTTGAGACCCTGATTCGTCTTTCAACAGCGCATGCCAAGTCGAGGCTCTCACGCCGAGTTGAAGAAGTGGATGCGCTCGCAGCCGAGGCGATCCTGCGATTTGCTCTGTTCAAAGAGGTTGTGGAAGATGAGTCACGGAAGAAGCGCAGGAAGACCGCCAACAACCAGCAGGGAAATTCCAGCGAAGACGAATCATCTGACGATGATGACGATGGGGATTTACCACCGGCTCGACCGACTACTACTCGGAGTGGCAGGTCGACGAGAGGTGTTGCTCGCCCCAGGCCATCTCGCAACACAGATGCGGAGGAGGAGGCGACCGCTTCGGCCGAGGAGCCTCCCGCTGAGAGTTCAACCCAAGCATCTCGTTCAACAAGGGCATCCTCTCGAAGGCTGGGAGGTCAGGCTTCGTCAGGAACGGTGCTGCCCACGTCTCAGCTGTCCAGCCTGGCGGAAGGCGAGCATCCTTCCGACGAAGAAGACGTTGGCCTGGCCAACGAAGCGGCCGGTCTGTCCATTGATGATGCCCCGATCCGCAAGGAGCGCTACGACGCCTTCAAGGCGGCGCTGGGCCAGCTGTCAACGACGGCACTCTTTGACGACGATTCGGCAAGCGTAGATCAGGTGATTGAGAGTGTCAACCAGAGAGTTGGCACACGAAACGGAGGTGCTTTCAGCAGAGCCGAGGCAGTCAAAGCACTGGAACTGATGGACCAGAAGAACGAGATCATGTAAGTTGTCTCATTCTGACAGCCCCCAGATACAGCTACCGAGGACTAACCATGGCCAGGTATACCGGTGGCGAGCTTGTGTACAAGATTTAATCTCATGTTGTCTCAAAACATGGGCCGACCAGACAACACCATCATCCCGCGGTGTAAGGCAGTCCTCGACATGGCCGGGTGGTTGGACTACATGACTGTTATGAGCGCATCGTCTCAGAGCTCCCATGGCGGCATGTTTGGGCCGTCTAGTAAGATGGTACCGCGGGTGGGCGGGAACTTTGTCTCTCGGACGCATTGTCGACCTCAAGGGTATCAAGCTCTATCTACCCGGTAGTAGAATCAGGCCGCTTTCCGCATTTCCAGCTCTGCCAGTCGATCATAGACCGATGCGCCGTTCCATGTCTCCTTTCCAGTCCCGTCACGGCCAAGAGCTGGCACACCTATTTGTTCAATAGCAAAGCTTGCCGATATACTCCCCCAGAGTGCAGCCTCTTCAATGTCCTTGCCTCTAGCCAGCGCAACCGCAAGCCCGCCGAGAAAGCTGTTGCCGCCTCCGGTAGGGTCCACGACCTTGGACGGGTCGCGATGGTAGGCAGGAATCCATGCCTCGATTCCCGGATCAATCTCAATCTCCTCGCGTGCCACAATGCCATCGTCGTCTTGTAGTAGGCCTGCGAACAACGCCTCTATATCGGTGTCAGGTTGTATGCCGCCTTTGGTGTAGTCCTTGGGTCTGCGCGTGGACGGACGGCCCGAGACTGCCTTGGCCTGTCGCTTTCTCCCGCCATTACGTGCAATGAAGCAACCCTTCTCGCCTGCTCGAACAACCAGTGTGAACGACTGCAGTGGCATGCTTGCCAGTAGCTGTTCGCAGGATCGTTCTATTGCCGAAGTCGAGATTTCCCCTGTGACTGGATCCAGTCCATCATCCCCCATGAATCCTGCCAGCTCGGCGTGATTCGGGCTACATATGTCAACAAGAGGCAGCGTGTTGGTGCAGTTGAGGAGCTCGTCCGGTGTGCAGAGATCAGGTACAGGTTCCCAGATGAATATCGGTCTGGTGTATGCTCCAGGTGGGCAGATGGACCTCCTGGCACTGTTGATCTCGGACACCAGCTTTCTGCATCTCGTAGGTGAACAGATGAGATGGAAAGACCTGGAAAGCAGGAAAGTTGGGTCGAGGTCGTTGGCGTCGAGTCGTTTCTTGGGTGTGGTGTACTTGAACGCACGCTTGGTAGTGTTGCCAGTCTCGATGTATCCATTCCATCCACGCGTGGTCAGCCGTTCGGGGTCTTGACGCCACAGAACAGTCGTGTTCCACGACTTGATGACGGCGGTGAGATCATCAGGGAAATCGCTTCCTTGATCGATGATCCATCCTACGGCGGAGGATTCGGGCGCCGGAGAAAATAGACGCGCTCCGAGGGCGGAGTAGGTGCCGGCGCCTCCAAGGACGTCCCGGACCGCCGGAGTAGGCGGAAGAAATTCAATGTCATCTTCGCAATATGGGTTAGGTTGGAGCCATTGGGCGAGTGAGTAGTGGATAAGTGGTCACACCGATGATGAACATGCCCAGCGTCACAAAGTCAATGGGCCCCGGCGACGGCGGCTCTTCCTCTTCCAGAGCAGTTTTTGCATCAGAGTGTGCTGCCATGTCGAATGGATTCGGGTCGTTTGCGGCTCGTAGCCTTGGCAGAAGAAACGGTCCGGGTCGAAACCAATGTCAGTGACAGACAGAACTAGATAGGTAAGGTGGGTGTTGTCGGCCTGCATGCAGAAGTTTGAGCACAGGTAAAATTAGGCGAGCGCTGACAGCACCCGACGGCCAACCCACCCGCTTCAACAGCCAAAGGACGAGTTCGCGGACTCCCCAGGCAATGACTTGCGATCACTCCCTCCCCTCATCCGGAGAACGGGGCAGGCTGCAACGCATGCCGGCTGATTCGTAATACCCAACAGAGGAGTACCTTGCTCTGTCATAGAGATCTACCGCCGGCACAATCGACACAGCTTCGTGACTACTGCACCTACCTAGGTATCTTGCCTTTCTTGCCTAGCCAATATCCAGGACCGGACCATCGACCAGAGCTCAATTGAGAGCTTGATAGATAATACTAACAGTTGAAACTCAACGTACAAGTGTCTGCATAGCACACTTCACCCGTAGTTGGACACCCATAAGAGCTGCACGCTCGGACCCGTGGGTATGAGGCGGGCGGCCCACCCATGTCAGATGCCTCGGGCACCTAGGCGACGTACCTCTGTACGTGGTACCTACATTAGCTTCCATTACTGGACAGGACCTCACCTCCACCATCCTCTGACCACCCTCGCGTCATCCAATCCTGAATTGTCCACCAACGAACATTGCTATTCTGTTGCTCGTTCTGCCACTGATAGGCTTCTACGCTTCTACAAGGGAGACAGACCAGGGCTCCCAACAGGCGCACCCATCCTCTATTCACGATGGCGACCTCCAACATGCACAACCTCACAACTCTGATCAAGAGGCACGCCCTTCCTGGTCTAGACACCCTCCCCTGGCTGAAGCTACTGACACAGGCAACACTAGACTCGAGGCTGCGACCTCTCGACTGGAAGACATCGCCTCCTCGACCGTTGATACTCCTCCGACTCCATTGCCTGGCCAGTCCGCCGCTGCATCGCAGCCTGCGGCATCCGAAACCCCCGTCCCTGCACCATCCGCGCCAGTTGAAGCGCAAGAACCACTCCCCGAATCGATCGAGGAGTTTGACACCTTTCTGGCCACTTCGGTGGACAAGTTTGTCAAGCTGAGCAACCAGCTCGGCGGCGTCGTGGCGCAACAGGCCGAAGAGCTTCTGAAGGCTTTCCAAGCCCAGCGCGACTTTCTTCTCCTGACTACAAAGACCAAGAAACCCGGCCAAGATGAAATGTCTGCGTACCAGAAGCTTCTCGAGCCCACGACCAAGGCTCTGACGGCTGTGCAGGGTGTCAAGGAGGCCAACCGTAAATCACCTGTCTTCACCCAGCTCAGTGCCGTCGCCGAAGGCATAATGGTCCTGGCCTGGGTCACTGTCGAAGCCCGTACAGCCAAGCACGTTGAAGAAGCATTTGGCTCTGCCCAGTTCTTTGGCAATCGGGTATTGAAGGAACAGAAAGACAAGTACGACGACTGAATTGCGGCAGGTTGGAGTGGCGCTGACTTGACAACAGGGACCCCAAGCAGGTCGAATGGGTTCAGTCATTCTACGATATATTCAAGAGTCTGCTTGAATATACCAAGCAGTATTTCCCCAACGGCATGACTTGGAACCCTTCAGGCAAGCCTGCGGGAGAAGCTGCGAAGACTGTTGGGGCGGAGAAGCCCACTGGCGCCGGCAAGGCCAACTCTTCGCCGCCCCTGCCTCCCCCGACGGGAGGCCTGCCGCCGCCTCCACCGCCTCCGGGGCCCCCTCCGGTCCTCGACATCAAGGAGGAAACCCCGGGAAAGACGAGTAGCTCCGGTGGCCTTGGCGCTGTCTTCTCCGAGCTGAACAGGGGCGATGCGGTGACCAGTGGCCTGCGCAAAGTTGACAAGTCTGAGATGACCCATAAGAACCCTTCCCTCCGAGCCAGCTCCACCGTCGGCGATGCCTCTCCCAGAGGAAAGAGTCCTGCCCCTGGAAAGAAGCCGAAGCCGGAGAGCATGCGTGTAAAGAAGCCCCCCCGGAAGGAACTCGATGGCAACAAGTGGACAATTGTAAGTGATCCAAGTACATCATTGGTAATCAAAACCCAAGCGCTGACGACATGTTTGCCCTTGCTTGTAGGAGAATTTCGACAACGAGCAGCAGCCCGTTGAAATCGAGGCCGAGATCTCACACTCCATCCTCATCAGCAGATGCAACAAGACGACAATCTTGATCAAGGGAAAGGCCAACGCCGTGACTATCGAAAACTCCAACCGTCTGTCCCTTGTTGTGGACTCTCTTGTTTCAACCGTCGACGTGGTCAAGTCCCAGAACTTCGCTCTGCAGGTGCTCGGTGTTATCCCGACCGTCATGATGGACCAGATCGACGGCGCACAAGTCTACTTTAGCAAGGAGAGTACGGCGACCAAGATCTTCTCCAGCAAGTCTTCCAGCATCAACCTCAACATCATCTCGGGTCCCGATGACGATTACAAGGAGGTTCCTCTTCCGTACCAGATGTGTTCCTACTACGACCAGGACAAGGGCGATCTGGTCAATGAGATCGTGTCTCATGCTGGATAAGAAGCTAAGCCTGGCGCAGAAGATGTCGAGGCCGGTCTGCATCAGCAGCGACAGGAACATGTGTGTCTAGATGGTGCAGCGTTACAATGCTCGCCGGGCGATCCCCAGATCACCCTGTAGAAGCTCAGCGTATATATAAGTGGTATTTTCTTGACTCTGGTTTCCTCGCTTCTAGTCCATGCGGCCGACGATGTGCGCACTTTCAGAATCCATGATCCATTGCGTCATAGTTTATATTTAAGTCTATTGTATTCATTTGGCCCAGATTCTTAGCTTTGGAAAATCCCATGCTGTGTCAAGGAGAAAGGGCCCAGTCGCGACGGAAACGATCTTGACGGTCCTGAGACTTAGAGCTTGGCCTTGGGTGCCTCAATCGTTGGCAGCAGCAGGTCACGGACATCCCCCGCAGCCTCGTTGAGGTAGAAGCTCATTCTCGGGCTGTTCAGACCCTTGGAGACGATGTTGAAGTTGATGCTGCGAGCGTGTCAGTAAAAGCTCCTGGACTAGTGACCATGCATTGTCGGGGAAATCACGAACCTGTTCTCGTTGATCATGTAGGCAATGCCAAAGCCATCGTCAATGACTTGGCTCCACCCGTAGCCGTTGAAGTATTCGGAGCTCAACTGGGAAGACGATATATACCAGGTTCCAGAATACGAGTATGCAGGGTCCTTGAAGATTGCAGGGACATCCTCGTTGGGCTGGAGAAGCTTCTTCAGCCCAAAGAGATGACGATCAACGCCTTTGCCGTCAGAGGCAGCCGTGATGTACTCAATGTGAGAGTCGACGGCTGTGCGGAAAAGACGAGCCCGAGTGTTGGCGTCCGTCTCTGGATTCGCCATGGCGTTGCAGAAAGCCACCGACGCATCGGAGACGGTGCGGCAGGTTTCGGTGCGACCTTGCTGGAAGCGCCGAGTGGCAGCGGACTCGTACGTGGGGCGGTTCTTCCCATACATCTTGTGGTAGGCGAGCTGGATGACCATCTGGACATACGCGTCGGGAGAGCACTTGAATTTCTTGATGAGACCCTTGCCGTAGCCTTGGTATGCCTGGACAGCGAGCTCGTGCTGACCAATGACGTCGTTGAAGTCCTTGATGGCGCGGTCGATTTCAGACTGAACCTCCTTGGACACCTCGAACTTGACTGGCACAGGATCTGCCAGGTTTGAGCGCACCGTTGGGTCAGACAGGTCGATCTTGTTGTTCAGAATGAGGTCGTTGATGTAGTCGTTGAGACGATGGGTCGGTGTGCCGTCCATCATCGAGTGTTCCCCCATGAAGCCAGATGTACCATTGTCGTTGACGATGAACTGCAGAGGCTTGTCAAACCACCTGTTCTGTCCGTCTCCGTGCCAGTACTGGTGGGCGCGCTCTTCGAGGGTAACGGGAGAAGCATCGTCGAGACAGACGACGAACGAAGCGGATTCGATAGTCTCAACCGCGGCGGCGTTCTTGGGGTGTGCATTGAGAAGAGTGATGCGGGCGTCGGCCCAAACGTCGCGGTTCTCGCTCGTCAGAGCTCCCACGGCCGGGACTCGTTGCGCCAGCTCGTAGACCTTTCTGAACTGCTGCTCAAGCTCACTAGTGTTGAGTTGCTTCCCCGCGACCTCGTGTTGAATCTTGAAGAACTGGTTCTTTCGAACGGCGACGATGTGCTTGTGTTCCTTGTGCGAGAACTTGACAGGGTGGTCGACAGGCTTGGCGGCAACACGGCTCGCGTTGAACATCCATTGGTAACTGTCCATGCAAATAGGCAGCTTCTTCATGTACTCGGGCTCAAGCGTGCCGTTGTCAACCTGCTTCTTGAACTCAAGGACAGCGGAAGTGATGGCGGCCGCCCTCTTCGAAGGGTCCCTTCGTCGCCTGTCGTCGCGGTGGGAGTAGAAGTAGCTGACGTAGGGGACCACCGGGTCACGGTAGCTTAGGTATGCCGCATCGTTCCACCATTCGGACAGCCAGTTCTTGTGCTTTGGATCCTCGCGCCTGGCGAGGAGCCTCTCCTGCAGCTTGGCACCAATGCCGCCGGGCTTGATGAAGTCATCCACTGCAGCACGGCTTGCGCTGAATTCGGATTCGGAGAGAAGAGGTTGCAGTGTCTTGATGTAGCGGGCGGCGGTTTCTTCTAAAGACGGCACTGGCAATTTCGGGAGGGACTCCTGGAACCTCAGCATGGGCCCTTTGGAGGAGTCTTCGGCATAGCCTGTAAACGACCATGTCAGCTATCATCTTTGTTGGAGGGGGCAGACGAGGGTCGACTCGTACCCTGCGGGAGAGATCCCGTCTTCCCTTTCGTTGCAGTAGACATGACGGCTGACCTGAACAACTGATGCTGGTCAGCATTCGGCGTCCTGGACAGATGCGGCCACAAATGAGAAGAAAATACGGCACTCTGTGCAATTTGGAAAGAGGCGTACCTTTTGCGTAGATTGACCTGGAATCTTTCGTGTGGTGGCAGTTGCAGACCTGGCCCCGAGAGCACGTAGGGCGAACGACATGTCCAAAAGAGACTATCGAAAGAGCAAGTTGTGTGTGCGCCGGTAGGAGATCAAGAATACAGGATCAATGGCAGAAGATGGAGGTGCGTGATAGGCGCGCGACGGTCATGTTCGAGTCGAGTAGCCGACGGGCCTAGGTATCAATCCACGACTAGGGGTTGTCGTCACAACCGGCGACTGCACCCGAAGTACCGGTACACACCAAAGCAGCCCGGGGCTGATGAACAGTGTGTATGAGTACAGCCCGAGGCTCG
The DNA here is from genome assembly GCA_020726575.1 of Plectosphaerella plurivora. Taxonomy (NCBI): domain Eukaryota; kingdom Fungi; phylum Ascomycota; class Sordariomycetes; order Glomerellales; family Plectosphaerellaceae; genus Plectosphaerella; species Plectosphaerella plurivora. The sequence continues at coordinate 1,120,512 of JAGSXJ010000010.1, read as the reverse complement.
TCGGTCGAGCCGAGGTAAAATAGGGTGAACGGACCACCCGATCTGCGGCCGTCTCGGGACATCCCCTTGCCTTCCCCAGCCCCGGCTGGCTGGCCCGGCAATCAAGGCGACCCAGTGTCAATCAGATGCGGCAAGCATCACTTGAGGTGCCCTGACCTGCACTTACCTGGAGCTAGGCCTGATTCGCCAACCAACCCATCGTCACATGCGACTCGCACACTCGGGTTGCGTTCCGCTTGCGCACCTCCCACGACCATCAACAGCAGTCGCAGATGAAGAACTCAGTCATCACGATATATTCAAATGAGCCATTTTGAACACAATATTATTACACCGTGACGCTCTGCAAGGCGTAACCAAAGAAAGCCCCATTTGCTCCCTGACGCCCTCCCTCCCCCCCCCCTTCCCCTTCAACCCCGGGCCGACGATAATCTCGAGTCGAAGGCCCGCAGCCGCCCCATACCAATTTCAATCAGAAGAGACATGCGGTCTGCCTGTTTACAACTCAAAGCTACGGACAGGGCCTTCGCTGCTCAATGGCTGCACGGCACTGGCGTGAGGTGGGGCGTTGAATGAGAGAAGCTCGTCGCCGCGCATGCTGTCCTGAGCCAGCCTAAGCGCCTGCTCGCCCCCCGTGGTTGCGGCAAGCTTCAGAGCCTCCTGGACATCCCTGACACGGTTCTTGAAAGCCAGGCGGTCCAGGAACAGCTGCTGACGGCCGCGCTCCAGCTCCCGCCGCTCTGCTTGCAGCATCGCCTCCATTTCACTGAAGTACTTCAGCTTCAGGTCCATCTTCTGGAGGGTCACGTTGGCGGCAGCCGAAACAAGTCGAGTCATCTCACGTTCCTCGTGCGATGCCAAACCTGCCGCGCGGCTGCCCATTGCCGCCAGCGGTATGGAGGCGACAGCCTTAGCAGAAGTAGCAACATCGGGCGCGCTTGCCGGAGCATCAACCTCCATCTCGTCCTCGCCCTTGGGCTTGTCGCCATCGTTGTTTGCCGCCGAGTCTTTGGAGTTCTCTCCCTCGAGGCGGTCCTTCAGTCGACGCTTCAGCTCGACCGCAGACATGCGAGCAGCAGCAGCGGTGCTCGCGGGATCTGTCAGGCCCGAGAGAAAGCCGACGACTGACATGACCGGGTTGTCTGCTTGACTGAAAGGAAGCTGTCCTTGTCCGTGGCCACCAAGCACGGTCAGTTCGGTGTCAACATACTTGTCCTCCACGTCGAGTTGCAGGAATTGAAGGACACATTCTTCGCGTGTTCGTGTGCCAACATGATCAGCGACATCGGCCCAGTTATCGTCGAACTGCTCGAGGGCTTCGAGGAGGCGCAGTAGCTCGGCATCGCTCCAGGGAGCATCCCGCTCTTGGACAGCCGTATACGTAGGGTTTCCGTCTCGACTGTACTGTGCCCTCAGAGTGTCGCCAGGGAACAGGCCCCCATTGTAACAGCTCGGGCAGATGTTGTACTTGGTCTTGAGAGGTGCAGACTTGTCGCTTCCCGCGTTGTGATAGTAGAGCTTGGTGCAGTCGACTCCGCAGACGTGGCAGTTGATCTTGGCGATTCCGCCTTTCGCGGCCTCGGTGGGCGAGACCCCGTTGGTAGCCGAGGCGTCACCGTTGGGTTTGCCATCAGCTTCATCCAGTTTGACTGGCTTCGAGTGGGTATCATAAATGTTTCGCGCAACCTCGAGCTTCGAGTCCGGCTTGGCGCTTGCGCCAAGGGCAGACTTCTTCTCCGTGTCGGCGCTCTTCTTGCCTTCAGTAGACTCATCCAACCGACTGGGATGGAATGCTTGAAGGCCTCGAGGAGTGTCGCATATGACCTTGAAATGGCCTGTGAAGGGAGGACCGATGCTGGAAGGGCGGTGTTCTCCATCGACCTGGGAGGTGTCAGTAGCCGAACATGACTTGATAATCCGATGAGTCTTACCTGGTAGTTGATGAGACCCCATTGCTCAAGGAACGCGTGGACACGCATGATGGCGCAGACATCTCCTGCGAGGTTTCTGCGGCAAGCGGTGACCGTCAGGTACTCTGCAGGGTTGAGACGGTAGGTGTTGACCATAAAATCGCGATAGTCCTTGTAAACAACAGGTGTTTTGCTTCGGTTGCGGCTGTTGAAGAACTCGGCCATGGCCTTCCGTTCAATGTCGTGGATTGCCGTCATGTCGAACCAGGTGCTGTAGCTGGGCAGGATGATTGCATGCGTCTGGGAAATGAGATGGTCGCGCGCAGCGGCTTCCAGGCTCTCCTTCGTTTTGCTCTCCTGCCCTTCCTCCTCGTTTCCAGCAGCAGCGCCTCCGTCCTCTCCATCCTTGTCGGGCCTATCTCCAGCGCCAAGATCGGCATCTGCCATATCTTCGTCGCGGGGCAGAGTCGTTTCGGCGGCAGGTCCATCAGGCGCGTCGAGGGTGTTGCCCGTCGCGGAGCCAGAGGCAGGCGTGGCACTGTCTTGCTTAACGGGTACATCACCTCCCGAGCTTTCGCCCATTGGGAGATCTGTCGAAAATTTCAAGTTAGGATGCCGGCGCGTGGTCTTGGAGCCACAGGAGTACTCACCCTCGAGCGGTGTACTCTGGGAGGTTTGTTCTGGCTGTGCGACCTGATGCGCAGGGTTGCCGCCCGGTGACGCGAAATTGGCCGGCGATTCTTCGCTGGCGCTGCCCTCCATTGCGATGGCGATGGCAGTCACCCTTGGTCGATGTACGTGGTTGAGTTGGTTGCAAGATGGGTGGCAAGCCGGGATGCGTGGCAACTTGCCAATGCACAATTCGTTGCGAACGTTGGTCGACGCGACACACGCGGTTCAGGGAGATGGCGCGCGGCGTAACGGGGTGCGAACGCGAGGATTCAGATGATGGTTTCGAGGTTATGCGCTCCAGTCGCGTAGGTCGGGCCTGGATGAAATGGGGAGAGGTGGACCGCGTTCAGTGTTTGGTGGGCTTCACAGTGCTCACAGTGCAAAGTTCCCACGACTTGACGCGGCCCTGACGTTAGATCGCTGGGAAACTGGCCAACTGCCGCTAAAGCTGATGCCAGCCAAGTTCACGTGCTGCTTATGTAACGAGTGCTGTGCGAATCCGATGACGGAGTCGAGGTACCTGCCCGCAAGAGGTGTGGATGGACAACCTCGGGCCGTGGCCAGCCGCTCTGCTACGATCCGACCTGAGCGACGTTCTGGATATTTTGGTTTCTTGGCCTACCTAGTATGCATGTTGCATGCAACCGAAGCCTCTGACCTCAATTCCAACGCCTCATCGCCAACACGCATCTACTCCTCGTTCCGGGGACCAACTCCTTGCTCTCAGGCCCAACATGGTCTTCACCACAGCAGTTCGTCGGGTGACCGCCGTCAGCGGCATCAGGCGACATCTTGCCAGCACGGCAACCCGCAGTCTTCAGTCAACCCTGGCCATCTTTGAGCAACGCGATGGACAATTGAATCTGGGCTCACTGAGCGCGGTCACGGCGGCGAAGCGTCTGGGCGGCCCCATTCACGGTTTCGTTGCGGGAGGAAACATCCAAGGCGCTGCGGGTGACGCCTCCAAGATTGAAGGACTCGAGAAGGTCATTGCTGTCGACAACTCAGCTTACGACAAGGCAAGTCTGGCTCAATGCACCAGCGCCGACCTAGCTTAGGGAACCGCCGAGTTGGCTAACTGTTTCGCAGGGACTGCCCGAAAACTTCGCACCACTCCTCGTCGAAAACATCAAGAAGGGCGGCTATACCCATGTGATCGCAGGTCATACCGCCTTTGGGAAAAACATCATGCCCCGTGTTGCAGCACTGCTTGATATCCAACAAGTTTCCGACATCACTGCGATTGAGGGGGGAAACACATTTGTCCGACCCATCTACGCCGGCAACGCCATTGCCACTGTTGAATCCTCCGACCCCATCAAAATTGTCACCATTCGAGGAACCGCCTTCCCTGCAGCGCAGCTCGGCAGTGGGTCGGCTGCGATTGAGAATGGCGTCGACCCTGACACGTCCGCAACAACGGAATGGGTCTCGGAGGAGCTCACAAAATCGGATCGACCTGATCTTTCGACAGCGAGCAAGGTCGTCTCTGGTGGTAGGGGTCTCAAGTCAAAGGAGGACTTTGACAGCGTGATTCTGCCCCTGGCAGACGCACTTGGTGCTGCTGTGGGAGCCTCGAGGGCTGCTGTCGACAGTGGGTATGCAGACAACAGCCTCCAGGTCGGCCAGACCGGAAAGGTCGTGGCACCGCAGCTCTACATGGCCGTAGGCATCTCGGGTGCCATCCAGCATCTGGCAGGAATGAAGGACAGCAAGGTCATCGCAGCTATCAACAAGGATGCCGATGCCCCCATCTTCCAGGTTGCAGACGTTGGTCTGGTGGGCGACCTGTTCGAGAAGGTTCCTGAGTTGACTGAGAAGGTCAAGAAGTAAGGGCGGGCCTTGTGTTCTATAGGTTCGTACTCAACACACTTATCGTACTACACGGGCAGATTTGCCTTGTCGCCTCCTCGACACGTTCAAGATGCCGCCTCGAGCATCTCGGCGGTACTGGTGAACTTTTCCCGCTCCTTGCCTCGGGCCATCCCTCGAGCTAGTTCAGCTTCGTCAATCTTCTTCCAGCCTGGCCAGTGTACAACTTTCAGGGCCTCCTCCGGGGTCTGGCAGATGCCTTCCCAGCCGCCCCGTATCTCGCCGTCCTCGTGGTCGAGGAAGTCAAGGCCGGAGAGCCAGTCCTGTACGATGGAATCTCCGCTCTCGAATGCGTCTTGCATAGTGTTGGCAATTACGCCCGTTGGCCCTCTCTTAACCCATCCAGCGCAATAAAGGCCCGGATACGTTGTTGAACGAACGGTTGACCCGCCGTCATTTGCGGTGGTGTTCTGCAACACCCTGCCCATGCCGTCGTTCATGATGACGCCCCTGCGTTGGTCGAACAGCACACCGGCTTCATCGAAGCCTGTCAGCGGGGACGATTTGTACCCGATAGATCGGAAAACGGTCGATGATGGCAAGCTCATTTCACGACCTGTCAGTCTGGGCTGGGCCGCAGGGTCGAATCGGGAGGACAGGTCGGTCTGCTCAAAGACTGATGTGCCGACGTGTCCAGGATGCTGCTCGTCGGGAAGGAATGCCTTGGGAGATAGGCAGAAATCAAGGGACCATGACTTCTTTGCGGTTTCGAGGGCACTCTGTGAGCCCTTGACAACCACCTCCATGAGACGCTTGGCAGGTCTCGGTAGGTGCTTCAGATCGGGTGGGATGAGAGAGGCTTCAGCAGGATGGAAGGCAACGCCGGGGATTTTCATAAGCTCCCTAACCTCTTTGATCGTAAAGGCGGCCTTCAGGGGGCATTGATTAGCGAGTTGTTCCGATCAGGTCTATTGACACGAGGACTCGGAGAGTACATACCTGCATCGGGCCCCGACGGCCGACAACATGCACCCTGCGTATCCGCGACCTGGAAAGTGCTTCCAGCGCATGTTCCGCGATGTCCGTCTTGCGCAGGGAGTCTATGTCCTCCAGCAACATGCGTGCGACGTCAAGTGCCACGTTTCCTTGCCCTATGATAACAGCTTCGTCGCCCCTGGAAAGGTCCGGCGCAAGATTTGCGCATTCGGGTAGGCCGTTGTACCAACCTACAAACTCACGGGCGGAGTAGATCCCGCCGAGACTCGACTCACCCGGGACACCTAGACTGCGGTCTGTGGCAGCACCGTACGCGAAAAGGACGGCATCGTAGTTTCGGAGCAGGGCGGCGAGCTGTATTGTCTGACTTTCTGGGTGCGGCCCTGCATCTCCCACTGATGCATTCCCAATGAAAGTAAAGTTTGACGAACTGGCTATCTCGTCGAACTTGTCCCGGCAATTCTGTCCAGAGTCAGATTATGACTTCCGACATCACGACTCGGGGAGGGAGGGGTAGCAGATGGCAGCCCCTTCAACACCCTCGAACCGTCGGCCATCCTCTTCTTACCTTGACTTCTGGGTGATCAGGAGCCACGCCGAAACGTACAAGCCCAAAAGGAACGGGCAGGGTCTCATACATGTCGACCTTGGCCATGGGAAGCCGAGACATGACTCTGTAAGCGGTGTAAAACCCCGCGGGCCCTGACCCGATGACTGCCATGCGAAAGGGGCCAGCGTGGCGGGATGAAGTCGTCGTCGTGTAGGAGAAGCATGCGGGGCGTTTGTAGTGAGTCCAGCTCCTGGGCGTCAAAGACGCCCGTATCGGGAGCTTGTTCATAGCGCAAGGTGAGACGTAAGGCTAGGTTTTTTTGGTGTATACGGGCGATGACAGCCGGGTGCGCTTTTCAAGTTGTGCTTTGCGGTTGACCAGGTTTGTGATACCTGTGACGTCGAATCAAATTGCAAGGGTCTTTCGTCCTCAATCACGGACCTTCCATACCAAAGGTAAGTAACTTGAGCAGATTTGTCGGGCAGAAAGGTAGCAAGTGAGTCGGTGCAAAAGGTTGGTCGGATACCTGGTACCTCTTCCAGGTCAAGCTGTGGACGGCCCGGCCAGCCCGAACAATGCTATCGCCGAGGGCGCCCGGCGCCTAATCCTCGTAATACGGGGAGTTTCCCGTCGGTTGCCGCTAGTAACTCCAAGCTGCCGGATTCTGTTCGGGCGATATGTAGCCGGTTGCGCCAGTTGTGCCGATTGTTGCCGTGGCAACACTCCGATGAGCACACCAGCAAACAAACCCCTCCGAGTCCGAGTCCAGTGCACAGCACTGCGCACGTCACCTCAATCGATCAGAACAAATTCCCTGGTACGAGGCGGCACCCCCCTACCATATCTACTCGCGTTACCCCACACACATACTTGTACATCACCGAGACACCTTCATATCTGCTGGCCATATTTCCATTCCTTACGATTCTCCTCTGCCAAAGCTGCAGTCCTCCCAGGCACCATGACTGGTCACCAGCCATACCTGTACGAGCCAATGGGCCGGCAGGACAACCGTTTCCCTCAGTCGACATTTGATCCAAAGGCCATAACCCGAGCGAGCTTTGAGCCGCCGCCGGTCCGACAGCGGCAAGATGGGCCTCTTGTCTCGTTCAACAGGCACCCAGAGTGTGTTTCCCATGGGCTAGGCTTTTCGTCGGAGGAAGCCTCATGCTAATGGCATCTCAGTGCGCACATGGTACTGACCCACCGGGCCAATGATTACCAGTCGCTGAGCCCGAGAGTCAAGACCCTGATCAAGTGTCTGCGTGTGGTGCAGCTCGTTCTGCGGGTGCTCCAGCTCATCGGAGCTGCTGGGATCCTCACGCTTTACATTCTCATGACAAATGTTCCGACAGCCGCAGCTTGGGTCTTGAGGATCGCGGTAAGCATATCCTTCAAATTTCACCCAACCTTCGTACTGACGATCGGCTCTGCGTTGGCCCATCTCAGCCTGGAGTTGCCATTCTCCACTGCTCCTATGGCATCTATCACATGGCCAGGCGGGCGGGTGGCCGTACCCCAGCAAGTTCGGCAGCATACCAAGTGTTTGCAGGCGTCTCAGACACATGTCTTCTTCCGATTTACGCTTATGGGGTGGTTGTAGTCCGGGGCCAGGGGTCTCAATGGTCCAACAGGCTCTCGGATCCCGACCTGATGCAGTACTTCGTGCCTGCTGCTGAGTACGCCGCCCTGGGCTGCGGAGTGCTGCATGTCATCACTTTGTGCCTCTCTATCTGGCTGGGCGTAATGTTTCGCAAGATTGCGCTCATGCCCCCCGACCTCAACCCTCTGGAAGATCGCTTCACTACTCGCGCCAAGCATCGGCGCAACAAGTCAAGCGTCGCCACAACGGCAACACAGGATAGCGAGAAACGCCTCTCCACACCTTACTCGGATCATCGACAGTCGGGCACATCCTTTAATGATGTTTCGCGCCCTCCCACCATTCCCTTCCTTCGGACAAGGGCAAATTCTGGCGCCTCACAATTCAGCAGAGACTCCCGTGTGGACCTCCCGAGCAGGCAATATCAGATCCTCCCAGCCAACGCCTCACCGCGCAACTCAGTTGTATCGACAGGCCCCAGGCGGTCTACTGCGGGTCCTCCATCATTCCACCGCAATTCATACACTGCTGTTTCTTCCACTGGCCCGGGAGAGTTGCCAGAGAGCCCGCCCAGCCAGGTTCATGCACACGAGTCGGACAATCGGCCTTCCGTAGATTCTCGCCATCGCCCAGCCAAGTTCACCGAGACTTGGTGTGCCACAGATTCGCTTATCTCTCGCACACAGCACCGCAACCGAATGATGGCCGCGGGTGAGACACAGAAGCAGTACACCAGACAACCTAAGGGCTACGAAGCTGTCGGTGGCCGGTATGACTCTCGCGATGATGGCTCCGACTCGGAGCCCGAAGAGCGCGACGTCACGGCCCGTGAATATGACATTGACAGCAAGGCGACACTGCACCCCCAACCACTTGGCTCCAACCCGCCGCGATCCCGCCACGAACACACCCGGTCTGACCATGCCTTCGACGAAGCATCCAAGCTGCGGCCCCACCCATTACATCCTCGAGCTAGCTTCGCAGAGCGGGAGAGCGGTTTCTTCTCCAAGCCATATGGTCAGCTGAAGCCTGCCACGCCACCTGTAATGGTTGGCAACCAGCGGCAAGTGTCATCGGGCAACGACTATACCCATCAGAGCTCGTCGAATCTTGGTCGGCGTCACGTCAGCGGGAAAGTGGCAGAAGAAGGACGTGCTACTCAGGGGCGCTGGCACACTTTAGAGACCTGAGTATGGGGAGAACGCGGAAACGAGGAACTTGGGGCTGTCATAGTTTGGCTCCATGTCACTCAAAAGCAGAGCGAGGGGAGTTTATGGGTTGTGACAAAATGATAGGCTCATCATGGCAAATGTTCCCTGCATACCTATTTCCCATTTTCCCCTGAATACTCGGCCCATATAGTCCCCTTGCGGCCGATGTCATCTTCCTGCCACCACTTTGTATCCCAGTCTTGCAGCCCACACAGATGTCTCATCGTAGGCCGGCCATGCGGACAGTTCCAAGGCTTGTCCAGTTCACCCATGTGCCGCACCAATGTCCCCATTTGGTGTCTCGTCAAGGCTCTGCCAATCATGATACTGCTGCGACATGCTCGCATGGCGAATATCTTGCGTACCTTGGACGGACGTGGCACCTGGTTCGCGACAGTGTTGGTTTCGTCTCCGAGAAGGGAGATGAGCTCCTCGAGATCGTCAAGGGAAAACGTGGTCTCCCGGCTGAGCGGCAACGCAGCCAGTTCACATCGAGACCCCACGGGATACGCCCCAGACTCGTCGATGCGAACCTGGAAGCCGTTCTGCTCCAGCGCCGCAACATTCTCCTTGACAACCTCCTCTTCCAGTGCAGTAAGGTCGAGTCGCTTGGGACGAACGAGACGCTGTGACTGGAGGACAGTAGTGGCTTGCAGCCTTTCAAAGTTGAACTTTTCGTCCGAGGCGTGCTGGTCGATGATGAAAAGTTGATCCCCTGAAGACGGCATATCTTCCTGTCCATCTGTAGCTGTTGCATGTCTCATGGCGAGAATGAACCCTAGGTTGAACTGCCCTACCAGGGTCATCTTCGCAAAGTCGGCCTTGGTAACTATGAGGGATAGGGTTTCTTCGGCGTCGTCGGCGTCGAGCCCTTTCGCCAAACTCTGACGGTGATGGTCACTTGCCCTCCTTTCTTCCCAGACATCCATACCAGCGACGGCTTCCCGCATTGTGGCGGCGCCAAGTTCAATGCGCTGCGAGAGGTGGACTGTAGCGTATTTACCCTTTTCGGCGCGCTGTGATCTGTTCTGGCCCAGGTCCACGGAAGCAACATTCGGCGTAACCATGGTTTCATGGCTAGACTGTTCTTCGGCCTGGATGATGCTGGAGCTTTCCATACTGGGTGACCGGCCCCGGGAAGGGGAAGCGGGCTCAGTCGATGGGCATTGGCGATCTTCACTGTGGGTGTCGACAACTGGAGTTGTGTGTTCCTCGCCGGCCGAGTTGGAGCCCCGACGCCCTCTTTCAGCCATGGAATGAGAATTCTGAGGGGAGCTAGAGGCCTCTGCAGACGCTTGGCGGTTACTTGCTGAGAAATAGTTCATTGGCGATGTTTCGCGACTTCGGGGAAGATCTTCGGGTTGTGATTCGGGATATCCGTCATCATCATGGCTGGCCGAGTTCGCATGCGACAACAAGAGACGTATCGGCTTGGCTATAGGAACCCGGTCGGCGCCCTCGTTGTCTTGATATGGGTTGGCTTCCTGACTGCGCTTAGCCTTCCCAGCCAAGCTTGCGACTCCATGGGTCACCTTGTGCTCGAGGTCGTCCGGGGAACCACCACGAAAGCCCCTCCTGGCGACAACGCGAAGGGCGTCAGGCGTGAAAGACGAGTCGCCGTGTGTGTCAACGTCAACATCTTCCTGGGCATCGCCAGAATCTTCATCCGAGGATACACCAGCAGATTGTGTCGTTCCGAGCCCAGCCTCGAGCTCCACCGCAGTTTCGGGTTGTGTATTTGCCATTTGGTCTTGCAGGCAGTTGTCAGACTGTCCTGGGTTCTCAGAGCTTGTGGCCATCCATCGACTGAGGAAGTTCGGAGGGGGGCCGGTTCTCCCGGCCGGCGACGAGGATGCAACCACATGACGCTTTGTCGACCGCCGAGCGATTGGTTTTGCTTGAGTATCGGATGGTGGCCGCCCAGGTTCATCCTCCTCGACGCGATCCAGTGAGGAACCTTGATGGTCGCCGACTTGACTGATCCTACTGTCAGTCACGGGTGGCGTGGAGGCACTGCTCGACTTCGCCCTGGACAATTCATGAGAAATCGTGGCTTGTGTGGATAGGTGGGATCTGGGGACGGAGTAGTCCTGCAGCTCAAAAAGTTGCACAAGCGCCGCCCGAAGCTCCTCTAACATGCAAACTTGCTCGTGCATCAGAATGGTGCGCTTGTCTGGACTGACATTAACGTCGTAAAGATGCGTGTCGAGACGAATATCTGCCAAGACAAAGGGTGACTGCGATGGGTTATGAATTCTGTAGACCTCGTTGAAGACCTTGGAAAACTGCGGCAGCAAGCATGGTCTGCTGTTGACGAACAGCATCTGGCGATCGGGAGTTTGGCGCCCATCACCTTGTACAGGGCGGCTCACAAATCCCTTCACGTGTACTTGGGCATTTTCTTGCGAAGGTTGTCCTGCCCTCGAGGCAAGCGTGGGCTGGAACTCGAGATGGACATCCAGCTCAAGTAGAGCACCCATCGTCTTTGTCCCGAATATGTTGATGATGTTTTCTCGAGTCGTAGGGTTGCCCTTGGTGGAAAAGAGTACAATGCGCTTTCCTTTGCTTGGTTGCTGGGATACGGTGAACTTGAGGCCTGTTTGTATGCAGGCATATTGATTCAGGAGGGTGACTGCCTTGTTCCACTCTCGCTTGATATTGCGCTCCAGCTCTCGACGGCGTACTGGGAGGTTGTGAAACAGGTTCTGAACCGTGACCATTGTGCCCTTTTGGCCAGCGATAATAGACGTTTGGGCCAGCCTACCCGAGGGTTCGAATTCAAGCTTGGTTGCTTTTGGGGCATCTTGAGCGACACAGGTGGTGATACTGAGGTTGGAAAGAGCGCAGAGCGACGACAGGGCTTCGCCTCGGAACCCGAACGTTTCCAGCGTGTCCATGTCCGAGAATCTTGCCAGCTTGGATGTGTAGTGCTTGAGTGCGAGGGTCTCATAATTCTCGGGTGAGATACCAGTTCCGTTGTCCTGAACCTCGATACTTTCGAGGCCCTGGTTCTTGAAGCGCACATCCACGGTAGTGGCGCCGGCGTCGAGACAGTTCTCGACCAGTTCCTTGACGACAGAACATAGATCTACAATGACTTGACCAGATTGTATCTGGTGAACCTGAACGAGCGTGTTAGTGCGCGGCACTTCACATTTCGCAGGTACCCACCGTCGCCGGCTCTATTGGCTTGATTGTCGCCATCGGATGCCGGTATGTAAGGACAGCGGACGCGGCCCAATGTAGGAAGATGAACGGCGAGGTCGGCACATTATGTGATGTACCAGTCGAAGGGTGCTCGATGCCTACATTACCTTGCCTAGGTAGGTAGTGGGTACCTTTGGGAGAGATGTAGTTAGCGCGTGAGAGCTCGTAGCGCGTCCCAGCGCATCCAAGCTATTAAGTTCACATACAACTTAGCATCTAACATATCTAATCTGTTAAGGTATATCTAAAGAAAAAAGCTCATCTTAGTAGATACTAAGTAGACTTAGTAATTAGATTACTATAATATTTAACTATAATTAATAAATAATATTACTAACTTTTAATTCTCATTATGTATACTTTTAAATTAATTAATAAACGAGATAACTAAAAAAATATTTTAAAGCTTAAATGTATATACTATATTTATCCGTATAATAGATTATTACCGCTTTTACTTAGATTAGTTGCTAGGTCCCTGTCGTAGTCTGTCCGCCCGAGAAGGTACATAGTAATGGCACTAGCGTACGGTACTGCACATCCCTGGTGGGGCTCCCTATCAATCGTTCCGGCATCTCCGAATCAGGTACGAGTACGGAACACAAACAATTCGCGTTGCACTTCACTCCGAGACTCCCCTCGAGCCCGTCGTGCCTGGCTCTGTGACCGCACAGGGACGCAAAGGCCCAACGTCTCAATGAAGGGGCGTTCATCCCAATCAAGAGAAGATGGCGACAAAATCACGCCGTGGGTTGCGACGGCGGGCGATCACACCAATACCGACCAACATCACGTTGTCGACAACACCAGCCAGGGAGGCACGACAGCTACGGCCCGAGCCACGCAAAGACGGTCTCCCGCCAGATCTTCCCCAACAAGAAGCAGGAAGTCGGCGACGTACAAGGGGGAGCAGCAGGCGTGTGGCACAGAAGCAGCCGACGACCTACACACCCAGACATCGCATGTGCCCTCAGGGGGTTCCGCCCACTCCATCTTGCCGAATCCCGAATCAGACATCGCAGACAATGGGGCTCGTCCCGCCGACGAAAACGAGGCGTATGGAACCGATGGAAAGACCAATCCTCTTCGAAAGCCACCACATCAACATCGCCTCAGAGCCCCGTGCTCGTTCACAGCACTTGTGGTCATAACCTCCCTCATTGGGATTGCAATACTCGGTGTCATTCTATCGTCATCCTGGTCACTCCAGCTCGACGAGAAGGGATGTCGCATGTCGTACATGCGACCATCATACATCCATCTGAAGGAATTCGACACAGAACACACCCGGTTCGCAACGAAGTACTCGCTACATCTGTACCGGGAACAAGGAATCGATGACGGGAGACGGGTGGGTTCTCGGCGACTATGAGGATGCCGCTTTCTTGTGTGTTTGCTGACTTTCGGGCAACAGCTTCGCGGTGTTCCCGTGCTATTCATTCCTGGTAATGCTGGGAGCTACAGGCAGGTCCGGCCAATTGCCGCGGAAGCGGCTCGTTTTCACCACGACCAACTGGACAAGAGCAAGTCAGCGAGCAGCACGCCCAACCTGGACTTCTTCACTGTCGACTTCAACGAGGATATTACAGCATTCCACGGCCAGACACTCCTCGACCAGGCAGAGTATCTGAATGAAGCCATTCGTTACATCATTGCGCTGTACCTCGACCCTCGCATGTCCTCCCGAGAAGCCCATCTTCCGGATCCAACTTCCGTTTTGATACTGGGCCACTCCATGGGCGGCGTTGTCGCACGTACCATGCTGAGCATGCCGAACTATCAAGCGGACTCGATCAATACCATCATCACCATGTCTGCGCCACACGCACGTGCTCCGGTCACATTCGACAATCAAATCGTTGACACATACGGCGACATCAACGATTACTGGCGGAAGTCCTTCTCCCAGAAATGGGCAAACAACAATCCATTGTGGCATGTGACTCTGATCTCTATTGCTGGAGGCGGCCTGGACACGGTTGTTCCTTCGGACTATGCCAGTGTCGAATCAATCGTACCCGAGACGCATGGGTTCACCGTCTTCACAACTGGAATCCCGAATGTCTGGACAAGTATGGACCATCAGGCCATTCTTTGGTGTGACCAATTCAGAAAGGTGGTCACTCGTGCTCTCTATGACGTGATCGACGTGCGTCGAGCGTCACAGACGCGGCCAAGGGCAGAACGCATGCGCATATTCCGCAAATGGTTCTTGACTGGCCTAGAGAAGAAAGACGACAGGATGCTGTCTTCCCGAGCATCAACGACCCTCCTCACGATCCAGGACAATGCAGATGGCATCGCTGCACCAGGCGAACGCTTGGTCCTGCGGCATGTCGGGCAAGCCGGCAAGCCAGTCGCTCATCTTCTTCCTATCCCGCCACAAGGATCCCCCAAGGGCGACCACTTTACCCTGCTCACAGATATCGCCGTGGATAACGTGGGTGAACACGGGAAACTTGAGGTTCTCCTCTGTTCAGCTGTGGTGGCAGAACCTGTCGACTCATCCCTCTTTGACCTGGACTTGCGGCAGTCCACCAGTGGCAAGCATTCTAGGCTGACATGCAAGAGTGCATCATCTGATTTCGTTGCTCTTCCGGCATCTACATCGGAGTCAAAGCATCCATTTGATCTCAGGGCGGCGACTGGGGGCCAGCAAATGTCATTTCTCGAATACGACATGGAGGACCTGACCGACCTTCAATTCATCGCCATCATTGATAAATCCTTGGAACCATCAAAGGGCTTTGTACTTGCCGAGTTCAGTGGCTCGGCGGATCTCAGCCGAGTCATTCTTGACTCGCCTCGGAATCTTTTGACGTCAAACTCTACTACCAAGTTACCGTCTGATCGGCCTCTGACGACCACCCTCCACTTCCCCAATCTTCGGTCAAGTCTACTGGCATACAAGGTCACAATCAAGAAGGGAAAGTGTGACCGACAGGAAATCTTTGCTCCCTTGCTTCGACAATACCTGGTACAACCCTACGAGTCCAAGTTCTTCGTCAACGTCGGAACTGCGGATGTTAGTCTGCACGGAGTCACACCCTTCGTTCCACCACCTATGTCGTACAAGCCTTTCGACGAGCAAGGCCTGTCGCTGCAACTCTGGTCTGATCCCACGTGCCGTTCAGAGGCCGAAGTGCGTCTTGATATCGACATTCCTGGCAGCTTCGGGAAGCTCTCCATGCGTTTCCGCACAGTCTTTGCTGCTTTCCCGCTTCTCGTCGTCACGCTGGTACTTCGCAAGCAGTTCAAGGTCTACGACTCCACCGGAAGCTACATTTCATTCTCAGACAGCCTCGACCTCTGCCTCAGACACTCGCTCCCACTTATGCTTCTTTCTCTCACATTGCTCTCACTCTCGCTGAGAGGGTCCGATTCATCAGCACTGGGCATCATGTGGGATGCGTGGAACTTGGACCCACCAGCCCTCGATTTGCACAACAACGATCTGCTCACCGGCACGCAAGACCCGTTCTTTTGGTGCCTCATCCCCCTGATCGGGGCCATTTGTGTCGGCGTCTGCGCCGTGCTTCACTACGCAGTCGTGGTCTTGACTTATATCATGAGCCTCCTCTACGGATGGACGGTGTCTTGTCTATCTGCGTCGAAAGCCAGTGGACGACCGCGGTTGCTACCACCGGCATTCTCACCCTCGCCGCCCAGACGTCGGGCGATTGTCATTGCCATATTGTTGGTTCTCGTCACCACGTGCATACCGTACCAGTTTGCATATCTAGTGGCTTGCTTGTGCCAGCTCTTGACAACGATGCGGGCCCTCTGGATCACCAACGAAGTGCGAACACCTGCAAGTCGCAACTTCTACAACTACTCGCACTCGCTACTACTCCTTATGCTGTGGGTTCTGCCCATCAACATGCCCACGCTCGTGGTCTGGCTCCGCAATCTGCTGGTCCAATGGTTCACTCCATTCTCATCCCATCACAACGTTCTCTCTATCATGCCATTCTTGCTATTGGTGGAGAATCTGTCCACTGGCAACATGATCCCTCGAACACGAGGTCGCCTCGGGCACCTAACAAGCGTCTTGCTGTTTGGAACAGCCGTGTACGCTGCCATGTATGGCGTTTCATATGCCTACATGCTTCACCACCTGGTCAATATCATTGCAGTATGGCTGGTGGCACTGCATTCCACGGCGAACCAGTGGTCACTAGGCGGTGCCGGGTCACTGTTGGGCATCGGGAATGATGCGCAGTTGAAGAGAAGCAAGGCACCATGAGCATGGGGCAGACACACCTGCAACGGGACGCCGACGCCTGTGCTGGTGGATTTAATTGATGCAGGCGCCCCTGTTGCCCTTCACCACTGATATGTGTTCATCTTTGGACGCTGGATAGAAGACTGTGGGAACACCATTTCTTGTCGGGTTGACAGGTGGAATATTGGCATTGATGCTTGCGTGTCTCTTGGGCAGAGACTTGTGGTCTACTGCCTGTAATCATTACTTGGTTTGGGTTAATTTTGGCCGACGGGGCCGAGGTATATAGACGGGTACCGATAGACTATCATGAGCAGGGAGTTGAAGGCCTCAATGGCCACATTGCATGCGATTACCTCTTCTAGCTAAAGCAATCTCCAGTCTCTAGTGTGTGGTGCCAACGCCCAAGGCAGAGGTATGATACATGTGTGTCTAGGTCTAGTGTCTGCATGCAGATGTATGGTTCTACAGCCACGAAGCCTGCCTTTGCCGTAGGATGGTGTCATGATTTCAGTCTTCTTGTCCTGCCTTGTCCTCCTTTGCCCAGGCCACGTGCTGGTGACGGATCACCCAGAGTGTAACTGCCAGCCCCACGGCGCAGGCGCTCAGGGTGACCAGGTAGGCCGACTGGTAGCACTCGATACCGTCGTGACAGACACGCTCACCCTCTGGGCCCAGTACACTGTGCTTGTCGAATACAATGCCATAGAAAAGGTTGAAGATGTTGCCAGAAACGACTGGGGAGAGTGTCATCACGCCCCAATTTTGGCTCAGGCCATGAATGCCAAAAGTCTCGGCCACGATGGATGGGAAAACACCAAACAAGATGCCGTACTATGAGAAAGCAGAGTTAGTGTCTGTCCAGCTATGATCACGGAATTCTGTTGATCCACGGCTGGCATAATGCAACACTGTAGGCGATGGATCCAGGGAGAACATACTGCAAGCCCTGAAAGACCAGAGACGAATCCTAGCATATGCGGGTTGAGAATGTTGAGTGCGCACAGCTGCGCGACGGAAAATATGAGGCTGGAGACGGCCAGGCACCAGACACGACTGCCACCTAGTGCCTTGACGATGATATCAGATCCGACACCTGTCGAGTGGCGTGGTCAGTTGCAGCGATACAAGATGAAGATGGCACGGTGGCACTTACCACTGAGGAGACGGCCAGCAAAGCTGCAGATGGACAGTATAGACACATGCATCTGCTGCTGAGCAATTACAAAGCCCTCGTCGGCCGATGCGTCCCAATGCCGCCAGAGAGCATTCACCGTCTACATTTGGGCAGAGTTAGTCTTCGCTGCTAAAACATGACCCAAGAGCGGGTTTCGAAGACAATGTAGGGGTTTCTTACGTGTCCAATGTTGTTAA
This sequence comes from Plectosphaerella plurivora, assembly GCA_020726575.1. Lineage (NCBI taxonomy): Eukaryota > Fungi > Ascomycota > Sordariomycetes > Glomerellales > Plectosphaerellaceae > Plectosphaerella > Plectosphaerella plurivora. The sequence continues at coordinate 1,102,952 of JAGSXJ010000010.1, read as the reverse complement.
TGGTCATCAGCCCAATGCCTGTAAGAATGCCCATGATGCAAAATAGTTGCCAGAAGTCGACCATTCGAAGCAGACGGAAGCCCCGGATATCTACACGATGAGAGCGGTCCAAATCAACACTGTTCTGGACGTAGACGTCGCCGGGCAGGGAAGACGAGGACGAGACCAGCGATGATGTCTCGTCCGCAGGTACATCCTCCTGGGACGATTGATCCGGGAAATTCTGTTCAACATCCGATGGGCGGGAGGGAGGGGAAGTCTGCCACTCGGTATCCTCGGAGTTGGTTGCAGCAGATCCAGGCGTGGGCGACATACCGGGTTCATCTCGGGCCAGTGTCCGAGCGCCATGTCGGTGCTGATGATACTTCATGTCCTCTGACGAGGTCCGGTACAGTTCCTGGGAGTCCAGCAGGGGATCAGGTCGAAGGACCGTCTTGTACCCTGTGTGGGAATATACCCGGAGAAAGAAGAAACCAGCGATAGTAAGGCCAAATGTGCCGATAGCTAGCGTGGCGAGGAAGGCGCCAGTGTCGCCCGGGAAAAGAACACCACCGAACAAAGAGAAGAAAAAGGCACTCAGGCCGAAGGCAGCCAAGGGAAACGCCGTAGCCGTGCCCCGGTGGTGCGGCCAGTTCAGTGCCGATGTTTTGACTGCAGCCGCAAACGCCATGCAGCCACCTAGGCCCGTAAGAAAACTGAAGAAGCAGAAAAGCCCGACAGAACCGGAGCCGCGATCGAAGGCTTGGTGTAGCGGGAAATAGCCCAGGGCCAGGAGGACCGCCCCAGCAACCACTGCGGGCCTAGGCCCCCGGCTGTCGACAAATATGCCGATGGGAACCCCGAGCAAGTACATGCCGAGATTCCCTGACAGGCCGATCAAGTTGCTTTGCGTCGATGTAAGCTTGAGACGATCGGCAAACTGGGGTGCCCAGGCCGAGTAAACATACTACACACAACACTGGTCAGTTAAAGTGCTAGGTGAGTGAACCTGAGAGCTTACGTTGGTTCCGCAGGCAAGTGAAATCACAGTAGCAGCGACGCTTGCAATGATCCGACCCCGGTGGTGGTCGCTATGTTCGGCCATGGTCATGATTGCGGTATGGCCCGAGGAGACAGTTGAAGGGGGTCCTTGGGCGCTCTTGGCTGAATACCAAGGAGGGCAAGTCGTGTCGGTGACAAGTGGTCACAATTGCTGGTCACGGGCCTCAGATAGCACGCGTACCTCTTGTGACCACGGTTTGAAAGCAATGAACATAAGAACTCATGTGACGGATCCGGGTTGGAAGAAGGTCGGTTTCTTGCACTGAATGCCGCCCAGCGGGTAGATAGCACATACGGATGAGAGGGACAATTGTTCATGCGGGACGAGGTTCCATGGTTATGCCCGAAGCACGCAAGGGTCCATAGTTTCCCATCTCCGGTGAGTTTAGGCCAGTGCCTGTACAGTGTTATCTCGCCGATAGTCGGAGGTCCACCCGGTGCGTCACCCGGTTCGGGTCGCGCATGCTGGGCTGGTTGTACCGTTGTACGACATACATTCCAATCGTGAAGCTGGACCCGCGCCTGTGTGATAGACAATTGAAGGGTACTGTAGTCTTTGATACCATTAGCCTGCTGAGCATAGTGCTCTAGGGTCGTGTTGGTTCTGCTGTAGGGATTGGTGTCGTGCGGAGGCACTCATCCTGCCTCGGCGGCAGGTGACATCTTCCAGGCTCCCACCTTATTACATAAGCACCGATCATCTCCCGTCCAACGTCACCAGACCTCAAACCACCGTAACACCAGGTTCACTCCCAACACCAGACCGACGACCCCTTCGAACCACAACTGCAACGAAAACCCTCATACACGCTCGACCTACACTGTCAAAATGGGGGCACTGCTCTCACTCCCTCTCCTCGCGGTGCCGAGCGTGGGAACGGTTCGTCCTTCCTTCAATATGAGATCTCCTCGATAATCCCGCTGACTTTCAATCTACCAGCTTGTCACCTTCGGCGCGAGCTGCTGTGGTGCCGCAACCTGCTCTGCAGTATGCAGCGCATGCGGCAAATGCGGCAACAGGTACGTCTTGTCTAGCCAAATAATTCCGTCAACCAGACTGATGCCTAACACGCGTGTTTGCAGTGTGGCAACCCGAATCGCATACGCACTCCTGCTGCTGGTCAATTCGATCCTGTCATGGATCATGCTGACTCCGTGGGCCATAAAAAAACTCGAGCACCTGACGTTTGACTATGTCAAAATCGACTGTCCCACCGGCCAGTGTCATGGCTGGCTCGCCATGCAACGGATCAATTTCGCCCTCGGCCTGTTCCACCTCATCTTCGTCGGACTCTTGTTTGGCGTCTCCTCGTCTCGGAACCCCCGTGCCGCCATTCAGAACGGATACTGGGGACCAAAAGTTATTGCCTGGCTGGCATTGGTCGTCATGTCTTTCCTTATTCCCGACACATTCTTCCAAGTCTGGGGCAATTATGTCTCTCGATTCGGCGCGATGCTCTTCCTTCTCCTCGGTCTCATTCTTCTTGTCGACTTGGCTCACACGTGGGCCGAGTTCTGCCTGGAGAAAATCGAGGAGACCGAGTCCAAGGGCTGGAGAACCGTACTGATCGGATCAACCCTCGGCATGTACATTGCCTCGTTGGCCATGACCATTGTCATGTATATCTTCTTCTCCGGCAGCAACTGTTCCATGAACAACGCCGTCATCACCATCAACCTCATCATGTGGCTTCTCGCTTCCTTTATCTCCGTCAACCCTACTGTCCAGGAGTTCAACCCAAAAGCTGGTCTCGCCCAAGCCGCCATGGTCGCCATTTACTGCACCTATCTCACCATGTCTGCGGTTTCGATGGAGCCCGATGACAAGCAGTGCAACCCCTTGATCCGGTCACAGGGAACCAGGACTACGTCCATCGTCATCGGCGCCATCGTGACGATGCTGACCGTCGCGTACACCACTACTCGCGCTGCCACCCAGAGTCTTGGCCTTGGTTCAAGCGGCGCCATTCGTCTACCGGAAGATGACGAGCACGGGCTCGTCACACAGCAGCCAGGAAGCCGTCGCGAAATGCGCGCAGAAGCCCTCCGCCGCGCTGTTGAAGAAGGAAGCTTGCCCGCCGACGCCTTGCTGTCCGACGACGACGAGAGCGATGACGGAAACGGGGCGCCGGGTGACGACGAACGCCAACGGACCCAGTACAACTACAGCGTCTTCCACGTCATCTTCTTCCTGGCCACGACCTGGATTGCAAGCCTGCTGGACATGAGTATTAGTGCCGACCAAGATGGAGACTTTGCACCGGTTGGCCGCACCTACTTTGCGAGCTGGGTCAAGGTGGTCAGTGCTTGGCTGTGTTACGCCTTGTACACATGGACCTTGGTCGCCCCAGTGGTGCTGCCTGAGCGCTTTTCCTAGACCAGCCCCCGGGACTCGTTCGCAACCTCACATAGTCTGCAAGCCCATGGTAGTTACAACTCGTAGCAACAAGAATGCATACCCAAATCCATTTCACATTGTCTAGGGATCAGCGGAGAAGTGATTTGGCAAGTATCATTGATTGAATAAATAGGCAAGTGTGCTGGCACTCCTTGGACTGCCCGAAGTGAACACAGCAAATACCGACCTCGCAGCTTCACGCTTCGACTTCGTCGCTGCATTCAATGCGGACGTCACTAGGCCTGCGTGTCGGTTGCGTCCGTGGCGTGGAATCCCTCCATGGTCACAGTGACGGCGCCAGCCTGGACAAGCTACGACGTGTTAGATTTGATGATCAGACGACCTGGGGATGGATACTCACTGCACGGGACAAGTCGTCAACCAGATCGGCCACATCCTCAATCCCCACACACAGCCTGATGATATCCTCTGGCATCTGGCGCTCCCTGCGAGTCTTGGCATCAATGCTTGCATGGCTCATCTGGCAGGGCATGCTGATCAAGCTGTTGACGCAGCCAAAGCTGACGCTGATGCCCCAGAGGCGGGTTGCCTCAACAATCCTTTCGGACAGTGCAGGGTCACCAGTCTCGAAGGAGAGGACGGCGCCAGCACCCCTAGCCATGGACCAGTGAAGGTCGTACTGAGGGTGGGACTTGAGCCCCGGGTAGCGGACCTTGAACCCGTGAGACTCCAGAAACTCGGCAATGTGCTGGGCGTTTGCTTGCTGCTTTTCCATGCGAATGGCCAGCGTCTTGATGCCCCTCATGAGCAAGAAGGAGTCGTTGGGCGACAGACCACAGCCTGTCGCGTTGATGGTGAAGTATAGCTTTTCAGCAACTGCAGCATCGTTGACGCCAATGACGCCTGCCATGATGTCGTGGTGGCCGGACAGGTACTTGGTACCCGATTCATAGCTAATATCTGCCCCAAGGTCGAGAGGGTTCGATAGCATTGGCGAGAGCATGGTGTTATCGACGACGACCAAAGCCTTGGGGTTCACGTCGTGGACGAGTCGTGCGATGGACGGTATGTCGATGATTTTGATCAGGGGGTTCGTGGGTGTCTCCAAGAGAACCATGGTGGTCTTGCTCGTCACGACGTTGCGGACGGCGTCCACGTTCGTGGTGTCAACGTGGTTAACAACAATGCCCTGGTTCGAAGACAGGTAGGCGAGCAGGCGGTTTGTGCCGCCGTATAGATCGTCACCGGTGATCACCTCATCGCCCGGCCTCAGCAGGCGGGTGATGACATCCAGAGCACCCATTCCGGAACCAACTGCCAGAGCACGCGAGGCGTTCATGATCTTGGCGACGTGGCGTTCGAGATGGGTACGAGTCGGGTTACCGGAGCGAGTGTAGTCATACTCGCTCGCACCGCCAACAGCAGAAGACTGCTTGAAGGTGGCCGACTGGTAGATGGGAATGCTAGATGCGCCGTACTGATCCCCTGTCTCCGTGTAGACGAGCTCTGTCGCAAGAGCATAGCGGCGGCGACCGTTCCGGGGAGAGGAGGGGGCGGGCGAAGGCGGCAGATCATGGCCGTCGAGGTCATGCCTCTTTGCCTTGCTCAACGGGCCAGCAGCGCTCGTGCCAGCCGCGTTATTGTCCGAAGGCGAAGCCATGTCGGTAGGATGAGATGGTTTTCGAAACGTTCGGAAGAGTCGTATCTGCTTAACAAGCCTGATGGATCTCGAGGTATCCGGGGGATGCAACGAAGGCGGGAGTACTTCAAACCGCTGGTCTCGTGAAGGCCCGAGCCAGACTTGTCGCCGCAAGACAATTGGAACTGCTCAGCAGGCCAATTGTAGATGCAGCACCGGCGTACTCGTTTCGAGGAAGGAACTGGGTTTGCAAGTGTGCAAGAGGAGTGTTTGGAGGAAGGTTTGTAGAAGTTTGACCGCTAGTTGTATGACTGGAGGGAAATGATGCGGAGGCCGATGCCGCTCCGAGAATGGCTCACGCTCGGGGCTCAGCGCTTCTGACTCAGGCGATGAGGGGCATATTGTGGGGATATCGCATGACGTGATTGCGGGGACCGATCACAGGACGCTGAAAGCTCGGGATTGAGTGGGCACTTGGGCCCTCTAGTATTGATTTCGTGCTAGGATGTCTGTAAGGTACAGGCACGATCTCTTTGCGTACGTGGAAGGCCACGAGATCAGTAGCATCCCAAGACCTCTGGAAACTTTGACAGAATGCCTCAGCCAACTGGCTCACATACGGTATATGCACACGCTATCTTACGTTTGGACAAATGTCCCAATGTCTATGCTCATGTCGAGGCTCCGCGGTGAAGGGAGAATGCCATCTGCCCTGGTGCAAAACCCCTTCAATGATGTGCAACTTTGGCAAAGAAGTCGCTGGTCCTAACCCCACGATAGTCGTCGGGTCGGACATTTGCCAGGTGGTCAACCCCTGATGCCCTATGCTCGCGCATGATTTCTCGGAGCGGCGCCATGGCTGCGTCACGGCATATGTCCTTGATGTCACTTCCGGACAGACCGGCAGTCAAGCCCGCCACGTACTCCAAGTCGAAGTCCGAGGTATCAATCTTGGTGCCGCTCAGCACAAGCTCCAGAATTCGCCTGCGCTGGTCCAGTCCTGGCAGCGAAACTGGGAATTTCTTTGGCATCCTCCTCAGTATTGCCTGGTCAATGTCCCCAATACGGTTGGTAGCTCCCAGCACAACAATACGTGCCGGCTGACCGGCAGCATTGGCGCTGGTGAGGCCGTCCCAAAGAGTCATGAATCTGCACAGCGTTGTCAATTCCCTGGCCGGTAGAACGCACATAGGGCGGGGGAGATACGTACTCTGCCTTGACCATGCCGCTTGCCTCGTGCTCGTCGCTTCGCCTCGTGCCCAGCACGGCATCAATCTCGTCGATGAAGATGATGGCGGGCTGCATCTTTCGTGCCAACGAAAAGACGGCGCGGACCATTTTGTTTGAATCTCCATACCACTTCTCTGTGAGTGTTGAGATATGCAGGTTCACAAAAGAGGCACCGCTCTCTCGCGCGATAGCCTTGGCCATCATCGTCTTTCCACACCCCGGAGGGCCATATAACAAGACTCCCGAAGGCGCCGAGGCGAGTGGACCCATGTGGGCGTAGAGGTGTGGCATGGTCAAAGGGTAAATCACCGATTCCCTCACCTCGTCGATGATGTCGTCCAAGCCGCCAATGTCTTCCCAGCTCGTCAGCCATCATGTCTCAAGACCTTCCGAGGAGGGGCATACCTTTGAAGCCGACAGGTATGTCTTGGGGGGCGACCATTTCCATTGCAATAAGACTCTCATATTCGTTCATTGCTGGTCTCGCCAGCATCGCATCCTCGTCGGCAGTATCGTCTGAAACGGCGCCACCCCCTCGTTTCTGGCCCTTGGCTTTCCCTAGACGCTCCAAGTGCTGTTCGGCTCGCATCCTTGCTTGATCTTTTTTCTCCTTCTCCGGATCGCTCAAGGCGGTTCCGAGGCCAGATACGAGGCGGTTCGTCATGTAAATTCCGGCGGCTACCTACTGCATGTTAGTCGAGTGCCTCGCCATGTATCTTGGGTCGTCCATACCGTTCCAGCAACGAGGATGAGGTCCATCACCCACTCCCCCAGTCCTCTCCTGCGGTCTGCCATGGTTGTGGATGTGATCTTGCGCAGCCAGATCCCGCGAGTCTATGATCCCAAAGGTTGGATGACCACCATCGATAACGTAGTAGTGTTGGAGATTGCTGTGTCAAAGGCGCAGTCGAAAGTGAGGGCGGGTGGTTTGGTGCGTGTCGGCTTGAGTCTTTGGGCCGTACCGTATCAAAGTACGCCGCCACGACACCCACCACATGCGCGAATGTCGCTGCAACCTGCAGCCTGGGGGATGCCGAGGACCTTGTCCGAGCTCGCTTACCTAAGCTAACCGCCCCCTGGGTACTTCCCTACCCCGGGCTACCTGCGCTAGGGAGACGCCCAGGCTGGTACCAGCGAAACGGGTCGTGTTCACCCCCCTCCATCGACGACGGGACGTTGTTTTTGTTTACATTCAACCTTCAGTCAAGATTCAAGCCTCATGATCAATCCACCCCCACACACTTACAGCATTGTCGTGACATATCCCCCTTGGACTTCACTATTCCACTTACCAGGCTCATCGACGTCTTCTTGTTCGTTTACTGGATTTTCGAAAGGTCACTCAATGGCACCGGCAAAGAAGCCGTCCAGGCTTGTGGGTCTTATCAAGGAGTCAGAAGCCGACGAGATCTCATCCGACTCTCTCGTCAGTTTCGTGTCGGAATCAGTATCGGCCGAGCAAGGTGTTGTCCCCTTGCGGCGGGGACGAGGACGACCGCCCACAAACAAAGTCACCAAACCGGCGCAAAGAGTTGCGTCATCTCAGGGCCTCGATAGCACATCTGCCGTGGCCAAACGGATTTCTCGGCGCGCTCTGGACCAAAAGTCCACCAATGAAGAGATTCAGAAGCCAAAACGAGGGCGAAAGCCTGCCGTAGCCCAGGACACTTCGAAGCAGACACAAAGTCGCGGTCGCGGAAGACCCAAGGCCAACAACAATTCAGCACCCGTCAGCCATCGCAGCGGTAGTGTTGGTGATGACACTGCCGAGATTCAGGAGACACAACCTATGATGCCCTGGGAGGACGATGCTATCACAGATGTCATCATGGACGACCTGGAAGTGCTATCGCCACAACAGCCGATCATGTCAAGCCCGTTCAAACGTACAACGGAGACTTCTGGAACCGACGCGCAGCTTCGGCGGCGAATTGGAGACCTTACCAGGAAGTGTGAGGCGTGGGAAGCCAAGTATCGAGAGTTGCGGGAGCTGGGCATAAAGGAGGCTGAGTCCAATTTCGATCGACTGAAGCGACAGACCGATGAGCGAACCGGCGGTAAGTGAAAGGATCTCGGCTGGCATACAGTTTCACCGCGGACCAGGAGCTGATAAATTACAGTGGCGAACAGCCTGATTGCTCATCTCCAGCTGGAGCTGACATCACAGCGAAATTTGGCACGGGAAGGCGAGCTGCATCAGCAGCAGCTCATCGAGTCGGAGGCCAAAGTATCCGATTTGACTGCATCACTCGCGGAAGCTCAGAAGAATATCAAGTCGCTTTCAGCGAAGCTGTCTGCAGCTAGAACGACGGAGAAGCCTGCACCGGGGGCGAAGATTCCAGGAAGCGCAGCCAAGGGCGGCCCCGCGGCTGCCCGAGTCGCCGCCCTCGCGAGTTCCGATGCTCTCCAGGTTGCTCAACTCAAGGAGGATATGTACGGCGATTTGACGGGCCTCATCGTGCGCGGAGTCAAACGAAGCGCCTCCAATGAGGCTTTCGATTGCATTCAGACGGGCAGAAATGGATGTGAGTTACGCGTAACAATTGTCACCGTAGGCACCTTGCTAACAAGACAAGCCCTACATTTCAAGTTGACGGTCGAGAAGGAGGACGTATCGGAAGGGTACGACGAAACCCAGTTCACTTTCGAGCCACAGCTGGATTCAGACCGAGACCATGATCTGGTCGAGTTTCTTCCGGATTATATGACCGACGAAATCACATTCCCTCGGGCACATGCCCCCAGGTTCTTCCAGCGACTCACTCGAGCCCTCGAAGAGCAGCTGGAATGAGGTCTGGTACATTGACCAAATGGAGTGGTTTGGAAGGGAAGGATTTTGTGCATTCGTCAAAATGCAGCGAGTTTATTTAGATACCCAGCCACGAACCCTGAGAGACGTTTTTGCTCAACTTTCAATCTGCCGCTCGAGTTGTATCGACCCATGAAGGCTCTACACTACGGCACACGTCCTCGTAATCACCCAGTGCTGGGTTATCTATCGCCAGGGGCGTGGTCCAGAACATTGTCCAGTTCGTGTCTGGCAACTTCCTGGTACCCAGTGATCTCTCGAAATACCACTTGTTGACCGGGTTGTCCTTCCTACTGCGCCAAGAGACGCCCTCGGGCAAGCAAGTCCTGACCATGGCGTTGAAGACAGCATCTGCGACGCCCCCGCTGCCCTGTCGGGACTTGAGGACTGCGAACTTGTCGAGATAAGGGACCAGGCGTCCACTGGTGTATGCCTCTTCGTTGGAGAGATGGCTTGGCTTCTCCCATGTCAGGATTGCGCCGCCCTCGTATTCACCCGCAATGATGATGCCCGCCAAATTATCATTAACCCGTCTGAGATAATGATCGAGGTCAAGTTTGCGGTCGAAGGAGTCCTCGATGAGATGCTGCAGACGGGGCAAGTCTATGCACTTGTCTGTCAACCTTAATCGCGAGCCTCCAGGGCTCGGCGAGGTCCATGGAGTCTTGGCCGGATCTGGATATATCGTCAACGGCATGCCCCTTTTTACTACCGTTGCCACATGGTTGCCAAGGCACTCTGGTGCGTTTTTCTCCGGCCGAACCCGCTCAAGAGGCAGAGAGGACGAGAACACGGGCTTGTCGGTTAGGAGGTTGTGGATGAGGGGATTCAGCTTATTGCGGGTGGCGACTCGTGTAAGCGACTCTGGTGGTTTCGTGGCCGCAACCGAGGGACTGCTGATCAAAGCCGTCGAGGTGGACGGAAGGAGCGCCAGGATGTCCCTGAGCAGCTTGAGGTTCTGAACATGCACTGATCTCTTCTCGTCGGCAAGGCCAGACTTCAGGGAGAGGATGATCTGGTCGTATTCCTGTTCCAGATTGATGAATCGATGTGACGCTCCAAGCTGTTGGGGAATTGGGATGGCCCCCACGGGGTCTAGGATGATGATGCGTTCAATGGAGGCCGTCCTTGTGCCACCGGTCGTACTTTGCAGCACATCCCCGGTTGTCTTTTGCTGCAATTCCTGAAGCCCGGAAAAGTACTTGGTGAGAGCTATCAAAGCGTCGTCGGGGTCGATGACTGTGACAGAGTCGAGTGCGGATGATAGGGCCATTGGTGTGACGATGACTATCTCCTCAGATTCGATAGCGCCGGTAATGCTTTGTGGTTGGCGAACCTCGACGCTAGAAGGTAGGAAGCCCACGTCTTGTTGCGCTTTGGCAGCAAAAACGTAGTCGGCAACCCTTGCGCCTGGTGGCCCGTTTTCATCCAGCGCATGCTGCAACCTGTGTGCTTGTTGTATGTAGGTGTCCTTTGAGTTTTCATGCCCGGCGTCCAGTACAACCACACTGATCAACCCAAGCTTCCTTAGCTGCGACAAAGTCTTTGCCATGCCTCGGAGTTCCTCGTCTTCTAGAGCCTGAGGCGCGCGTAACTTGACAATGGCGAGGTTTGGGAGGTTGCCAGGTTTGATCGCAGCTTCTGTTCGGTTACCCTGAACAAACTGTGGGTTCTCGCTGACGGCTCGAGCTGGAACGGTGGAGGACCATGTGTAAGGGTGTGACTCTGTCGTGGGTGGTTTTGTCTGACGTGCCTCCAAAGAGTCCGGCTGCGGTGCATACTTTTTGAGGTAAGTGTGAGCATCGCGACGAGTGGCTGATGCCTGCAGCACAGACATGACAATGTCCTGTATGTTCTAGTAAGCAAATGTGAGAGAAACTGGGATCGAGAACCTGTCATGCCTGCCTGTCTTCTGCCCTCCGCTTCTCATCGGACTTTGAGGCTTCGCTGACACGACTCGTTCGCAGGCCCCTGGATGGCCTGTTGCCCCGGGGCTGGAGGTGGAGGTGGACATGGTGAGTTGCATCAGCCGAGTGAAGTCTCAAGTTGCCCTATGATTGTGTCAAGTTCTGGGCATATGAGGCATGAGGGAACCATGAGCGCCTGCCTACCTGGAGACATGAGGCCCCTGCCCGGACGCTGGGCACGTAATTCATGCTCCCAGTATGCGGCAGGCCTCCGAAACTTGAGCACCTCGGCAAGGATTTCAACCCTGATGGCTCGGTCGCAGCGCAAACCTTTTCTCTCGAACCTAGACTGTCGAGGCGTCGTCATTCAGGGCCGCCAACCTTGATGGGCTGTTTGCTCCCTCACAGTGACATGGCGGTGTTGGTGGTGGAACAAAGTATGAGCAGGTACCAGGAGAGACCCCGATATCGGGGGCCAGACCCCTATAGCTGCATAAGCCTGCATTTACCCGTGCGCCTTCGGCTTCAATCCAGCTACGTGTTGCGACGACAGTGACCACATGCTGCCATCCGAAAGAAAGATCCTTGAAAGATGAGCAGCCCATCCTTCGTTTTTGGGGTTGAGCGGTCACTTCTTGATGTTTGGCAAGCAGCTTCCTGTGCAATTGCGGCCCATTGAGTGTTTTCAACCACTGCACCATCCCTCGTTCGTTCCTCCGAGCCGTCGAAGCTCTACAACCTCGACCACTACTGTTTCCCCCAGACATTGTACAGACAGCGCCGCTCAAAGGCAACAACCAGACCATATTCCGTCTCCGTCATGGTTGCTCACTCCCGAACCGCCTTTTTGGCGGTAGCGTTCATTTTCCACGTTGTATACATACTGTCGATCTTCGACATTTACTTCGTCAGCCCAATTGTTTCCGGCATGCGCCTGTTCCCCGTTGAACGGAAAGCTGGCGTCGCCGCCCCAGCTGACCGATTGGTTCTCTTCGTCGGTAGGCCACATTCGCATATCTGCTTGCACCCCAACTAAGCGACTTGTACTGACGTGCCACTGGACAGGCGACGGACTGCGAGCTGACAAGGCTCTCCAGTCGTTCCCAGACCCCTTTCCCGAAAGTGCCGACGACCTGGAACCCCGTCCTCTTGCGCCGTTCTTGCGATCACGAATTCTCGAGCATGGCACCTTTGGCGTGTCGCACACCAGAGTCCCAACCGAATCCCGGCCTGGACATGTCGCCCTCATCGCCGGTCTTTACGAGGACGTTTCCGCGGTAATGACGGGCTGGAAACTCAATCCCGTCAACTTTGACAGCGTATTCAACCGCAGTCGACACACATGGAGCTGGGGTAGTCCGGATATTCTTCCCATGTTTGAGCAAGGCGCGGTGCCTGGTCGGGTCGACAGCTACACCTACGGTCACGAGTTTGAGGACTTCTCGCAAGACGCTCTAGAGCTCGATCTTTGGGTATTTGACCATGTCAAGGACTTCTTCGCAGAGGCTGCTAAGAACGAAACACTCCGAACCGCCCTGCAGCAGGACAAGCTTGTCTTCTTCCTACACCTCCTCGGTATAGACACCGCCGGTCACTCACACCGGCCGTACTCGAAGGAGTACCTCAACAATATCAAGGTCGTGGATAAGGGTGTCCAGGAGGTTACTCAGCTATTCCACGACTTTTACGGCGATGATCGCACCGCCTTTGTTTTCACCGCCGACCATGGCATGAGCGACTGGGGTAGCCATGGCGACGGCCACCCAAACAACACCCGCACGCCGTTGATAGCTTGGGGATCAGGCGTCGCATCACCAATCATCCGCCAAGATGCTATTGCCGCAGGCCACGACGAGTACTCCTCCGACTGGAATCTGGATCACGTCCAACGGAATGACGTTGCACAGGCCGATATTGCAGCCCTGATGTCGTACCTGATCGGAACGGAGTTCCCTGCCAATTCCGTCGGCGAGCTGCCGCTGGCGTATCTTTCGGCTGATATCGAAACTCAGGCAGACATGTCTCTGATCAATGCGCGCGCGATCCTTGAACAATACCATGTGAAGGAAGAGCAGAAAAGAGCCAAAGAGCTGAGATTCCGGCCCTACGGGCAGTTGAGCGGGACGCAGGACTCGTCGGAAACTCGCTTGGCCGCCATTCAGCACCTCATCAGCAGTGGCAGATTCGAAGAAGCCATTGAGGAGTCGGCTGCGCTCATGAAACTTGCTCTGGACGGTATGCGGTACCTCCAGACATATGACTGGCTCTTCCTCCGCACACTCGTCACCTTGGGATACCTAGGTTGGATGGCATATGCACTTACTAGTGTCATTGACTTGCATGTTCTCCGCGGAACTGAGCCGCCTGCCCGGACCTTTGCAGGCATCATCTTCTTCTCGGCGGCGCTCACTACTCTCTACGCATCCCTGTTGGTTTCTGGATCTCCTGCAACGTACTATGCCTACGCATTCTTCCCGGCGTTTTTCTGGGAGGAAGTGTACGCTCGTCGCAACAGTATCCGCAAAGGATGTCAACTTCTGTTCGGTCATGTACGGACTGCAAGCGACATTTGGTCACTTGTTCTTGACATTACCGTTTACGTCGGCGTTATTGTTCTGCTGGTATGTGCACCGGACAATTGGTTACGAGGGGAGACTGACCAGTCGACAGGCATTGGCTTATATTCATCGTGAGATCCTCACGGCTCTGTACCTGGTCGGAGCACTTTGGCCTGCTTCATATGGTCTTAATTTCCTCCGTGCCAACCCGGCTTTGTCATCCCTCTGGGTGGTCTCCTGCCTAGCTATGAGTGTTTTCACGCTTCTCCCTGCTAACAAGCTGGAGAATATCGATCTCATGTACGTCACTCGCGCTTCGCATGCCCTCCAACTTGCTGACATGACGCCTTCATTAGTCTTGCGGGCGGTTCTTTGATGCTGGCAGTTGGTCTCATCTACCTCGTTTTCGAGGATCGCTTGCTTCACGGATCGTCGAAGCCTGCCACCAGTCGTCCGCTCCCTATTGCGAGAGTCTTGACCGGGATTCAAGTCGGCTTGATCGGCTTGGCAATGGCAGTGACTCGGACTAGCTCCTCGTCTCTGCAGGCCAAAGCGGGCTTGCCTCGGGGAGCTCAAGTGGTTGGCTGGATCACTACAGGTATTTACGACCCCAGACTGATGTCGGCGCTGGGGTTTCGTGACCTCGCTAACTTTGGATGATGCAGCTGTTTCCCTCGCCATGCCTCTCGCACACCGACTGCAGCCCAATGGGCACTACATCCACAGACTTGTCGTCATGTTCCTCACTTGTGCGCCCACGTTTGTCATCCTCACTATCTCATACGAGGGCCTATTTTATGTCGCATTCAGTTTGCTGCTGTTTTGCTGGCTGGAGCTGGAGAGCAAGGTCTTCCGATCAAGGCCGCCAGGTGACGACAAGACACAGAAGGGCACCGATGTTTCCGAAGTCCGTGGGCCAGCCGCGAACCAGACGACTCGGCCACTTACTCTTGCGGACGCTCGCATCGCTCTCTTCTTCTTGATCCTTCTCAAGTCGGCCTTTTTCAGCACCGGAAACATTGCTTCGGTCTCATCGTTCAGCCTCGAGTCGGTGAACCGACTTTTCCCAGTATTTGATCCCCTCTCCCAGGGGGCGCTTCTCACCTTGAAGCTCATGATTCCATTTGCATTGATCTCGGCGAATCTCGGCATATTGAACAGGCGACTCCGCGTGGCGCCGTCTGCCTTGTTCATGGTGGTGATGGCCACAAGCGACGTGCTAACACTCTACTTCTTCTGGGTGGTGAAGGACGAAGGCTCATGGCTTGAGATTGGCTCGACTATCAGCCATTTCGTCATTGCAAGTGTGCTATGCGCATTCCTTGCGGGCTTGGAGGGGGTGAGCGGTTTGTTCATCGAAGGCATCGAAGAGGAGGGGCTCGGGAGCCAAGAGACTGGACCAACAACGCCAGTTTCCGTTTCGGCTGTGGACGGTCAAGGGAACGGCCATGCTGATGCGACGAGTTCAAAGTGACCTATGGAAGGGTTGGCTCACGGTGACCAACAAGGCGCTATACTCAGAGCCTGGTCAGGCCAATAGATGAGAATAAGATAGTACGCCGCCATGGCGATGCCCGGTGCACCGGGTTAATACACATAGACGCAAAAAGCGCAGTTCGAGGCTAGGCTCTCTTATCCTCAAGCATTGGGGCGCAGCGATGCACAGGGGTCTCGAGCCAAGAACTTCCCCAAAATGTTGCATCGTCACATGTGTGGCCGAGACGGCCGGTGACACACATCCAGTCGTACCTGAGGTACAAAGCACTTATGTGCTCACTAAGATGCCTCGCTAAAAGCATGTCCCGCTCTACTTATGTAGTACCTTAGAGAGTCTATAAGCATAGTCGGAGTATTATACTATTTTTATTCTTATATGTGGTGGGCTTTCCCGATCAGTTGGGTGGAGGTGGATCTCCAGGCAGTTAACGCTATCGCAAGCCATCGTGATATTTATTCTTATGAATTGTTATTTCAAGACTTATATTATTATATACTAAGTAAATTTAAATTAATTATAAATGATATAGAAATTCGGTACTAGCTTATTTATTTATTGAAATATACTAAACAGTATCTCTCAAAGTAGTTTATGTATATAGTATATGGCTAATAGATAGGTAGGTCGGGCACCCGACGCAAGGTAGTATCTTTGTTATCCGCCCCCTGTCTCTGGAGACATAACGTCGCTCGCTTCCAGGCCCCTACTATCCATTCGGACGTGTGCATTGCTAGGTACCTATTGCCGCCTGATTCCGACTTGAGAACATTTACTGTTCTTCTCGTAAAACGTCAACAACCTGGTTCAAGTTTGACTCGCGATCTTGACTGTCTGCACCAACTGTTTCTCCAATTCATCGACGTGGCACTTTCAGAGTTGCGTGAACCTACTCGCCTCAAGTGCCTACCGACTGGCGGGCGAACACCTTCTACCTAGTGTATCCCAGGCAGCCCCACGCGACGAACCAGGTCTCGCGTCCGGGCGGGACTTCCCTCACACCACAGCGTCGTTGACCTCTACTTACGTCGCAGACTTGGACTCGACATTTGCTTCAATGGACGTTGACATGGCCTCGTCCGACGATGCTGCGCAGAACCAGCGATCTGGCTCTCCCTCATTCTCTCCGCAACTGGGGCAAGATACACCGCCAAACCTAGGCGGCAGCGGGGTCAACAATGCAGCGTTGAATGCGACAAGCTTCAGGAGGTAGGTGAACGACCACGAGAGCCCAACTTCCCACCCGTAACCCGCCCACCGGCGCATGGGATATGAGACTCGAAGCAAAGCACGTACTAACCGGAGATTTGTCGCTGTCTGCAGGCAACGAGCCTCGAGGGCATGTGAGGTACGTGGAGACTCCAGCAGACAGACACGCACCCTTTCCCCTTTGGCGGCAGAGCTTGCTGGGCTCTCGCTCGAGCCGAGGCACTCCGCACCTCGCCTCACATCCCCGCCCACCCAGTCGCGTCGCAAATGGCCCGACCTGGCAGCAAAGGCAGCAACTCGTCAAGGTCACCCCCAAATCTACCTGTCCCTTCAGATTGATACACTGTCCGCGTCGCTCTTGCGCGCCGTGAGGTACTTAGCGAAAATGGCAACATTGCTAACCAGATCTGAGCGTGTTCCAGACCTGTCACGCCCGCAAGGTACACGAAAGCCCCGACCGTTGGCCGCTGGCCGCTCCATCCCCAACAACTGCTCACCTCTCCATGTGAAAATAGGTTCGGTGTGATGCTGCCAGCCTTGGTGTACCATGCACCAACTGCGTTGCCTTTCAAATCGACTGCCGTATCCCGTCGCCCAAGAGGAAGAAAGGTCACACGTCCACAGCTAGGGACTCGGACAGGCAGGTGCCCTGTCATTCCTCGCCATGATAGCTTCGGCGACTAACGACTGGCTTGGGAACAGCGAGAAAGGCGAGACAACTACACACAGTCAACCCGGTCCTGCCGCAGTGGCGGCGTCGGCAACTTCCTCCGACCACAAGTCCCCATCAGCGCCGGTCCCAGGCAACACCACAAGCACCTTCGCGAACCGGACGACGAACCCACACCACACATCCGATGGAACGCCCCCGGTCAACCTCACCGAGTCGCAGGCGAGGAAGCAGGAAATCGACGGCGGCACGTATGCCAATCTGGTCATGAAACCCAAGTTCACCAGGGCCCCAATCACCGACGCGGGCAGGGTGGCCTACCTGGGAGAATCGTCCAACCTTGCCCTCCTCGTTCACGACAGGCAAGGCTCCTCTGATGTCGTCCATTATCCACTCCCGGAAAACGTCAGAGGGTCAAGGGCTCGACTGACGGACCTGGACAATGTCGAAATCGATATACTTCACCAGCGCGGCGCCTTTCTCCTACCACCTCGGACTCTATGCGACGAGCTGATCGACTCGTACTTCAAATGGGTGCATCCCATCATGCCTGTCATCAACCGAACCCGATTTATGAGGAGCTACCGCGACCCCAAGAATCCTCCCTCGTTGCTGCTGCTCCAGGCCGTGCTGCTGGCTGGGTCTCGTGTTTGCACGAACCCGCAGCTGATGGACGCCAACGGCTCCACCACGCCGGCCGCGCTCACATTCTACAAACGAGCCAAAGCACTGTTCGATGCCAATTACGAAGACGACAGGGTCACGATCGTCCAGTCCCTCTTGCTGATGGGCTGGTACTGGGAAGGCCCTGAAGATGTTACCAAGAACGTCTTTTACTGGAGTCGGGTGGCCATCATCGTCGCACAAGGCTCAGGAATGCATCGGAGCGTGGAGCAGTCACAGCTGAATCGCTCAGACAAACGACTCTGGAAACGGATTTGGTGGACACTCTTCACGCGCGACCGCTCAGTCGCCGTCGCGTTGGGTCGCCCAGTCAACATCAACCTGGATGACTCCGACGTTGAGATGCTCACCGAGGAGGACTTCATCGAGGACGAGGTCGACCGCACCAGCGAATACCCCCCAGACCCGATACACGTCCAGTTTTTCATGCAGTATGTCAAGCTGTGCGAAATCATGGGTCTCGTCCTCTCGCAGCAGTATTCCGTGGCCTCAAAAGGCAGGCAGCGGAATGCAATCGACTTAACGCATAGTGACATGGCTCTGGCCGACTGGCTGCAGAACTGCCCGAAGATTGTCTACTGGGAGGTGGCTCGCCATCACTTTTGGTCTGCCCTCTTGCACTCCAACTACTACACAACCCTGTGCCTTCTGCACAGAGCCCACATGCCTCCCAACGGAGCCACAACCCGCTTCCCTGACGACTCGCCATATCCTTCCCGCAATATTGCCTTCCAGGCCGCTGCAATGATCACCTCCATCATTGAGAATCTTGCTGCGCACAAGGAGCTACGTTACTGCCCAGCCTTCGTTGTCTACAGCCTCTTCTCTGCACTCATCATGCACGTTTACCAAATGCGGTCCCCCATCCCGTCGATTCAACAGGTTACGCAAGACAGGATGCGAACATGTATGGCTGCTCTGAAGGATGTGTCACGTGTGTGGTTGGTTGGCAAGATGGTGTATACTCTATTCGAGTCAATCATTGGCAACAAAGTCCTGGAGGAGAGGTTGCAAAAGGCAGCTGGAAAACGACACAAAAGGGCACAGATGAGCATGGGACAGCTCGAGCAACATCAGTACCAGCAACAGCAACAGCAACAGCAACAACAGCAGCAGCAACAGCACCATCACCAGCAGCAGCAGCAGCAGCAGCAACAGCAACGATCAGACATGGCCAAGCGGAAATACGATGACATGGCTATCGACTTCAGCGTGAATACGCCGACTCCCCAGGAGTCCTATGAACGGTCGCGGCCGCAGACACCAAGTGCCGTCAAGGAAGGGACAATGCCGCCTCCCATAGCCTCGCCTGGGCCTCGTCCTGGACATGACACCTTCATGGGCGGTTCTTCTTCGCGGCCGCAGACCAGGCCGGCCACACCCTTCAACCCGTCCTTCTCTGTCCCTGCCACGCCACCAGATCTCTACCTTGTCACGCGAAACTCTCCGAACATTTCTCAATCGCTTTGGGAGAACTTCCAACCGGACCAGCTTTTCCCAGATGCTTCTGGTATGCCGGCCGTGCCGCAGATGTCACCTGGCCAGAACCATGTCGACGCAAATGTTATGTCGCAGATGAATAGCCACCATCTGCAACAGTCCCAGCAAGGCATCCCGTCATTTGGCCCCCGAGGAGCGTCGAAGCACGGGGGCGATAACGGCTCAGTTCCGCCGCAGAACGGCATGCAAGCCGGTGCTCAAGGTTTCCAGCAACAAGGGAACTTATGGCAACCCAACTTTGATGGCCTACTACCTGATGGCCCGAGTCCAAGCGATAGCTGGAGCACCGGATCTGCTCAAGGCCAGGCTGTTCCGAACACCCTCAACGTTGAAGACTGGTATGTCATCTATAGCGACCTTTCATCCAACCCCTCCCGCTTATTGACGTTTTATTGCCTAGGTTCCAATTCTTCGGCATCAACAACGGTGACCTGGCGAGTCTCAACCTGGATCTGGGCCAGAACCAGTGACGTGGATAAACCTGGATTATTTGTTGAACATCAGAATATAGCCCAATGACCATCGCTGGCGTATGTTGTCAATGGGGTACCATTTGGATTGTTTATATAGACAACACGCCCACCCACGCCCGCTAAACGCCGTTCGATGCTAAAGAGATGCCCGAAGTTCGGGGACATGAGAAGTATCCAGAATTGGGTAGGTCAAACAAAACGTCTGCTCAAGCCTCTGTGCCATGTTCCAAGCTGCCTGCTTTTTCGGTGCGCCTTACTTCCTACTCCGGAGTGGGCTGGCATGCTCGGGTCGGTTTGTCGAGGCAGACCACGTCGCCCCAGGGCCGGGATCATTCGAGTCGGCGGATACAGGGGCACGATCGTGGGATCCCGCCTTGGGTGAATCGTCATGAGACGCATCTTCCAGTTCGATGAGGTCCGAAGGCATTTCGATAGGATTTCGTCGTCGGCCAGGTGAGCTGCTGTTCCTGTTTGGGTTGCCTGGCCCCTTTGCAAATGCACCACGTAGCCAGGTCTCGATTTGTGAGGCAGCTCGATCAAGACCGAAATTGTTGGGTGAGCCTGAAGGGGCAGCATTTCCTTCATCGAATGGGCTTTGGACGATGGTGGCTGCTTCAGGCTCCTGTCCTTGTCTCCCAAAGCCAAAGTGGGCGGTCTCAGACCCCATCACGGAGATTGATGGACTGTTTTCGTCAATGGCGATTCCGGGGATATGACGCTTCGCCCAGGTGTTGAAGTAATCCTTCTCAGGACCGGGAGCTCGGACGTTTCTGCCCATGGAACCAACTCCTCCAGGTCCCCTCATCCATGACGGCCGCGAGTCGGCGCCACCACTGCCCATGCGGCTTCTTGTGGATGAAGTGTATGAGGAATCAGGAGTCCCTGGCTGTCCACGTCGAGCATGACCCGAAATGGGACGTCCCAATGACTGGCCCTCACTCGTTGTGTCGCCCTCAGGTCTGTCCGGACGAGACGTCATATTGGCAACTTGCTCAAGTGACTGTCGTGGAGTCGACGCGGCAGATGTCGTATGAAGGCTCTTCTTCCGCCTGGGTGGAAAGTAACCCATCGCTTTCCTCGACACCCTTGCGATCTCGACTGGCTCGGATAGCATGTCGAGGCTGCACCATCGTACGTGCTGCCACGGCTTGTCGTCCGGGAGTTCTCTTGGTATATCGGAATGATGGCTTACAGGGAGACTGAAGAAGTCGCCACTCGAGGCGCTGCCTCCGGGTTGCTGCGTTGTTGACCCATCGGGCGTTGGAGCCAGGAGGTCAACTTGTGCCCCGGAATGATGCGATGGCGGCTGACAAGCCCGGCCTTTGACCTCGCAGAAGTCGACGGGGAGGGCTAGCCATTTCCGAGCTTGTATGTCCTTCGACCAGAGGCCGTTGAGTTTCCGGAACGGTTCCTCTCGACAACGGTACCGCAGAACAATACCAGCATATGTATCAGTCGGTTGCACATGGTGTATGTACACCAGTTGATCCGGCTCGGCCTCTTCCAGTAGTGGAGGTGCGTTGTAGTCATCAGAGGTCCTCCTCTTGTACCGTCCAGACACGTCTAAGCCTCCGTTGACGCCCTCGTGGCTTTCCAGCACGCTTGCTGTTTTGGCAGCCCTAAGCGCGGCCTGGCGTTCATGGAGGGAACCGGCCCCTAGGCTTTCAACCGCCGGGCGTGACTCGGGCGGACTTGGCCCCCAAGAGTCAGGACCGTTTCGTTGTCGAGTGTTTTGTAGACTGCGGAAGAAGGGTTTCGGGAGTGTGCTGCGGGAGCTTGACCTGGTAATTTCTGGGTCGCTGGACATGAGAGATGAAGCAAAGCCTTGTATCGACGTCCAACTCTGCGTCAGAGAACTTTCGATCATCCCAAGGTGAGTGTCGGGGTAACTGTTCCGATCATCGCGGCCACTTGTCGCTTTGGCTGAAGTCGACCGTTCTTGGCCAGGGCGTGACCGATTTGATGCCATGGGGCTCGACTTTCGACTGGCCGAGGCACTGAAGCTGGAGAAGAGCGAAGACGAACTTCGGGCTGTGGAAAGGCCGCCATTTTGATCGGATTCTGTACTGATGAGGCGACGGTTTCTGGGGCGAACAGTGCTGGTTTCGACTTCGGCCCCTGCCGGAAATTGAGCAGGAGGCACGAGGTGTGATGATTGCCGGGAGTCTGCCATGATGACAGGGAACTGAAGTTTGATTTCAGAGCCCGGGACATCAGCACAGGTCCGGTCGAATGCCCTGAGAAGATGCTGGTCGCATTTGATGGTTCCGGTGGTCGTTAGGGACTATACGCCTGTGGGAGGCTATCGGATTGAATGTATTCCGCGATCTGGCATCAGTCGATCGAGATCCAAGTTTCGAGGCTTTGGTAGTAGGTAAGGCAAGAGTCGGAGAGCGGAGGCTTGTCGAGGAAGTGTTGCGTGACGACACGTCAGGGTGCTCCGGTGAAGATAGATATCAAGGGGTCCACGAAAGCGGCCAGCTTGTTGCAGGCCAGCACTAGCACGGGCTTGATGGGTCGCATCCCGACAAGAGCCCCACTAGATGCCGCTCGGTTGTAACATGAAAGCTTACTAACCCGACTACTATCTATGTTATATATTATTCTTCTGATAGATTAGACCTAATAATCAGTATTACTGTTCCTAGATGATTAAAGTATACTGATCTTAAGTTTATTAGTCTAGTTAGTTATTTCGGAACCCTACCTTACCTTACCTACCGACGTAAGGTACCTCTGGTAATGAAGTAACCTGGACTATCGATCCAATCTACATCTCAGCTTGCCCGAGGCAGCGGTATCTCATTCACCTTCACCGGGCATCACTCAACTCAGGAATCGGACACCGCCTGCACACCATGCCTATTTGTATTGAGTGCAGATATCCAGTCAGGACACTCTGGACACAATATTCGGGAGCCGGCGACAAGGCAAGCGGCCATAACATTCGTTTGACGGTCTGCAGGAACTGCGGATGTTTCTGCGACAAATATGTCGAACACGACTTTGTCGTCATGTTCATTGACTTGGTCCTGATAAAACCACAAGTCTACCGACACTTGCTGCACAACAACCTCATGAAGGACGATGACCGCTTTGATGTAGGACTTCCAGACATCAGGTCATGTTCTGTGGCCTCGCCAACCCCTGACCCTCTCTCTTGATGCGGTGACTGACTGATAGCCTTCTTCGCAGCAATCCATACTCCGTCTAGGCATCCTGCTGCTGCTCTTCGATGTTTATCTGACCTGGGCTCGTGTCGAGAAGGAAACCCAGTCTACAAACACGCCGCCACTGCAGAGCGAATTCAGTGACCTATCCCGTCAGCCCATCGTAACCCAGTATCTATTCTTCTGTAGGTCTTGTTGAATGGGTCCTATTCTGGACCACAAATTGCTGACGCTTTCGTTCAGTGATATTTTGCTCGCTCTCGACACTTGCCTTCCACATGACCATTCGATTCCTCGCAACATCACCATGGTCCCCTCTCGTGGCCCTTGGTGCCGCAGTCCGTCACAACCGCCCCAACTCAATTTCCACCGCCCTTCTTGTCTCGTCATCCACGAAACTGTTTCCCATTCTCATGGTCATATGGAGCTATGACGTCCCTGCCGCTGCTCAGGCTCTGGGTTGGGCTGTTGTTGCGAACAACGTCGAGGCTCTGAGGATCCTGCTTGATTGTGGGTATGCCAATGCTGCACTTCTCGTCCTATCGGGTGCAATAGCTCGGTGGGCGGTCGGAGCGGTCGTGCTATTCATGGCTGGGCTGCACGGGGTGGATTCGGCAGGAGAGGCCAGCATAGAGGCCAGCGGCAGGGCCATGTGGGAGCTGGCGATCGGTGCCAGAGACTGGGCAGGACGGATTGCGTCATAGGAAGACCCGGAGAACGGGGTATCTGAATATTACGTAGCCATCATGGGTTGAGTCGAATGTATCATCTGCTGCTTCTGCTAGGTTCCCAGCCTTGCTTTGGCAATCCGGGCGCCAACCGCCGGTGCCTCCAAATCACCGCCCCTTCTCGTTTCGCGACCAGATGTTGTGACCGTCTCTGCTGGACAGCCTCCGCTTTGTATGATGGAGCAATCGCAGCTTGCGCCACGCCATCCCGCCCGCCGTTGTCATTGTCGAAATAGCCATTAGGAGTGCTCGAGATATTCTTTCCTGAGGTCGCCTCGCCGGGGTTCGATCAAAGGGTGAAGTTGTGCCAGAAATGTGATCGCCCACATCAGGTAACAGCTGACGATTGCCAGGATGAGGGATGAGCGCCAGATACTACAGATAGTCAGTTGGTAATTGGTCGGCGTACTGCTGGGTCGGTGATCTTGTACATCTGGTTCTCGCCCTTGGGCGAGAGGAAGTATGCGGCCACGCAAAGGCCGACGATGATGACCAGGCCAATGAAAATGCTGTATCTGGAAGGCCATTAGCAAATTGTCTGCGATTGCTTTCAGGGACTTTGCTCACCCTTGAGCCATGGTCGCTGTAAAGTCGTGGTTCTTGGGAGTGTCGGCGGTTTGGGAGTTGTTGTCGACGACGCAATGCAGTCCAGGCACCTGCTTCCCGTCGAGCACGAGCTAGGTGCCTACCCAGGTACCCATGTCGCGTTGCAGGAGGGGCCCACTTCGCGTCGTCACAGGTACCTATTGAAAGAGTTCATTAGCTCCATCTACCTTACTGTAAATCATACTATGAGTATAAAACTACTATTAGAATAGTATTAGTAAAAGATAAAATATATAACTTACGAAAGGCTTTGGAAATATTAGTAGAAAATTTATTAATAAATAATTTAAATTTTTTTATTTAAAAATTATAGTAAAGATTAAATTAAGAGGATAAGTATACTCTAAAGTCTCGGCCGCGACCTACTACTTTAAAAGATACATGTGCTAAAACGTATAATCTAGACAGGTACCTACCTAGCTAAGGTAAGGACCGCCCCTGCTAAGGTACGATAGCTCCGCTCCTTATCACGAGCCACGCGCCTCATGCTCCGGCGACAGGATCCAGGTCTCCGTCAAGTCCAGCTACAACTTCTGGAACCCTCGTACCACAAGGACACTCAACACATCCCCAACGTCACCAGGAACAGCGCCAATCATGGATTTCAGCAACTTCGGCAAAAACCTATCGTACGTGAACACTTGAATCCTGTGTGGTGGTCCTCCCTGGTGGAGGCCAAATCACCTTTCCAAGCTGACTCTCGGTGCTTCGACAGCTCCTTCGGGGCCCAGATCACCCCCTTTGCCTCCCGTACGTTCCAGTACACCAAGGAGCAACTGGGACAGGCCGAAGACAAGGTATTACGAGCTACATCCCGCGCTGGCAGCTCCAGTGACCTAACCTACCTGCGACCAGACCCAACTTCCCCCCGACTACATCGATCTCGAGAAGCGCATCGATGCCCTCAAGGCCGTTCACCAGAGGATGCTCGCCGTCACGTTTGTTATCCCTCAGCTAGCTGTGTGTTTGCTTGAGTGCTGACTGGTGTCTCTACAGGTCTCAGTACTCCACCGAAGCCTATGACTACCCCCCCAACATCAAGGAGACATTCCAGGATCTTGGTCGCACCGTTAGCGAGAAAGTCAGCCTCTTGTCTTCGGCTGGTTCGCCTGCCGAGGCGCAGGCTGCGCTGACTGCACCTCCCACTGCGAAGCCCCAGCCCAAGACGTTCAGCCACGCCATTGCTCGTGCCAGTCTGAGCAGCAGCCAGTTGTTGCACCAGCAGCACACTGGCGCTGGGGAAGATCCCCTCGCCACGGCTCTCGAGAAGTACGCTCTGGCTCAGGAGCGCGTTGGTGAGGCAAGACTTGCGCAGGACGCCCAGATTCAGAGCCACTTCCTCAACGCCTGGACGACGACGCTGAACACGAACCTTATGTTCGCAGCGCGCGCCCGCAAGAACGTCGAGAAGGCGCGCTTGACGCTGGATGCAGTCAAGGCTCGTGCGCATGGCACTACCTTCAAGATTGGAAATGCCGGGCAGCAGGAAGGCCAACCCCAGGAGCTTAGCCCCGAAGCCCAGGAGGAGATTGAGAAGGCCGAGGATGAGTTTGTCACCCAAACTGAGGAGGCAGTCGGCGTTATGAAGAACGTGAGTTGCCTGCCATGTTGTGAGTTGGGTTCATCAGATGGCTAACCACCGAGAGCAGGTCTTGGACACCCCAGAGCCGCTCCGCAACCTCGCCGATCTTGTCGCCGCTCAGATCGAGTACCACAAGAAGGCGCAGGAGATCCTTGCCGAGTTGGCACCCATCGTCGACGGTCTTCAGGTCGAGCAGGAGGTAAGTAAATGTTACATGCGCCGCACTCATCGCCCAACTAACACGCCCAAAGACAACCTACCGCAAGAGCCGCGAGAGCGCTCCCTGAAAGGCTGCGGCATGTGAAATTACCGTGTAGTGGCTATTCTGATTCGTCTGGAAGTTCCCAGCGCCCGGTTGATTGCCAAATTGGCCCTCAACTGGCGGACATGGAGGCTATGTGACACCAGTGACAGTTGCCCTGTGTTGTTCAGCATTTCGACCTTGTATTCTGCGCTAGTCTTTATTTTTCTAGAGGCGCCTTTCTTTGAGATGCCAAGGTATCTGTTTATGCGTCCTGTAGACTCGGCTCTTCTGCCCATGAGACGCGGAGAAGCCAAGTCTACTTCAATGTTCCCTTCTCGAGTGTGAGTGTGAGTTGTGTCATGTCAACCCAGATACCGGCGATCGGGAGGCTCGCGGCTACAGCACCGCAGCAGGAGATGCACCGGCAAAGCTGAACAACGCGACTACTGCCTGACTAAATACTCAGACACTCAGCAGTGTCGGCAAGCCAAGCTGGGGCATCAGTCTGTGAAGAGCAATAGGGCGAGTTACTGGACACCAAAAGTCACGTGTCTGCACGGACATTCCCCAGCTTGTGCCTCAGCCAATGAGCACGACGAATTCATCAGCACATCAGAGACTCCCAATCTGGAGCACCGACTAGCCAACCTTTGCTACTTATCGTCAACCGACCGACTATCCGACTGACCGACTTCACCAGCCCGGAGCCGGCAACACATTGCCACGGAAAGCTGACGCTGAGCACCGCAATCAGATCAGATCGGCAGAAGCTTCAAACTTCACGATGAGGCAAACACTACGCCTCCTCGCCAACGCGAAGGCGCTACGATACCTCGAGCCCGGTACCCCGACCGGCCTCACTGGTCTGTGGACACACAACAACCCGCGCTCTGCTCTCCTGTTCCTCTACAGCAGCACTCTCGAGAAGCTGCGTGCACTCCCCGAAGCCTCCCTCTACCGCCAATCTGCCGAGGCCCTTACCAAGCACCGCCTCAATCTTGTCGAAGCCACAGTGCCGGTTGGCTACGATGCCTGGCTACGCGACAACAAGGACTTGGCCAAGGTCCTGGCCGAGAACCCCGAGGGTTTCCGCGTTGCGAGTGGAAGGCTTGATGGCAGCGAGGCTCGCGTGCTGAAGTTCGGAGGCAAGACATTTGTCGTCCGCAAGCAACATGAGGAGGGCGATATCCGGCTGGAGGAGTGGGATGGAGAGGCGGACGAGGGTCCTGGATCCGAGGGCTTGAGGTCTGAGGAGGAACGGGCTGACCAGGCCCTGCTGGCCAAGAGGACCGATCTGAGGGGTTCCACCACAGTGCAGTGGAAGCAGGAGCCGCAATTGACGGCCGACCAGTATGTTCCCCTTCTGCCGGCAAAGGTGGCAAGTCACTCACAAGGATTCTTTTCCTCTACACAGGGTTTCGGAACTGGAGACGAAGATCGGTGCAGGCCTGATCGAAGAGGTCATCCAGGTGGCTGAAGGCGAGCACCTTCTCGTCGACACAATGCTTCAATCCAAGGTGTAAGCTCTGGCCCCTTGCCGTCCACCCCCTTTTCCGTCACTGACATGTCATAGCTGGGAGGATCTTGAGGAGAAGCCTGCCAGTGGCCAGTGGTCATACTTTGATCGCACTCCTCAATAGAGACGTGCGCGGGCTTGTACTTGTAACGAACCCACTTTGGACGTGTAAACTAGGTCGCCAGAACAGCTACCCCCTATGGAAGATGTATACACTCGGATCAGCCATCTTGGCGCAACCCCGTAGCCTCGTGATCGTGTTCTTGTCTGCCTTGAGTATTGTGCTCCTTGTTTTCACCAGTGGTTCCAGCCAATGTTAAGCTTGCAGTCTGGCGGATTCTGTTCGCCATCCCCACGCCACAACATAGTGGTCTGCGAGCATGTGCCACTCTTCTAGCTCGTCCAGACCCTCGAGACCATCCACTCTCTCCTTTTCCGAGGGCGGAAACCACGTGTCCCATATCTCCCTGACTGTCAAGGCCCCGGCTTCTGCAAATCCGGCGTCCAGAAGGCGTCGCTTTTCGTGGTCGGGCGTTGGGTAAGTGGTCAGGGTGGGCAGGCGAATTCTGCGCTGCGCAAGATTGGAAATCATCATCCTTCCGAACGAGTCGTCGGGTTGGATGGGTTCGTAGAGTATAGCTGACAGTGAAGGAATTCGCGCAGCAAACCAGTCTACCACAACACCTGCCAAGGTCGGCTCGAGGTAGCATAGACAACACTCGGATATCAGCAGGGTTGGGACGTCAAGCTTGAGACCCTTGAGCGGCGAGGCATTGATGTCCTTGGGAAGAGGATCCCTCAGATCGATTGCGTGGCAGTAGTACTCGCCGCCAACGGGCGGTCGACATGACCATGATCCGCAGTCCTCTATAACGGGATGGCCGATGATGCCTTGTAGACCAGAATTACCCCTGACAATGCTGCTCTTCTTCCTGACAGATTCAGGAAAGTCCAGCTCGTGGTAAATGAGCGCTGGACCTGACTGCCTGGACAACAAGCGGAAGATGCGAGTGTCCGTACCAGCGCCGAGAGAGATGATTTGCCTCTCTGGAGCTTGAGAAGATGCATCAGATTCGCTCGGCCTAGCGCCGGAGAGGAACGAGTCGATCAGCTGATCCAGAGCACGGGTTCTTGTATAGGTTCCTACACAGTCTCCTTTATTAGTGCCTGGCATTTTCCCTGCAGCTACAGCTGAGTACAGTGCAGAACATGCCTCGGTTGATGATGGGCAGTCTCCTTTGCGACTCATAAGCGTTGGCCTGCACGAAATGTTGCGCAAAGGGATCGTCCAAGTATCCGAGATGGACTGCGCTGAGCCGTGAAACCGCGGCATCATCGTCAGTGCCTTGAATTGCGTGGTCATCGCTCAACCCCGGCCGTCTAGGGCCCCGGCCGCCTCGACTTCGAGGCCCACCGCGTGTACCGCGGAGCGATAAGAGATTCGGAATAGACGGTGCACTGCCGGACATGATGAGAACTGAGTCGTGATGTTTTGAGACCTCGACGATTGCTGGTAGGGATGAAGAAGGTACATGGGTAGGCAGGACCCAGCATTGCGTTGATTACATAAGAATGTTCTTTCACCCTCCCACCAGTATTACTAAGCCACGATAGCTGTGGCGAAGTCGCGCCTGCGCCTTCAACGCCCCCCCTTCCAGGCCTCCAAGCCGGTGTACTCGTGGAACACCAACTACACTGTACATGGGCTCTATGTCCGATATTCGGCACCTAGGTCAAGTCGGATTGATGGATAGAATGCTCTTGGCTGCAGGAGATACATGCAACACATGGAACAAAGTACAAGAACCGCCTTTTCACATTTCCAGAGGAAGCTGAGGCGGTCGGGCACGGTTGCTTGGCTGCTGCCTGCCAGGTGCCAGCGTGTCACGTCACTTTGCGGGCTGTGAGCCT
The DNA here is from genome assembly GCA_020726575.1 of Plectosphaerella plurivora. Taxonomy (NCBI): domain Eukaryota; kingdom Fungi; phylum Ascomycota; class Sordariomycetes; order Glomerellales; family Plectosphaerellaceae; genus Plectosphaerella; species Plectosphaerella plurivora. Next base: position 1,073,621 of record JAGSXJ010000010.1, on the reverse strand, counting down.
GGAAGGATTCCCGACCTAGTCCAGCACAGCCGCCGCCTGACTTGACATGTTTCGGGGTCCACGTCACGGTACCCCTCGGCGGCGACAAGTCGCAGATACTATCTAGACCTCTGCCACACCAACGTCCGTCAGCTCGTTCCTTTCATCAACTGTTCTCAACATCCACTGGCCTTCCGCTCATACCTTCATCACCAGAATCATTCTGCATCTTCGAACGTCGCGTGCACCACCAACGCCATGCTTAACTGGAGCGCCGGCGTCTCGCTCGCCACAGCCGTCTATCGAAGGACGGCTGACATTGGCCACTCGCATTTGGCCAAGAGGGCTGCTCCTCCCGGATCTTTCCAGGTCGACCAAGGCCCCCAGTATGAGCCTCCGAGCTGGACAATCTACGTCGTGCTCTTGAACTTTGTTCTTTTCCTCCCCGTCTTGTTCATCGTGAGTTATCTATCCACTCTCCATAAAGCTGGCCAGCTTTCGGGCTTACCACAGTGCCATACAGATCTCTTACACATTCAACCATGTGTTCCCGGTTCTTGCCATGGTCGAGGACGACACGCCAGAGTATGAAGCAGTGCCCCTTGCCAGGGACACTACTGGACCGGCCGACGGCAGCAATGTGAAGCCCGATGCCACGCGTCTCAGCTTCGACAACGGCCCTGTCACCCGTAGTTTCCGGGCTACCAACCGACTGCTTCGTGCCAATGGTGGCTTCAGTGCCTACTTCCGCGGCTTCTTCTGCCTCTTCGCATTCAACATGGCCGGTGGTTTCCTGCAGGGCATCTTCGCCACTGCTGTCGCCCCCATTTTCGCCTCGTTCGCCCTTCTTATCGCATCTCTTGCGCTTGTTCAGCTGAACACTGCCTGGGTGCACATCATTATCACCCCTCGATCCTCCGAGCACTTCTGGAAGCGACTGCCTCCCTTCCGCCGCACCTTTAACGCGACCGCGCTTCCCACCGCCATCTTCTGGGTTGCTCTTCAGGTCTCGAACATCATTCCCTTTGCGCTGGCCTATTTGATGGGCATCGAGTTCCCGGATGTCACCGTCAGCCCGGGTGATAACACAGACATGCCCGCCTACGATGCCGCGAACACTTGGAAGGCGGTTGTCATTGCTATTGTCACTATCGCCGCAAGCCTCTTCCTCGTCATTCCCGCCCAGGCTGTCCTAGTTCGCGTTCAAGCCTCTCTGCTCCCCGAGTCGGAGGATACCATTATCGCATTCGACCGATCCTTCGGCGGCGCCGTCCTCCCTACTATTGTAGGCGGCAAGGGCTATGCTACCGTTGCGGATGCTTGGAAGACCTTCACCGCGTCTGCTTGGCGCCGCCTTCTTGGCCTTACCGTCAAGATCTTTTTCGTCAACATGGCCGTCATGGTGGGCATGGCAGTGGTCATTGCCCCCCAAGTTTATGCCATTTACAGCCACAGCACACTGAAGGAGCCATCCCACGGTTCCTTCTGAACATCTTCACTCACCTACCCTCTTTCGCTATCGGAAGGAGCATAATATTCACTTTCCCTACTTCTTGAGGCGACGAGGGGTCACAGCGTCATCCTATGGGCTCTGTATGCGGAAGAAATTGTCTTGCACCATCGTCTCACGGCCTCAGTGCTTCCTTTCTTCTCTGGGGTTCACACGTTTCAATGTTTTTAGCCGATTCAGTGTCATTGCTGCGTGGATTCTGTCATTACCTAGACTTGCCTGATACTTTATCATAACAAGCCCGCCATTCGGGGATCTATCATGCGTTCCTCTATGTCCAGGCAGTCAGCTGCCGCCGAGCCTCCTCGACAGTCATGCCGCCAGTTACTCCTAGGCGCCTGAGATCTCTGCCACGTCACCTACCCCTGAGACATGGAGTGTGGTAAGTGAATCGATGAGAACGGGGTATCACCGTCTACTTCTGAGAGAAAAACCAACTGCTTCGCTTGTTGGAACCACCTTCGCTCTGCTGGATGCTGTTGATCACGGGAATGGTGGGCCCGGGGTCTCCGCCACCGCCGCCGCGAAGTGGCTTCGCGATCCTACTGCCGGCGTTGGCAAAGCTGAAGCCGCCAAGACCTGCAGAGTTGAGGCCGCGGGTGCTGCCAGCTTTGGCGGCCTCGAGCCGTTCTTTGACAGCGGCAAGCTGTACCTCGAACCTGTAGGGAAATATACGTTAGCATCTCCGAAACAATGATAGGTGTTGGCCGTGGACCAGGTGCATGAACGATCCAACAATGCCAAAAGGTGAGAAGATAGCGGGAGTTACGTACTTGTGGTTCGCAGATGCCAGCTTCTCTTGGCTATCCTGCAGAAGACTCTCGAGGCTCTGGATGCGCTCATTCCGGGCAATCAGCTTGCGTTCTGCGATGGCCACCTCCTTCTTCAGGCCCGAGTTTTGCTCGACAAGCTGTCGCTGAACCTGCGTGAGCTGTTCGAGATTCCTCTCCAGGAAGGCCATCTTCTTCTGCTGAGCGCGGTTGTTGGAGGAGCGGAGAACGTTGTTGTACTGCTCGCGTGTTTCGTCGAGTGAGATTTCGAGCTCGACAACCCGTTCGCATCGGTTCTGCAAGTCGCGCATCAAGCTCTTCTTCATGATGTCAAACTCGGCGATCTGCTGTTGGATGGTCTTGCCGTTGGCCATCGGCGCCACAGTGCCGGCCTTGACCCTTTGCTGAAGGTCATCGATGAGGGCCTTCATCCTGTTGTTCTCCGAGGCCTTCTGAGCAATCTCGGCCTTGAGTTCATCTACAGCCTCCAATGAGGCCGTTTGCTTGTTGGAATAAGCACTCTCCAGACGAGCCTTGACCTCCTCAACATCGGCCTCTCCCAGGTTCCGCGTCAGTAGGGTCTCGTACTCCTCCTGCATGGCGGTGAGTCTCGCCTCGAGCTCCAGTCTCCGGCGAGTCTCGGCCTCGGACGACGACGAGCTGTACACGGAAAGCTCAGCTTGTCGCACGACTCCCTGAATCTCCTCGAACTGTGCCTTGAGATTTTGGAACTCTTCGGGGGCGATAGGATCCCCTGCACTGCTGTACTCCTGCAGAGAGGCGAGATGCTTGATTGCGTCGGCAATCGTCTTCTCGTTTTCACTGAAGACGTCGGCGCCGAGGTCAAAGCCGGCCATCATCTTGGCCATCTTCTCGGCCTTCTTCTTCTCCTTCTCGTCCAAAAGAGCCGTGGTTTCCTTGGCACTCATTTTGGCGTCGAGGAGGTGTTGCTTGACTTCGTCGAGTTCCGTCGTCAGCTCTGCGTTTTGTTCCTTGAGGGCGTCCATCGTGATTTGTGCCTCTTTGCCTTCAAAGTTCAGGCGCTCAAGCATCATCTTGACTTCGTTGACCTCGGACGTGAGCTTTTCGTTCTCCTTGCCGGTCCGGCTGTCGTGGTCCTTGAGGAACGAAAGCTCGTCCTTGATTTCGCGCAGAGCCTTTTCGGCGGCTGCATATTGAGACTCCTTCTCGGCGAGTTGATCCTGAAGCTCGTTTTCCCGGCGGAGGAAGTCGTCCCGCTCGTCCTTGTCCAGCGGCAAGCTAGGCGTTCCAGCTCTTTCAGAGATGGCAGGTGTTTCCGCTCTGCTCTCGGGGATGAGACGCGAGGGCGTCGAAGGCCGTGGTGCCCTCGACTCAACCTTGGCGCCAGTGACACCATCACCCGAGATGGGGGACACCCACTTGTCCTTCGGAACGGATTCGCCAGAGCGCCACATCTGGATTTCACCTTCCAGGTTGGCGACGTAGCTCTCAAAGTTTGTGATCTGGCCCTTTGCCTTGCTGAGCAGAGACTTGAGCTCCGCGGGGCTGAGTTCCGCGTTAACCTTGGCCTTGTTCTTGATAGCCTTGGCTCTCGTTCCGAATCTCAGGGTGCTCAGGGTCTCTGCGTCGTTGTAGCTGCTGGGGGAGCAGTTGATGATGAGGGTTGTCCGGCTGTTACCACCCAGAGACTCCTGGAGGATGCGGGTGAGCTTCGAGTCGCGGTAGGGAACATGCGACGATCTGCCGTCCGTCAGGGCGTTGATGACCATGCCCAGAGCACTCAAACTCTTGTTGATCTTCTTGGCCTCTTCCAAGGTCTGTCCGCTGGCGCCTGTCTTGCCAACCTTCTCGCTACCCGCGAGATCGACCAAGAACAGCTGGCCACTCTTTGCCGAGCCCGTCTCCACATTCTTCTGGGTGATGGTGATGACGAAGATGGAGTGCGATCGTGAGGACTCCTGGTTCATGTTGGTGGCGGCGACGGCACGCGCATTGCCGCCCCTCCTCATGACCTCGTAGACCTCCTGGACACTGGAAACGTAGATCTCCAAGAGGCCCTTGACGTAGACACCCCGACTCTTCTCCTCGTGAACCGGCAGGTTGTCGTTTTGTGGCGCCAGGAGATCGCGAATCTTCTCCATGTAAATCTCCATGTAACTGACACGGACGGTGTATTCAATGGAGCCAGGACTGGACATGATGCTGGCAAAGATCTGCTCCACGATCCTAGGAATCACACCCCGGCCATCGTCGTCGTCGATGCTCGAACCCATCATGGTGTACGACTTGCCCGCGCCGGTTTGACCGTACGCAAAGACGGTTCCGTTGTAGCCATTGAGAATATCGTCGACGGTGGGTCGGATGGAGAAGTCGAAAATGTCGGACTGTTTGCAGTTCATATCAAACACCCGGTCAAAGGTGAAGGACCCCTGGGCTTCCTTGGACTAGTAATACGGGCAGGTTAGATTAGCTAGATGCATCTCGGCGACATGCGGGCGTGGGCAAGAAGAAGCACGTACATCGAGGGTGCAGGTGTCCTCGGCATTGAAGGCAACAATAGGCTGTCCGCCCGATTCCAGCTCAATCTTGTTTTGAGGCCGAAACCGAGCGACCACCTTGATGCTGTTGTTTGCGCCGGACATGGTGGCGGTGAGGGGCTTTCTGGCGGGTGGATAGCGGGTGTCGTCGAGTCGTGGAGTGTTGTCTAGCCCACGGCGCTGTGGGGGGATGTTCTGGCGTCCAGGTGTTGTCTCGAAGACACCGGCGGGAGTTGATGTCGTGTGTGACGGCGAAGGGGCGAGAGCGCTGTGAATCTGAATCTGACCAGACGCACGAAAAGGATCAAAAAACAGATCGCATGTCGCAAAGCATGGGCGGGTCAGGACGCAGCAGGGAGTCTGGGCGAAGAGGAGAAGCGCTGGCTGTACTGTCTTCGTTGGCTTGACTGCTGTGTCGGAGTCGTGACTGGGCGTCTTCCACCTATGCCGTGTGGTGCAGGATGACAGCTGGCTCGAGGTTTCAGTTGTCGGGGGACGAGATTCGCGTCGAGGTAGGTAGGTAGGGACCGACTGGAGACGGTGGGCGAGGATGGTGGGAAATGATGGCTCAGTTTCACCTGGGCAGGTTGTAGGTGGTCTGCGCCCACCACGCTTGAACTAGTACCAGTAGTAATCAGGCACTGTCACCCACGTCCCGCTCGCTACGTGCACTCCATACCCAGTCCTAAAGTCTGTTTTTGTATTAGTGGGAGGGAGGGGTCGTTCTTTGGCATGGAAGCCAGGGGTAAACAAACGTCCCAGATCAGGGCGCACGCTACCTGCGATAAGGTGCCTACGTACAGCTGGGTACCACGCGCCAGAATGGCCCAGACCTTCCAGAACCCCCCTGACATGTCATTCTCAGCCTGATGCCAGTCGCCGTGACGTCTTGTCGCTCCGGGCAGTTCGCTGAGTCAGGAAGGGCCTGAACATAAGCCAAGCCAAGGAAGCCTGGGCAGCGAAAGTTCAAGGACGATGAGCCCTCGATGAAAAAAAAAAAAAAGAACTCCAGTCTTAGGCCCGTCCACCTGGTCTGGAGGTGCAGCAGGTGTCGAGGCTTCATTCCATGGTCTTCATTGCCTCGAGTGCGCATGTCACGCGCCACAGGCATAGACAAGGTCTCCCCCGCAGCAGAAGGACGTTCGGAGGGGTTGCATTAGACGACGAAATTGGTACAAGGTCCGCTTTGATTGCATTACAAAGATATCTCGCTATAGAATGCCATTCTCCAGTAAACGCCGAGTACCTACGCAAAGCAAGGGGGGATACAAAGTTCAAACTCAACGCCATTTCCTCCTACCAATCCGACGCTCGCCAGTTCCTGGTCAACGGGGGCAAAGTTGTAGGAGTCCCGCGAAATGATGGTGGTACATCAAGCCCTACCCCTCAATCCAGAGGTGCAGGGCTCAAAGCGGTTGATAGGCAGGAGAACCAAACAACGCTTCCGTGTCGAGTGTCGTTGTAAGCTCACGTTGCGCCATCCGCCTCGGCTTGACATATGTCAGATGCCGCGCTTTCAGTCCTCCCAGCTCTTCTCGACCGTCTCCCGGACCCTCTTGGTATACTCCTTCCTATTATCTTTGTACAGGTTGGAGGCTTCCACGTTCGCCGGCGAGCCTGTGTTCGGGTCGTTGAGGAGACTGCGTGACAAGGTGATCAGTAAATAGAAGCCTGGAAGGATCGCCGGAGGCACCATACCTCTGAATGCTCGTCAAGACTGCTGCGACATCATACGTCGGACTCCATCTGTTCTGGAGAATGTCCAAGCACAGCTCGCCTGTGGCATAGACGTTGGGGTGGAACATCTGGCTGATGAACTTGACCGCAGGTGGTTTGTTTGGGTACTGCTCTTCGAACTGCATCACCAGCCTGAAAGTGCCGTCTTCGAAGGGCGTGTCGGCAGGACCGATGATGACGGCATTCCTTTGCGTCATGTTAGGATATGTCTCTGTTTCCCGGGCTGGTTGAGAACACATACCACGTCATGACATTGTCGGGCACTGGGGAAGCAGATACTCCAGCAGGAGGGTCCGTCTGCATGCGCTGCGAAGGGGGGGGCATTAGTTGTTGAAGCTGGGTCGCCACCGTTCAGCGGGCAGTCTCCGTACCTTGAAATCGCGCATCAGGCGGCGCCTGGCAGCAGTAGACATCGTGCTAGGGTTTCCGAGGTTATGTCTGTCGGTTTCTGCGGATGACAACTGGTCGAGGCGAGATGAGGATGGCTTTGCGGGTTGATTGCTCGCAGAGGAAGGTTGCAGCGCGAACCTGACCTGATAGACAAGCCTTATCTTCGGCACCCTTCTGTCTGCTTACTACACCTCAGGTCCCAATGGTACGGGCCTAGCACCGATGGAGGCGGTAGGCCAGCGGCTTGCTGAGGTCAGCGACGGAGGAACATGGCCAATCAGCAAGGGTCCATCAATAGCCAATAAGAAGGCTGACAGGAACTCCAATACTTAAGTATCCCCCCACGGTGCGGGCAGGTCGAAGCGTGGAGCCGACTCACCCCCGAGCTTGAGGTGGGGTTCCGTTCGTTCCAGTGACAACAACACTGTGATATGCCCGGGAATGCCGACTGAAGCCGAACCGTGCCGAGTTGTCGAAACCGGCCCCCTTCAGCCTTCACATGCCGACTCCTCCATACATACTTCCTTAGTCCTAGCCAGCTTCACAGAAACATATCACTTCCACATCTTTACCATCTTCACATCTAACTCTTACTGATATCTTCCCGTCTATTGACATCAGTACTCAGTCACTCATCATGATCGCGTGTCAATTTAGACTTGGAGCTGCGGCTGCTCCGATGCGGTCTTGCCGTCGGGGGGCCGTCCGCAACTTCACATCTGCGAGTGTCCTGCGAAAGGAGATCCGCGACGCCTACATTCTCAGCGCATCGAGAACCCCCACAGCAAAGGTGCAGTTGGGATGACGCCTGTAGTGGAGCTTCACGGTTGCGGGTGGCTAACACGGTCCAGTTCAACGGCTCCTACACAAACGTGTCAGCCCCTCAGCTCGGCGCCGTAGCTATCAAATCAGCCGTCGAGAAGTCTGGCGTCCCGGTATCAAAGATCACGGACGTGTACATGGGCAACGTGCTCCAGGGCTCTGTTGGGCAGGCTCCCGCGAGACAAGCCTCGATATTCGCAGGGCTCCCATCAAGCGTTGAAGCGACAACTGTCAACAAGGTGTGTGCATCGGGACTCAAGGCTGTGGTGCTTGCCGCCCAGAACATTCAGCTGGGTCTGTCCGAGGCGCAGATCGCTGGTGGCATGGAGAACATGACGAGGGTGCCCTACTATGTTCCTCGGGCGTCAAACCTGCCGCCCTTTGGTCACGTCAAGATGGAGGATGGCCTCATCAAGGATGGTCTGACCGATGTCTACGGCCAATTCCACATGGGCAACTGCGCCGAGAACACGGCCAAGAAGTACGGCATCACACGACAGATGCAGGACGAATACGCCATCCAGTCGTATGAGCGCGCGCAAGCAGCTTGGAAGGCCGACGCCTTCGCCGACGAAATCGCGCCCGTGACGGTGCCGGGGAGGAAGGGCGACACCATCATCAGCGTTGATGAGGGGTTCAACGACGTCAAGTTCGACAAAGTCCCTGCCCTGAAGCCCGCTTTCGTCCGGGATGGTACCGGCACTGTCACGGCTGCCAACTCCTCCACACTCAACGATGGCGCCAGTGCTCTGGTCCTGGGCAGCGAAGACGTGGCTCGTCAGTACGGTTCCGGCTCCAGGGTGCTCGCCAGGATCTGTGGTTCGGCTGATGCCGCGGTGGATCCCATCGACTTCCCCGTCGCTCCCGCGGCCGCCGTGCCTATTGCGCTGGAGCGGGCCGGAATCACAAAGGACCAGGTTGCGATCTGGGAGTTCAACGAGGCATTTGCCGCTGTCATCAAGGCCAACGAGCAGGTACGTTTACACCCTTCCCCTATGAGCCATTGCTTTGCTGACCAGGATGCAGATCTTGGGACTGGAGGGTGCCAAGGTGAACCCGCTGGGCGGTGCCATTTCTCTGGGACATGCTCTCGGAAGCTCTGGATCAAGGATCCTGACAACTCTGTTGCACCAGCTGAAGCCGGGCGAGTATGGAGTTGCGGCGATTTGCAACGGAGGTGGTGCCGCAACCGCATTGGTTGTCCAGCGCATCGAGTCCGTGTAGCGAGCGACCAAGTATGCAGTGGTGCTAGTTGTCATCGAGGACGCCCAGTCGGCGACAATTTGTTTAGATGTATACGCAAAATAGACCATTCCGGGCCTTGACATTCTTTGGTATTTGTTTGACCTTGCATTTGGTCGAGGAGGTCGACATTTCTGCATCTCGAGTCATTCGGTCGAGGCTGTACTCCGAGAGGGTTCTCGCGATATGTGCCGGTACACAAGCTGCGGCTCAATTGTTGCATTCGATGTGTAATATGAGATCCTTCCCATTCGTCTTGTTCACGTTTTGTACTTCTGGTATAGGTGGGCGCAAGGTACTGGCCTACCTTAACAGGACAACTCCCGGACCACCCTGAATAACAAGTTATCCGAGGCTTATCCGCGACCAAGCTCAGAGCTATTGAATTTCCAATCTTGGCTGGAGTCGCCCATCAGATCCCCCGCGCCCAGCTAACAGCAAACTGCCTGGCAACAACCTCCATGACCTGCTTGGGTACCTACAGCACACGTCGCTGGGCTCCCCAGAGGCACAACTCAGCCAACCCTTCTCCTCATCCTTATTGAGATGAGTCTCCTCCCTCAATTTCTCGGCCAAATAAGGGGCTTCGTTAAGGCTCAAGACGGGGACGAGCTCCGCAAGTGGCTTCTCGTCGAACCAAACGCGTCACAGACTTATCATGATCTTGCCGCCGAGGTCCGCTCTGGCTTTCGACGAGAAACCAAGGCCCTCGAGACCGCAGTCGAACGATACTTGCCCGAGGATGACGACGTCCCCGAAGGCCAGGCCACGCCGTGGCCGGGCTTCGTCACATTCATGGTCGACTACCTCGTCTTTTGGAGAGACGTCGACTTTGATGACCTGCTCAAGGCACATGCCCTTCTGAGCGGACTGGTCAAGTGTGTACCCATTACAGCACAGGACGCTGTCAGTTGAGATGTACAGCAGCTGACCTCCATCAGCTCTTGCGGCACCGCGTTTGCCCATCCTACATACGGCGGCATGCTTCTCAACACCTCCATGTCGCTCTGTGAGACACTGTCGAGGCTTACCATGATGGTCCATCGCCGGCCTGAAATTGCATCCAGTCTTCGTGCTGGGGATCCCGAAGACGACAAGTCGATCGCAGAGACATCGGCAGAAATCATCCAAAAGGTCTTCACAACCTGCCTTACGGATCGCACCAGCGGACGCTTCAGCAAACCCGAAGGCAAGAAAGTGGGCGTCTACATGTTCGCCAACCTCGTGCTCAAGCTCCTCTTCGCCTGCAGACGCACACACCTTGCAAAGCAAATCTTCACCAACATCTCGACCAACTCACCTCCACTGTCTCTCTACCCTGCTGCGCAGCGCGTCACATTCCTCTACTACCTCGGACGATTCAACTTGTCGAACTGCCACTTTGTTCGTGCAGCTCACTGCCTGGAGAGAGCATATCTCGAAACGCCCGCACAACTAGCATCTCATCGCCAGACAATTCTCACCTACCTCATCCCCGCAAACATGCTGTTGGGCCGGCTCCCAAGCGACAGTCTTCTAGCGCGCCCCGAGGCAGCTGCCTTGCTGGCATCTGTTTTCTCGCCATTGTGCACCGCCATCAGGAAGGGCGACTTTCTCCTCTTCCAAGAAACCCTCGCAGCTCACGAGGACTGGCTTTTTGAGAAGGGTCTTCTCATCTTCTTGACCTACCGCCTCCGCCCTCTCTTGTGGCGATCTATGACCCGCCGCACATTTCTCCTGACGTTTGCGTCCGAGAACTTCGACGACGACCCCAACGCCACAGCGAGACGTGCCGCTACCCTGGACCTCGCCGATGTCTTGACAGTGGCTACATATCAGCAGCGCCGTCTACAAGGCTGGCGACGCGTGCCGGATCGCGCCCGCCCGGCTCATGTATCAGCTGTCTTCATGCGCGCCGTTGCCAATGATACGCTATCGACACTCGTGCCTCCCGACGGCATGCCCAAGAAGCTCCGGCCAAACGAGGGCCTCATCTGGGGCAACACCGACGTGACTCTCTCCGATGTCGAAATGATGGTTGCAAGCTTGGTCACGCAGGGGTTCATGAACGGATACATTGCCCATTCATCGGCCAGATTTGCCATCATGGGTGCCGCAAAAGCAGGGGGCCCGCTGGCGGCAGGTTTCCCGGCGCCGTGGAAGGCCATTGTGGAGAGATTCTACGAGGATGGCGATGTTGACCTGGACGACGTTCCAGGCTGGGTTAAATTTTGACGAAGGACACTGCGAGCGGCACATGGTCAAGTCAGGGCTTCAGATCAACATATCTACTACGTGTACATTGTCGCATGAAAACGTGAAGCCTGTAGCTTATAGAATCGCTTCGGGAACGTTTCGCCCTGCTGCTTCCAAAGGTAGTCTTCGCTGTGGCTGCCACAATCATAACAACCTGCCCACCCCCGCCCATCCCCAAAATGCCTGCTCATCCCCAAGCCCGAAGTTGACTCCGATGCCAGCCTCATGTCTTCGGATTGCTGTGCCGCCAAATTGCTCCAATCCTTGGTATCTCTGTGTTCGCTCCGGGAATACAAGAAAGCCCTTGACAGGCTGACCAAAACAAATCAGAATAGAACGCGCCCGATGCCCAACTATGGTCAGACAACTGGGGGAAAATGCCAAAAAAGGTGAAAGAAGCCAGCTACGAATTATGACGGTGTAGATACGCCAAAGACCCTCGGCTCCGAAATAGGCTGTGTACATCCTCGGCAACCAGCCCTAAGTGACAGACGTATAAGTGAGAGATGAAAAACGGCAGCACTTGTCTGCAAAATGATGGAGGGTGCCTCTTGAAGCTCCTCGAGAATAGTAGTCGCGATGTTGCAAAATAAATTATCAGATTGTCGTATGGCATTGCCTTTTCGTGGTCGTCGGCAGTGCTTGCCAACGTCCGTGTGGCTCAGGTCATAATGACGGCGGCAGCCAAGGCAACGATCAGGCCTGCGACAGCAGTAGCACCGTGCCTAATGCCGTGGTTCTCGTCGGAGTTTGTGGCGGCAGCTTCCTCCGTGTCGGTTGTGGGTGATGACAACACGGCAGTTGTTGACAGGCTGGTGGACTCGGCCTCGAAGACAGATTCAGTCTTGTTCTCGTGGAAGATGGCAGGACGGATCGAAGGTGCCGGCTCCTCATATGTTGACGTTTGAGCGGCAGAAGACGAGAATACCGGCTCAACAGTCGATGACTCGACCTCGGAAGAGCTTGGGGGCTGAGAGCTTTCGGTCGTCGGCTCTGGCGTGGGAGTCGGCTCAGGCGTAGGAGTGGACTCCGGCGTAGAGGTCGTTTTGGGTTCGGACACGGCCTTCACTCCAACATCTTGGTTCTTGTCGCTGTTGTCTTCGGCGGCCTCGCCGATGTTGTACACGACAATGTTCGCCTTGGAGCCCTTGGGGACGGTGACGACGCAGAATTGGGAACCGCCAGCCCCGGTCGACTTCGTATCGCTGGTGACGGCGCCGACGCCGTTCTTGGAGGGATCGATGCCACATGGGGTGCCGTTGCAGCCACCGCCAGGGCACTCAATCTTGACGGCGTAGTTGGGAGTGGTGCTGCTGAGACTTGATCCTTCCCAGATGGGGTTGTAACCGAGGGTTACAAAGGTCTGCCCCTTTGAGTCTTGGTTGGCTCCGGCAACATACGTGGCCCAGTTGCCGACGTTCTTGGAGGAGTCTCCCCAGACGCAGCCCTCTTCCTGCACGCCAGGAGGGTTGATGTAATAGCTGCCGTGTGTAAGCCAATGCCTGGGCGGGGAGAATAAAAGAAATCAGTCAACTTACTGGGCACCCGTGGACTGCCAGTAGTTCGGGTCGGGAACAGCCAATGTTGAAGACTGATCGACAATGGTCTTGATGTACATACCCTCGTCGCCAGGGAAGACTTGAGCGCGCTTTAGCCAAGGAGCATTGCATGTTGGGGAGTACGTGACATACCGGTTTGGCAAAAGGAAAGGGCCTTGCCGCACTCGTTGACGGCGGCGACAGTGCCAGCGCCGTCAACGCAGTACGGCTGGTCGTTGAATGGCTTCTCTGCTTGACCATTGGATTTGCACAGTAGACCGCCGTTCTGATAGATCGTCAGCAACGATAACAACCGAATAATCGCGCTGTGCCTAATCATACCATGGATTCAGGGTAGGCAACGACCGAGCCCGGCTCCCACTGGGCCATGAGCATGCCTGAGCGACAAGCAATGGGACAATAGCTCCCCTCGACACACTCCCGGTCCGGCGCCATGGCGAAGCCGCCATTCAGCTTTCCGGGCACCCTGACAAGATCAGAGTGACTTGGGAGCTCGCAAATGGCCTTTCCCTCCGAGTTCCGTCTCACAAGAGGGCTGGTGCGTTCAAACAGCTTGGCAGGGTGGCCATGGGAGTGGCTGAATCTCCGTTCGTTGTGGGCGCGGTCGTGGGCGACATGACTGACCCCAGATGCTTGTGTCGTAGGGGCCGAGACGAGAAGAATGGCGGCGGAGCCGAGGATGGATGGTATGCTTCCCAGCTTCATCGTGACTGAGTCTAAGGTTCGGCTTCGAGTCGATTCGGGGTTGTCGTCGAGCGGGAAATGTACGCGCGCTTTCGTGTTCGTAGGTCGCGTTGCTGTACTACGGCATGAAGAATCGCGCAGCCTGAACGGAATTTTCTTGGTAGGCGAAGAGTTCGATCAAAGTGAGCGGACAGCCGACTTGCTCGGGCAGCGGGCAAGGAACAAGCACAACTGGAACCCAAGAGCAAGCCTGCAACGTGGCGAACGAGTGACACAGGAGGTTGAAGGTTGAAACAACGAAGAAAAGCATGGAGGGGGACAGGAAAGATGGAAAGCAGGCCATCGTGGCCCGGGCCTGGGTCTTGGCTCCTGGCTCCTTGGCCGCTATGGGGGCAGAGCCGGGGTTCGTCTGGTGGATGTGATGAACGAAATGAGCGACAGAGCTGGCGTGAACTCACCAGCCGGTGCACCCTACAGGTCTGTGCCTTGTGTCAAGCTGGACAAGGGTACCTGCTAGCACTGGCTGACTGGTCGGTCCACCCATCTTGGCGAGCTTGACCACCTTTGCTTGCCATGCCAATGTCCCTGTAAATGAGGGCAGCGACGGCGGGCACGGCGCCAAGGCACATCGAGGCAGTGGTCCCGAAATTGGGCGGCAGGCCTGCGTCGGCCTAGGCTGGTCGTTTCGCCTGGCGGCACTGAAGAAGGATAGCCCTGGCAGGGCGACCGCACCACTCTCCCCCCCCTGAGAAAGAGGATCGCGGTGCAGGGGAGATGGAGTCGCGACTCTCAGAGTGGAGCAACGCACGTGCCGCAATCCAGGGGCAGATGAGAGAATCTCAGGGGGTGTGGCCAATCAGGTGCTGATCGCATTGGGGGGTTGAAATTGGCATCAATTCGCATGGCTGCGCACGCACTGAGCGACCCATGCTGGCCCACCCATGTAGGTACATGCACACATCATACCTTACCGGTACTAGTGCAGTCCGGGTGAACCCACGCGTCGTCGTCCTTCTGTTGCTGTTCTGGCTGTTCTGCTGCCGTCGACATCCACGTTGGGATCCGAGACACATGGGCAAGAACGGCGACGACCAATGAAGGACACCGTCGCCGTGGTCACCATGTGATTGCCGCCACCTCGTTTGCTGCTTTTTACATGATGATTGCCTTGTTGGTACAGTCTATCGACACTGCTGATTAACACAGTAATTTACCAGTCCCAATCTGCCATGGCTGTCCGCCCATTGGCCGTGTGTTTCCATGTCCCAAAGCAACATGGGCATACAAGTACATGGAATCTCTTCCCCGAGCGCCGAACCTGGTCAACAAGTCCTCCACTGACGGAATACCGACGCCTGCTCAGTCGTCGCCCAGCTGTGATGAACCGCAAGTCCACTATGGGTGCCATCTCAGCCCACTTCACCCTCAGACACCCTCCGAACTAGTCTCTCTGCTGGAACCGATGAGAATGACCGATGGGAATATCGTTGGCGCCTGTTCCGAAACCGCCCGCCATGGAGTCGCGACCAAATCCCCTCCGCGGCATGTCGTTGACGGCATCCGAAGGGTACCGTCCTGAACCGCGTGCCTGGTTAGCCATGCGCTGGGGAGGTGAACTGCGACGTCGGTAGGGCTGCTGTGTGCCGTCCCGCAAGATATAGCGTCTGGCGTCGCGGTTGGGTGGTCTGATGCCAACAAAATTCTCCTTTCCTCTGTCCACGAACGTGTCCTCGGATTCGAAGGAGTATCGGTTGATCTCGTCGTCCTTGCCAAGCTTGCGATCACTATGGCGTGTGTAGTGAGATCGCATGGCCCTTATGCGTCGAGACGCAAGACCCGTGGCCACCTTTTGGTAGGAGATCGACGGTTCAGACCGAGTGGCCTTGAGGCGGCCATTGGAGCCCGCTTGGACGGGGTATGATGAACGCTCGATCACTGGGCCATCAGAGAAGGCTGTTGGCCTGCTGGAAATCTCGTTGCCAGCATCCAACCTGGATTTGCGAGGCCCGAGGGGGACGGCGTTGGCGTTGTCGCTCACTTGGGCAGGGGCGAAGCGCAGGTTTGTGAACCGAAGATGCATATGGCTGCTTGACTCTGGCCGCGCCGGCTCATGGACTTGGCCAAAAGTGACGTGTGCGTTGCCGTCGGTATTACTGCTGTATCGCACTTCCCAACGCTTGGCGGTGTCTCGTTTACTATCTGTCGACTTCTCCGACTGCTGCTCCTCCGCGATCCAGCCTTGGATCTCCTCGACGGGGACAAAGTCGACCCAAAGCGGCTTCCTGTTGCATTCCTGTGGCCAGACCACATTGTGGAGAGCCGACCGGGCACGGATAGCCTTTGAAGTATCGCTGAACACGACAAACGCGTGTGTTTTGATATGGTTCGTATAGTAGAGTTCGATGGGGCCGACGTTGTTGTCATCTTCCTGTGTCGATGTGGATACATGGACAAGGTGCGCCTTGAACTTGTCGTCCCGAAGAGGTCTCATAAGCTCTCGGATGTAGAGTGCGCGGGTTGGCGGGTGGAGGGCCGGATCGGTCATGTGAGTCTGGCGGGGCGAATGAATGCCACCCAGCATACCAGATGGCTCTGTGTAGCCACCCGTGTCACTTGGGTGGACTGGTGTTGACACTGTCGTGGCCGGGTCTCCATCTTCAGGGGAGCCTGCGGAGTTCCCTCGATGCTGGCTAGGGGGCGCTGTACATCCATCTGATGCGTCAGGTGTGTTGGTGGCGGGTGCCGAGATCAGAAGTTCCGAGTCGTTGACCTTGTGGCTGCGCGGGCTTGACGCAGGACCGGACGGTGAGGGCACATTTGCCTTGGAACGCTTGGGATCGGGAGGCGGGGTTGTCGAACGTCGCTTTCGCTTCTGTAACTGATTCAAGTCTTCCTCCCTGGTGTCGAGTGGGCTGGGCTGCGTGGTCGTCTCGGCGACATGTTCAATGCCTGCAACAGCTTGGACCTCCTGGTCAGACGCAACGATTCCATCGTCGTCAGTCGTGTGGGTCGTGGGACTGTGCCCCCTGGCAGGCTCATCGGTCTCGTGGCTTGACTTTGTCGTGTCGTCGTCTAGGAGGCGTTGCACAAGCTCTTGCTTAAGGCCAGAGGTTTGGAGACCTCGACTTCTCAGCTCGGCGCGCAGCTCGGCGACCTTTTGTTTGCCGTAATCCCTCATGATTGTTGCCGCGTCAAGATGCGATCAAAGTCGATGGGCGCTAGCATTTGAGTGACGAGATGCGACTGAATGACGGGACCTCTGGAGCAGGTAATAACGAGAATGGAAGAAAACTGCAGTACCAGAAAGAATGCCAGACGTGCGTTCCTTAGGCCAGCCAGCGAATGCCCAATGTTGCAGGTAGGCAAGGCGACGTAAGGTCAAGGCAACTCAAACGGTGGGAGTTGTTGTAGTTGTCGGATGCGGTGGTGAATGGGACGCCCGTTCTGCAAAAAGGCATGGGCAGGTACCTAGGTACCCAGTCAACCGATACAGTCAGTCGACCACTGAAGTCCATCGACCTCTGCAGTCCATCGACCACTGCAGTCCGTCGACCACTGCAGTCCATCGACCACTACCTACTAGATACCTAGGTAGGTACCTGAGGTTGAGACACTTGCGCGGGTAAGGGCCCACGAGCACTACTAGGTACCTAGGTATATAGCTAATAAGAGTTAAATCTATTATCTATAAGATTAGGCCTTAGAAATAAGCTATTATATCATAGAGTTATCATCTCTTATAATTAATATTGAAATCTAAGTTATAAACTTAAATATAGATTAAAATAAAAATAAAATATTAAAAAAATTTCTTCTCTAAGTTTCATATAAGATAAAGGAACGGTAAACCTATAACGAAGTAATAGTTTAGTATTTAAATAGTATTTCTTGGATGTTTAAATATCTTCAAGCCTTTTAGGTAATCTAGTGGACCTAGCGTGAATATCGGGCCCGGTCAGACACGCCTGGCGTGGTTATCAAATTTGACTCCTGACTGCCTGGGAGATGCCTAGGACTGCCTGACGTCGGGCGAACTGGTTCTTTGCCCTCCCAGGTGTTGCTTGAGGCAATCCTGCCTGCTCTACTGCCACGACTCAACAACTACCAACTCGACACTCATTTCAAAATGACAGTGATGGTTCAACGCGACCACTGGCGATTCCCTGTCGATTGTTATTCTTGTTTTGCCAGCCCGTTGTGTCGGCATAAGCATCATGGAGTCGAGTTCTCCAGCGCCAACACCATGCTCGGTACTTCAATCCAGCACTTCTCCAAGGGGAAACAAACAGGATCTTTCGTCGCCGCCACAGGACGAGCCGAAGCGCCCTGATATCGTGCTGGCCACTCCAGAGCCTCAAAAAGCTTTCTCCTTCACATCGCCACCTGTGCCTAAACAACATGCATCGCCCCACAGCCTCCAGGAGGCAAATGTCGAGTCACTACTGGATGTCACTGAACGAATGGAACAAGAAAAGGCCCTCGTCCCTGGAAACCATGAGTGGGCTGAAGACGAGGACAAACTCTTCCGCATCTTATTCCTCAGAGAATACAACCCGCTTTTGCCACGCCAATGGAGCATGGACTTTCGCGGCATCCCAATACCAGCCTTGTTGTTCTCTGAGACGGACGACTTTCAGCCTGTCATATACTCCAGAGCCGGCAATGACTTCAAGGGTGAGATATGAGTCCGTCCGAGGTGGCAGCATCTGCTGACCATCTCAGCTACGCGAGCACTCATTCGACTGATTGAGCTCACCAGCTCCGTTCGTACCCTTGCACAAACAGGCCAAGGCGACAAGGTGCCGCATCTGATCCGCAAAGAGCTCGAGGAGTATGCAAAATGGGCTGCCCAAGATGGCGGTTATGATGATCTGGATATCATACCCAACCTCATCGTCGACTCGGTCGACATTTCTGCGGGAAGTGAAAGCATTGAACAGTATATGCAGGCCCGGATGCTGAAGCTGGCCGCTGAGCACCGCAAGTACTGGAGGATCGAGCGCGTTCCCGAGGAGGAGGCCTGGAAGCTTCCCAAAGTGGAATTGGCCAAGGTCAAGGTGGAAAGTCCAGAACCCGACAGCCGGCCCGAATCATCAGATGCGAGCCATGTCAAGATCGAGGACCCTGACGAGCCGACTGGTTATCTGGAAGGCATTCGATACACGCAGAGACCTCCCGTACTGTACGGCATCTTTGTCATTCACCACTCGGCTGTTGTTCTCAGCCTAGACTCGTTCAAGGAGGGCAAGGAAGCATTGATCAGCTACCAGGTGGAGGCTGGGTTCAATGCCCAATACCAAGGAGTGTGGAACGCTATTACAATGGCGATCATCGTCTGTCTCGCCCGCGATCATATGGTCACCATGGCGGACGATTTTGTTCAGCTGGTGGGGGGGCCGGACAGCGACCCTGACGCCTGAGAGAGATAAGGGACCAGTCGGTATTGCTGCAGGAGCAGGCCTTGGAGGAACACTACACCGAGCGAGCGGCCTTTGCTCCGAGAAGCCCCGAGAGGGACATTGCAACACTTCTGCCACCAATTGATGACCAGAATATGGCATGGAGCTCCCCAGACGGTCGACATGACTGATCAGACCAAACAACCTCGGAAATGGTGGTGTATATCGTGAGGTGGACAGGGTACGATAGTTCATAGCTCAAGCTGATGAAGATAGTGATCGTACCAGCATGTCTTGAGAAATAAACAAGAGAAGTCCAGGCCCGTCCGTCTCGTGAAGCAGTCAGTTCCAGGAGAGCGTCCACTTCTTTTCTTGCCTGGCAGCACTGAATGAGCAGATATGGCACTGCTGCCGCCCCACAGCCAGAAAGTCGCCTAAACCTTCTCTGGCCCCGAGACCGCATCGGCTTGCATGGGGTGCGGCACAAGCTGTGAAATGGATGGCTGAGGAGGAAGCAGGGCGTTGGCGGAAAGGATAACACACTATCACACTCAGACCCCAGATACTGGAGAAGGTGATAGGTGCCCATCTGGCTGACGCGCTGGTTTCGGCTTGGCCATCTTACCTCGTGGAGTGCGCCGGCAGCTAGTGTCCCCATTTCCCACCACATCGGAGCACCCTTGCCGAGAAAGGGTGGATCAGTGGTCCAATCAGGGGCCGCATGTTGTAATCCGGGATCTGTCAGAGCAGTTGATTTCGATGTGGGCCTGATTTGCATCCTGACGCGGTCTCGTCATTGGGACAATGTCCAAGGAGGCCTGTTGTCCTTCCCTTGCATTAATATCGTCCGGTTGCTTTCTAAAAGCCTGTCATTCGATTGTTCAGCGAACGGAAGAGAGACCGGTCACCGAGCAAGCCACGCCACACACGTTTCGCCGCACACCGACCTTGTTTGGGAGGGGGAGGGCGAAGGAGAGATCACCGTCTTCGACTGACCGACTGACCCCCTTTTTTCCCCCGGAGCACCTTCGATTCGAACCACTGCATTGGGACCCTTCCACCGCCTCGACTCGCCTCGCCTCACATCACCTCACCTCACCTCGTCTCGTCCACGTACGACTTGTCTCAACGCAGTCTCTCACCCATCCGAGTTTCTGGCCACTACCCCGCCATCACCACACGCACCCTCTGCCCTCTAACCACGACGTCTTGCCCTCCCTCGCTCCGCTCTTGCCTCTGTCGACTTTGGTTCACATCGACTCGTCTGCCTACGGCTACGACTTGACTTCTCTGACACCTGGCAGCCTTTCGGTGGCTGAGCCACGTCAGACCAGTGCCCGCGAGCGTCGTCAGCTGCTTTTCGGTCATCCATCGTCCCTCAAGTCAGCTGGTCTTTCCTTGTCGCGAGCGCAGACCTGCGGCCAATCCATCAATCTGTAGCCCCCGGAGCCTGGATCAAAAAGACTTGGCGGTCACTTACAGCGCCCCCCAGCAAACGCCTTGCCCATCCAGAAAGGGTGCACTTCCGCTGCCTGCTTTCCAGCACCGGCTTTACCGCATCTCCAAATTTCTTCTTCCTGGCCATCGTTTCGGAGTTTGGACCACCACCCCGACAGTCGACGAGCTGAGTAATTAATTACTCGCTGTCAGCCGGAGACGGACAGCCCGCGCAACCCCAACCTCGCCGCCGCCGTCGCCGCCGCCATCCTCATCAGCAACACCATCCGTGCTTCCCGTACTTGCTGCCACTCGGCCTTTGTTTGGTCAGGACTAACCGAGCCTTTTGCCCCAATCGTTCCCAGGCAACCATTACTAGTTGCTTCGGAGGACAGGGCCGTTGCCACCAACCGCAGGTGTCAGCAGTACGCCTGATCGACTCGGACCTTGCCTCGTGTTTCTTCGCTAGAGACACCATCCGGAGCGCATCAAAACATGTCCAATCTGCCACGACCACCCCAACGAGGGGACAACTCGTCTCCGCCATCGAGGACGGCTCTCCCAACGCATCGAAAGTCACCAGTGGAGTCGTCGTCAAAAAAGAGGATCGATGAACAGGACAGGGGAACATCCATGCAAAGCCGGCGTAGTCCTTCCAGCGATGCGATGACCCCCTCACAGGCCCCAAGTCCTGGCTCCGAGCAAAGCAGTGCTTCGCCTGGTCAAACAAGAACGGGAACCAGCGCGAGTCCCGCACCCACAGTCGGAGGCTCACAAGGCCAGGTCGGCCAAGTCTGCAGGTGAGTAGATCCATATAGAGCATCACGAAGCGTGCGCATGCTAAACATCCCAGCAACTGTGGCACCACTCAGACACCTCTTTGGAGGAGATCTCCGCAAGGCTCAACTATCTGCAACGCTTGCGGCCTCTACCAAAAGGCAAGGAACACCTCTCGACCGGCCAGCCTGAAGAAGAAACCACCACAACTGGTGGCCACCAGCTCGCGTGCTGCACCTGCCAAAATCGCACCGGCGCCTGGTCCCGGTCCCAAGTATCACGGGGCGCCCGCCCCGACCTACGTTACGGAAGACCAGATGCCTGCGGGCACCTGCCCCGGCGGTGGACGCTGTAACGGCACCGGGGGCGCGGCGGGATGCGGTGGATGTCCCGCCTACAACAACCGCATTTCAAAATCTGCCCAGATCAACAGTATGGACTCGGAACAGGGCTGTGGCTCGCAAAGCAAGCAAGGCGATCCTGTCGACGATGACCCAGCCGCCCCTGTAGACATTGGCGCCCTACGGCTACAAAACCCCAACGCAACCGTTGTCATCGCCTGTCAAAACTGCGGCACGACGACAACACCTCTTTGGAGACGAGATGAAAGCGGACACACCATCTGCAACGCATGTGGTGGGTGACTCTGGTGGAAGGCAACTTGAACAGCGGATGCTAACATGACCAGGTCTCTACTACAAGCTTCACGGCGTCCACAGGCCAGTGAGCATGAAGAAGTCTATCATCAAAAGACGGAAACGGGTTGTCCCCAACGCCAGCGGCGGGGACTGGGCCGAGGAGTACGACGGCTCCGAAACCCAGAGCGAAGCCCCCGATGCCATCACAGAACGTGGCACCCTCAACGACGATGGTTCCATCAGTCTAGGCCTACGGCCTCGTCCAGACAGCCTCCCGTCCATCTTGCCAAACTCCTTGCGTCCCAATCCGGGCCAAACCACGTTGCCAAGGGTGGCCGACCTGGCAGGGTACCAAACCTCGCACGCGAGACTGCCACTTCCCCACTCGCATTCCGACCACCACCACTCCGACGAGAACAGACTGGCGCCCATCACATCTCTACAGTCAGGGAGTGAGCGACAATCCTCTCAGTCGCCTGCTTCTTTCCTCGCCTCCTCCCGGAAGAGGTCCTTCTCCTCCGCGGAGGAAGAGCCCCCATACGCCCATTCAGGAGGCAACGAGCAGCCGAAACGTCTCTCATCGATAAAGTCCATCCTGAACCCTTCCTCTCGTCCTGAAGAAGACGAAGCCCGCGAGGCGTATGCCCGAGCAGCACGAGCGTCGCCCAGGCCCAGCCAGGGTGTCTTCTCGCATCAAACGCCATCTCCTCTGCCAAGTCCGTACGGAGTCGCGCCACCGGGGCCTTTCGACGAGCCGGGGACTGTGCAAGCGCAAAGGAGGCAGGAACTTTACCAAGAGGCCCAAAGGATGCGGGAGGCACTTGCGGCCAAGGAGCGGGAACTTGCAGAACTGTAAGACATAGGCATCACCCTTCGGGACGGGTCAATCCATATCAATCCACAGCGCAAATATCGATTTGAGCTATGTTTATACCAGTGATGTTTCGACTATCTCTAGGTCCTGCTTCAGAACACTGGAGGTCGGGATCTAGAGCGACCCAGACCCTTTCCCATCATGGATAACATGACCCGTACATGAAAATACAACAGCCTTGCTCTGGCAAAGCTTCGAATGCCGGACTGTGACAATGTTTGCGATTAAGCATGCGGCCACGGGGGATACCGCTGCCCGGCAGCTTCAGCCTCGTGTCACTTCCCCTAGTGCTGCGCGAGCCCGCAGTGCAAGTGCGGGGGGTTGGACATTTGCGTCGCAACGGGATGCCCCCGTATATTTAATATCTTGACAAGCACATACTCCTCAGCAAAATGTTCCCACGCCGGTGAACCCGGAAGTTCGTGTGCCTCGCAACACCAACAGACTGCGCACGAAACACGTGGTGCAGCTATGCGAGCGCTCCCGGAGCCCGCGTCCTTTCAGAGAAAGGGAATGATCGGTCGAGCTGAGGCGACGAGGGAGGGGATAGGGGGTGTTGCTTACACCTGCTCAGCCCCCCAGCCAGCGTCAGCTTCCCGCATGTTGGCAGGAGGCTCGATCTGGGGAACGAATTCGAGAACGACATAGGCCAGGCCGATGACCCCAACGATGGTACCGGCAATTATGTGGAAAACGCCCTTGTCGAGAAGGATCGAGCCGATGAAGACATAGACTGGGAGGGTGATGGATCAGCCTGCTGTGTGTAGTTGAGTGCCCGGGGTAGACGTGGTACTCACAGACGCCGCGCCCGACGAACGAGAAGAGAAAGGAGGCATATCGAGAGACCTGGGGAGGGATCTGGAATTCTGCGAGTGATGTTAGATACCGACGTGACGTTTGGGCGGGCTTGTAGTGTACCGAGAAGAGCCGTGCCTGTAGGTCGAGCAAGTGGTTAGCGATGAACAATCTCTCCTTGACCAAGACGCATGCGGTGCGTGACTTACAGGCGCCGAACAGGATGATGTAGGCACCCAGGATGATAGCTTTGAACGTGAAGCCGAAGATTTCGCCAATTCCGCCTGCGACCATGACGCCAGCGGCGACCAGGTTGACGATGCGGCTGCAACGGGGCGGAAGGTCAGTATCGAGAACGCAGCCAAGCGTCGCCCGTAGCCCGTGACGACCGAAGGGACACCCAATTGGGATCTTACAAGGTGTCGGAGAGCTCCATTTTGGTGGTGAAATGTCGATGCAAGACGGTGGAGGTGGTGTTCTGCCAAGCGAGATCTTGACTGCGCGACTGTGAAGTAGAAGGAGGGAGGTGCTATTGAAGTTGCCGTATGGAAACCAGGAGGCGCGACAGTGTTGAGGGTCGCTTGAATGGAGCGCACGAGGTTGTTTGTAGATGATGGTCGCAGCAATTGGGGATGGAAGAGGCAGATGCTAGGTGTTCGTGTCGCACGTACCCTTGGCACACTGGAACCTGGAACCGCAGTCCACGTCGCGAACCCCCTCGACCCACTCCGCTGACGTATTGCACCCAGTACACCTCGTAGGCACTCGTTATTACTTGCTTTACAAACTACTAGAGGAGTATTAGTAGGTAGTTAGGACTCTAAACTAAGTTAAGATCTTAAAAGTATACTAAGTTAATTATTTTAACTAATAATAAAGATATTTCTAGATTAACTAATATTAAGAATAATAAATATTATAAAATAGAACCTAGTAAGTTAAATTAGTATAAATTCTATACTACTTTAACTTATAAAGAACTCTACTATCTTACTACCTATAGTTCCGCCTTTACTATAATTGATGCCTAGATTAATTGAACTACTAAGATTCATGGTAGTGAGGTAGGTAGCTCCGTTAGCTGGACCGAGCTTCTGAATGCGGCGACTGCCTCTAGCGCAGAATCCTCGTCGATTCACAGGAGCTTGGATCAAATCAATACTGGTGGCAGTCAGTCGGCAACGCCAGCAAATATCCGCTCCATGCGTCTTGCTACGCCGATAGATCGGCGTTATTGACAGCAATGCTTGCTCTCACTGTGTCGAAGCGGGCGAGAGGGTCATTGATTGTGGGCGCCGTACTCGCAACCCGGTCTTGTCAATATACTGAGGCTCTTCGTCTCGGACGATATAACCCGAGATGGATGCATACTGGCCCAGGTCATGCTCGGCCCCATTCTGTCGTTCAGGATATCCGGAACATTGGCATCATTGCCCATGTTGATGCTGTTAGGAACGCCGCATCTTTTCATGTCGACCACCGCTGATGATACGGCCAGGGCAAGACAACGACAACGGAACGCATGCTGTACTACAGCGGGGTCACACATCGAGCCGGAGGTATGAACCGATTCTCTGGCTGTGTTATGCTCATACTAACTGGATGCCAGATGTCGATTCGGGCAATACGGTTACAGATTTTTTGGATTTAGAGAGAGAACGAGGCATCACAATTCAGTCAGCCGCCATCACGTTTCGATGGCCGCTGCAGGCAACCCTGCCGCCAGGAACTAACCCAAAGACCATCAACCTGATCGACACGCCAGGCCATCAAGATTTCAGGTTCGAGGTCGACAGATGTCTGCCTGTCCTCGACGGTGCCGTGTGTATCATCGACTCCGTCAAGGGCGTCGAGGCCCATACAGAGCGAGTGTGGCTTTCCGCCCAAGAACACTCGATTCCACGCATTGTTTTTGTCAACAAACTGGACCGAGACGGCGCATCTTTCCGAAAGTCTGTACTTGAGATTGGCACCAGGTTGAATGGCTGGCCTCTCGTATGCCAAATCCCGTGGTGGGAGAAGGATGCTTTCGTTGGTGTCATTGACATCATCAACCGCATTGGGTACAGATGGAAGTCGGAGAAGCAGAAGATCACGTACGCGGGGGAGTCTCTGTCCCAGGCTATACCCTCGGCGTTGTTGCAAGAGGTTGCAACTGCGCGTGAGCGTCTCATCGAAGGCCTCGCGGAGCTCGACGAAGAGGTAATGGATCTCTTTGCAGAAGATGCGTCTCAGATTACCGAGGCTGTCATCAAGGATGCTATCCGACGAGTTGTTCGAAAAGGAGATGGCCTTGCCATACCCGTGTTCGCCGGAGCCAGCTTTCGCCACATTGGCGTGGAACCGTTGATGGACGCCATCGTCGATTATCTGCCAAGCCCAGACGAACGTCCAGATCTCGAAGTCATGGTTGGGGATTCGAAACAGAAGCTGTCGGCTCTCCTTGAGCACGGCCTCGACAAAAAGGGCAAGCATGGCCGCTTGGCGGCCGTAGCATCGGTCTTCAAGGTCTTCAACCACCCCAAGGAGGGTATGCTGAGCTTTGTCCGCGTCTACCATGGAGAGCTGCATAAGAATGCAGCCCCTTGGAACACTCTGTCCCACGTTTCTGAGACTCCTCTGGGGCTCCTCCAGATTTCGGCGGAGAAAACAGAGATTGTCCAACATCTGTCCACGGGCCAGATTGGCGCCATGAAGGGCCTGAAGAAGGCCCGCACGGGAGACACCTTGCTCACATCCGTTGGATCGAGATCACTTCCCGAAGACCTTCGGCGGATTCAGGTTCGCCCGCCGAGTATTCCACCAGCTGTCGCCTTTCTCGCCATCGACCCCTATGGCAATGTGGCTGCGCAAGAACTCGAGCTGCTTCTCGACGACATGTCCCGTCAAGACCCCAGTCTCAGATGGAGCCGTGACGAGAGATCTGATCAGTTCATTCTGAACGGAATGGGAAAACTTCACCTCGAGATTGCGGTCCATCACCTGAAGAAGAACATGAAGGCGCAGGTCGACTATGGTCCAATTGAAGTCGACTACAAGGAATGCCTGACATCGCCGCTGGCGCCTCATCGGGTCGTCTTCGACAAGACCGTGGCAGGCAAGTCGGGCAAGGTCACCTGCTCCGCCACACTAGAGCCTATGGGACAGCAGACGCTTGACGAGGATGCACCGGAACTCGTCACTGAGCTTGGCGGCAACTCGATCCAGATCATTATCAACGAATCTGAGAAAGGAAGACAGCTCGGCTTTGACCCAGAGGAAACCCATCAGCAGCTGCTCAATGGCGTTATTGCCGCTGTGGCTCGGGGACCCCGCCGCAGCTCTCCTGTGCATGGTTGCCACATCACGATCAATGTCGACCCTGATGAAACTGAGAACCCGACAGGCGGTCACTTCAGCGGTGCCTCTTTCCGCGCCGTACGCGAGGCACTCAAGGACGGTCATGTGAACCAGGGTGTCGTCGGCCTTCTTGAGCCTGTCATGCTTGTCCACATCAGCTGTCCCGAGACGGCCGCGGGTGTGGTTCAGCATGATATCAGCTCTGGGGCCGGAGGACATGTCTTGCAAGTCAGCGATCGATCAAGCGAGTCAAGCTTTGGCGTTGTCGATGCCTCGGCCATTTACGCACCGCCCGATCCATATGACAGCGTCAATTCTCTTCGGGAGAAGAAATCGACCCGCATGGTGGAAATCGTGGCAAAGGTGCCCTTCAAGGAGGTCCTTGATTTCGACCAACACCTCCGGAGCAAGACTGGAGGCAGACACTCCATGTCTATGGCTTTCGACAGCTTCGATCGTGTCGTCGGGTCACGGGAGAAAGGTCTGTAAAAGGCACCATTTGACGTCGAGTCACCACGAAGGAGAGGACGTTCGGTAATGTCATGTACGATACTCGAATGTAGGATATACAGTGTACAATTTGCCGGGTTGGTTTATTGCAGCTGCTCTGAGTACATACTCGATGCTATGCGTGTTCCAGACCTCGACAAGTCGAGAGGGTAAAGGGGAACATTGTAATTTTAGATCAAGTGAACTCATGGATAGATGGCAGTTGAAAAGAACGCTTTGATATTTCAATTTACACATCAGTGACTAGGTACGGCGGGCACGTCATACGAACAAATTCATCGTTATGGACTCCTCGCAAAAGATTCGCATCCAGCACGCACACTCAATCAAGCAGCTGCGTAGGCAGGGTGAACGCCGACACGCTCCCTGCTCATGATGTCCAGCACAAGCTGGCTGGGGCGGTTGTCCTTGTACACCTTCTGGTTGTCCTTGAAGAGACGAACGTTCTGGAGGTACTTGTCGAAGAGGTAGGACGAGTCGTGGGGGCCGCCCTTGGCCTCGGGGTGGAACTGGCTGGAGAAGATGGGACGGGTCTTGTGCATCATACCCTCGTTGCTACCATCGTTGAGGTTGACAAAGTACTCCTTGAAGTCGCTGGGAAGGGAAGCGGCATCGACAGCGTAACCGTGGTTCTGGCTGGTGATGTGGCATTGACCAGTGGTGAGATCAAGGGCAGGGATGTTGTGGGCGCGGTTGCCGTACTTGAGCTTGATGGTGCGCGCACCAGCCGCCAGGGCGAGCAGCTGGTGACCCATGCAAATGCCCATGATGGGGACGGACGAGGTTTCCATGAGGCGGTTGAGGTTGTAGATGGTCTCGTGGCAGTGGGTGGGGTCACCGGGGCCGTTGGAGATGAAGACACCATCAAAGTGGTTGGCAACCTTGTGGATGGGGTAGTTGTAAGGGAACACGGTGACGGAAGCACCACGGCTGACGAGGCTGCGAAGGATGTTCTCCTTGACACCGCAGTCGATGAGGGCGACGTGAAGGCTGGCGCCAGGGGACTCGACAACGAAGGGGGCCTTGGTGCTGACACGCTTCACGAGGTTGATCTGACCGGGGTCCACGAAACCCTCGTCCTCGTCGGCATCGTACTCATCGCCAATGGAAATCCTGGCGAGGGACGAACCCTGCTCACGGAGGTACGTGACAATGGCACGGGTGTCAACGCCAGAAATGGCAGGGACGCCCTCACGGGCGCACCACTCGCCCAGGGACTCGACGGCAGTCCAGTGACTGTACTTTTCAGCAAAGTCGGCCACGACGATGCCGGCGCACTGGATGTGCGGAGACTCGAAGTATTTTAGGAGGTTCCACTGGTCGAGCTCGTTGGAGGGCACTCCGTAGTTGCCGATGAGGGGCTGGGTGAAGACGAGGATCTGACCACGGTAGGAAGGATCGGTCATGGACTCGGGGTAGCCGACCAGCGAGGTGGTGAAGACGGCCTCGCCGGAGATGTTCGAGTTGGCACCGAAGGCGCGGCCGGAGAAGACTGGGCCGTCCTAGGAAGCATGTTAGCACGAAGGTTGGTAGAAGGAGGTGACGGTTTGTAGACGTACCCGGATGGTCAGGGTTGCATCCAGGTTGTTGACGGGAGCAGTCGCGCGGGAGCGGGTGGCGGGCATCTTCCTGCCCAGGCTGCCAGCCTTGCTGGAAGAGAGGCGGTACTGAACTCCGAGCCTCGACGACAGTCCGGCGGTGACCGGGACCACCGGGGTGGTGAACCGGGAAGCTACGCGGGCGAACATGGTGCTCGTGCAAATAGCGATGGGGTGTTTGGGGATAGGGATCTTGTTGGCAACAGGGGACCTCTAGGGACTAGAAGCCTTCCACACGTGGTCTGTCTGGTGGTCAGCTAGAAAGCGGGAGCAGCGGTGAGGTGGTCGTCGTACCAGAAAGGTAATCCTGATGACCCAGGTTAGCGATCTAGGCTTATCGAGTGTTTCAAAGGCAATGAGAGTGGAATGTTTGCAAGCAGACTGCCCATTTGCACTTGAGCACCTTGCATTGGTGACTCAATGGCAAGATTGGGTGTCCCTTTGTATGGGGGAGAGCAGGCATTTCCTGGCCCGGTTTGCGGAGTCGGTGTAGACATACCTGCGAGGTGAAGATGGACGGGCGCCCGTGCATAAGGGCAGATTCAATGGGTCGAGTCAGAAGTGTCGGATTGAAAGGGCCGCCTTGAGTGACGATTGTGTTTTGGAGGAGCGATATTCCGGTGATGTTGGGAGTATGTGGTTGAGTGGTGGTTACGGAGGAGAAAGAAAGAGAAGAGAGAAAGTAGAAAAGAGTCATCTGACGTTGGGCGGTCGCGGAGAAAAATTGCAAGGCCTCTCATAGGCGGATGGGGGGAGAGAGGCTGTGAAGGTCCACTGGGGAGGGGGGTTTGGTGCCTCTGTGACTGGTACTTTACAGGGTCTAGGGGACGCTGCGCTGAAGAGATAAGGTGCCTTGAAGCACAATGTTACCTAATGACAGGACCCCACTTTCCCAATCTGATGCCGATATCGCGTCTTTGGCTATCGCCCGCCTATCAGCTGTTTTCAGGGCCGGCACTTGTCCAAGTCGTCCTACACACCCAGGCCACAACAAAGCAAGCTACCTGACTCGGGTGCTAACTCGTTCCTATCTCTGGTTCCTTGCTACAATGACGCATTCAACCCAGTCGTGGACTTGGAGGCAAGGGTTGTGTGTGGTGGTAGACCGTAGCCCAGCCGGTCCCTTGCGAAATTCGGAACATGCGCTTTCGATTAGACGACTACACCAAATCCAGAGTCAGAGGGAGTAAAGAGTAAACATCTCTCTTGGTACAGTGCAAGTCTAGATCAGGTTTTGCTCCGTTGAGTCCCCGCTACATTTACAAAGCGCCGAGCTCCTTCAACTTGCTGACGAGGCCATCGACATCATCCACCTTGCCACCTCCCTGCCTCGGTGCGGGCTCTGTCCGCGGTGTTAGCTGTGTCATACACTATACGTTCCGCTGTCCGTGCCCATGGGAGCTTACCAGTCACTTTGAGAACCTTTAGCCTGGCAGAGTTGTCCAGGCCGTAGTCTGCCAGCTTCTTCTTCTCCAGCGGCTTCTTCTTGGCCTTCATAATGTTCGGGAGGGTCGCGTACCGCGGCTGGTTCAGCCTCAGGTCTGTCGTGATGATCATGGGCAGCTTCGCCTTGAGCGTCTCCACGCCGCCATCTACCTCGCGGGTGACGGTGACGCTGTCGCCCTCTCCAAACTCGACCTTGCTGGCCTGCGTCGCCTGGCTCCATCCAAGGAGTCCGGCGAGCATCTGTCCAGTCTGGCCCGCATCGTCGTCGATGCTCTGCTTGCCCAGGATAACCAAGTTGCTCTTTTGCTCTTCCGCCGCCTTGCGCAGGAGCTTCGCCACGGTCAATGGCTCCAGCTCCTCTCCATCCTTGACTTCGACGTGGATGCCTCGGTCCGCCCCCATGGCCATTGCTGTTCGGAGAATGTCCACAGCCTTGGGAGGGCCTGCACTCAAGACGGTGATGTCCTCGACGCCACCGGGGGCGCGGTTCTTCTGGCGAATGTCGACCGACTCCTCGACGGAAAGCTCGTCAAATGGGTTCATGGAGTGCTTGACACCTGCCGTCTCGACGCCCGTCTGGGCCTTGTTGACGCGGGGCTTGACCTGTTTGGATGTGGTAGAGTCGTCAGCAAGCTGTCGTCGGGTCGGTCTGCAAGAAGGCTTCCGTAGGGCATGGAGTCGCTCACAGCATAGTCAATGACCCGCTTGACTGGCACAAGAATCCGGAGGGCAGACATGTTGTTTGATTTCTCGTCGAAGGCCTCGTTGCAGATCAAAAGTCGTTGCTCTGTTCGGTAGTGTGAAGCAAGGCGGAATGCTGGACACACCACGCTACGTCGTCGCCGGGGTTCCTCCAGAAAACCCACCCCAGCTCCGGAGCGAAATCGGCTACTACCGGCCTTCCAGCATACTACCTCGGCCCCGCGAGCACGTGACCCCATTGGCAGCCAGTCTGCCGGATTTCACTTTACCCCGGTACATTCAAACATTTTCGTTTGATCGAGCAACACGATTAGAGGTGTTCAAATACTACATCTGCGGTATCACAAAGTAACCGGCGTCCCTTACTTGCATGCACGAGCGCGGTGGCACACCAAGTCATCAGTTGGCGGCCGATGTTATATGCCGCATTGTGTCGACGTCAGATTCGTCAAGAAAAAACGTTCGCATGTTGTATTGCTTGTCCAGAAATTGCTGCAATTGACCAGAACACCTCGAAAGCATCGCGCCGCTGCTTCACCAGTCGTCCCATTCATCCTTCTTGCCTGCAGGCGGTGCGGCGCCTCCGGTCTTGCCCTTGCCCATGGCAGCCGTGCCTATCGCTCCACTGCCGGCGGGCTTGTCGCGCTGATCGGCCAGGTCGGAGAAGTCGTCCCAGAAGCCCTTTCTGCTCTCGTCCATCGGGGCCTGCCTGTATCCGCTGCCTTCGCGTGGGCCTTCGACAAACTTGGTGAATCCGTCCTGTGCATTCCGAGCTCCCTGCTGGGCCACACGTCCGACTTGACCGGCTGCCTGTTGGGCCTGCTTTGCGAAATCCGAAGTGGCCAGCTGGTATCAATATCAGTGATTGCTCCGTTTGTGAAAATCGTCCCAGTGGGCACGGCATATCCTTACCTGCTTCGCTGTCGGCTGAATGTAGCCGTCGTTGACAGTCTTGGCCGTCTTCGTCACTGCCGACGTGAACCAGCCGAACCCCTTGGTCAGCCCAGCCATGGGATCTTTTTGCAACTCATCCCAAGAAGGCGCAGTGTCGTTCTTGGGTTGGCTCGTGGGAGTGTTGCCGAAGCCGGCGTACTTGCCGCCCTGGCTAGGGGGCAGGTTATCGGACCTGGCTGCGTTCTCGGCGCCCAGTTTCGAAAAGTAAACGTCGTCCACCTTGGCCTTCCTTCCAGGACTGGCGGTACGGCTCTGGGCGTTTCCGCTGAGCGGCGTGCTGCTCCTGTTCGAGGACGTCGGGGCAGCCGCAGGGGTAGGCTTCTTCTCTCCAGGCTCATATTCACGGCCCTCCACTTTGGCGGCCAGCCTCTCCTTCCACTCGTCTCCGACCTCGCCGCTGTACCTCTCCGCAATGGTTGCATCGTCCCATGAAATGCCCCGCATCTTGGTATCCTCGTGTTCCTCGAAAAACGTGCGCCAGTTCTCGTTTCCGCCGAGGCGCATGCGCTCAATCTCGACCTGCTTGAAGGCATCCATCGAGATGCTCCTCACGAAGGAGATGTGCACTCCCAGTCCTCGGTGGACGCCGGCGCAGGACAGGCAGATGAAGACGCCAAACTTGGGCGACGCCCATTGCGGGGAGGGGGCATTGCAGTCGCAGCATATGTTGTTCTTCGCTTCTTTTTGGATGGCTGCCAGCTGTTTGCAAGAATAGTCAGAGAGATGGCCACACGACGAGGCAGAGCAGTGATGCGATTTTGGGTGACGTACCTTTGCCCGAGTTTCGGGGTCGACCTCCCACATGGCCTTGGAAGCCATGATGCAATGACGAGCCGGTGGCTATGCGAAGAGATGACGCAGCGGGAGAGTTTGAGCGCAGTAAGTTGATAAAGCGACGAGAAGCGCGGTTATCGTCGAGTTGGAGGAAGTGCTCGCGTTTGAGCAACCAACTGTAGACCTGCACGGTGGTCGAATTGCTCGAGGGTCGAGACCGACCCGGTGGAGAGGACACTTAGCCACCGGGTACCTGGGACAGGGGGGGTGCAAGCCGCCACGCCACAGTTGGATCGAAGCTTGGGGGCTGTCACACATGCAAAGTCGGTGCGTGCCAGTGGTCGGGACCCCGTTTCCGGGCATTGTTCCCACGAGCGGCGAGCAGCATCCGTTCTCAGTAGTACCATTAATTCCCGACCCCTGGAGGAGGAGGGTCTAATGATAATGATGTTCACATTGCTCTGGTCCGGCAGCGGCTGTCATGTTGAACTGATTCTTCAAGAGACATCTTCCGAATGAATGAATCGTGGACGCCCAAGCCAAGCTTTGAGGCTGAGCTCAGGTCATGCATGCAGCAATGTCTGGACACGACGATGACGACCTGTCGAATGTTCCAGGCTTGTGATCAAACCCCAGGAAGCACATATACTACGAACAGGACTGTGCCGTCATAGGTTCAGCGACTGGGCTCGACTGTGTTCGAGGTCGCTGATGGTTTCCTACAGAGGTCACAGGCACGCCATCGGCAGGTTCAGGCAGAGCATGTTGTGGGTTGTGGATGGTCGTTCATGTGTATTAATATCTTTTTTGGGGTCCCAGGACAGGATGTAAGGGCTGCAATAATCTCCCGTCCCCTATCTAGCAAAGGTCTGAGAGGTTACAGTAAAGATATCTGTCCTCGGAAAATGGGAAACCGCCACCTGTGCGTGTTTCATTTTTGTCGTAACCCACGACCACGTCCAAAATCCGGCGGATCGTCAACCGATCTCTGCCGTGCTCAACGGCAAACGGAACATCGACATTCGAAAATGATCATCAATCTCCGGTCAAAATTGTGCTGACTCTGACTGTGTGGCTATGGCGTCGATTTAAACCACAGTGGTAGTAGCGGGGGCCGCGGCGGGGGTAGCAGCGGGAGCAGCAGCAGCAGGGGTGGCCGCCTCGGCAGGGGCAGCGGCGGTCTCGTTCTCCTTGTTCTCCTCAGGGGCGTTGGCCTCCTCGTCGGTCTTGTCGGGGCTATCGATGGCAACCTTGACGGCGATCTCGCGGCCCTCGATCTCCTTGCCGTTCATCTCGGCAACAGCCTTCTGCTGGAGCTCCTCAGAGGCGAGGGTGACGAAGCCGAAGCCACGGCCCTTGCGGGGCTCGCCGCGGGCCTGGAGCTTCTTGATCATGAAGCGGGGGATGGGGCGGAGGGCGATCTTAGCGGAGGAAGGCGAGTAGGCGGCGAAGAGCTCCTTGAGCTGCTCGAAGGTGTCAGCTGGGCGCCAGGCTTGCCAAGTGGCGAGGGAAAGGACATGAACATACCTTCTCCTCGGTCAGGTCGTAGGGGAGGTTGGCAACCATGACCTTGGTCTTGGAGGCAACGCCGTCGGCGGGGGGGCCGCGCTCACGGCGCTCACGGGGAGGGCGGTTCTGGGTAGCCTTCTTGGCCGCGCTGTCAGTGTTGTCCTTGTTGGTGATATCGCTCAGTGGTTGCACCTCAGTGGGGGCGGCGGCAGCGCCCTCGGGGACGGCGACGGCGGCGGCAGCGGGAGCAGCCTCCTCGGCACCTTCCTCCTTGGCATCCTGTGATGACGGGTTAGAGAGCGGATCAGGGAAAGATGAGGGCACGTGTGTAGATGCTTACACGTCCGCCACGGGCACCGCGACCACCACGGCCACGGCCGCGGCCACGTCCAGAGGGACGACGGCGGTTGCCCTCGGTGGCACCCTCGCCGTTGGCGACCTCCGCCTTCTCACCAGCAGGCTCGGGCTTGCGAGCGAGCTGGACGGAGACCTTGCGCTCGAGGATCTCCTTGCCGGAAAGCTCGGAGATGGCGCGCTCGGCCTCGGTGGGGGTAGAGAGGTCGACGAAGGCGTAGCCGACAGGGCGGTCGGTGCGGGGGTTCTTGGGGATGGAGACGGACTCGCTGCGTTGTGGTCAGCACTGGTTGATGCAAGGTCGCGACAGGAGATGATGTAACTGGGGTGGAGAAAGTGGGAAAGGGGGGCGGTTGGTGCAAGGCGACGTGGCAAAAGTCGGGCAAACGATGGGGAGAGGAGGGGAGGGGGGTGATCACTCACACAAGGTAGCCCTTGAAGAACTCCTTCAGTTCCCCCTCGGTTGTCGCATAGGCCAGGTTGCCGATGTACAGACGACGGCCCTCAGCGGCGCTGGCGAGGACGGCATCGTTGTTGGCGGCGGCAGGCTTGGGATCGGCGGCCTTGTCGTTGATCGAGGTGTTGCTCAGAGAGTTGGTGATGTCGTTGACAGCGTCGGTGACCTTCTCGGAAACCTTCTCCACGGCGGCAGACATGTTGATGGATTTGGTTTGGGGTTGTTTGGGAGAGAGGGTGAGGTGGTTGATGGGATGACGTGCGTCGGGACCGGTGCCTTTGGTGGGAACGAGGCTTTCGGGTCGCGGGGGGGGGTATTGAAGTTCGCGAGGTAGACGAACTCTGAGGCAATGGAGGGGGATGGTAAGGGTAGCTTGGTGCCCTAGATGACTTGAGGGGGGGGAAGACAGACGACTTGCGTTGCGCGGTGACACAGGATCTTGAAGCGGTTGTGATGGGGAGGGAGGAAAGAAAGGGGACGGGGGTTGAGTCGGCGCCGCGAATAAGTAGGTAGATACAAATAATTTTTCGCACTCTGGGAAAGTGCAGGGGTAAGGCGCGACCGTGCAGTGAGTGCCTGAAGGCCAGGGTGGCCGGGGCGAGGCAGGTGGGTAGGTAAGCGAAGGAAGGCGCAACCCCCGGACGGTACACACCATGGGGAAGGAACTGGCCCAGGCTGCATGTACCTGCCCAAGACACCTTCCCTCCTTCAACGTCCCTCCCTTACCACGAGAGGTAGGTACATGTGACTGCCTAGCCATTCAGTAAGTGCAAACACGACGGCAAGCAGATCAACTGTGTAGATGCGAGCAGTTGGAGGGCATGTCGCTTTCCTTGAAACTGCCCTGGGATAGGTACTTGGCCTGGGGGTCCCAGACCATCGATACTGTAGAGATGACATCCCGGGAGGGCACGAGCAGTTCGGAAATATGTGACAGGGGATGGCCAACGATACGATGCCGCCCTCAACAGCAAGGTGGGCTACCAATAGATTCTGTTCTGGCTCGAGCTGGACGAGGATAGCAAGAAGAGAGGCACCCTCGATCTGGAGCTCTTGTGACTCAACCGACAGCACCTTCTGCCATCCGTTTGACAGGTACCTACTGCAGCTCCATTGCTGCCTTCCTTTTGCAGGCCACAAGTTGTTTTACCACCAGCACCTTGAGGCCCGGCCACCTCCATCTTGCTTGCGAGGAAGGAGGATGGCGTCAGTAACACGGGAAACCACCGATTTGGTTTAGGTACCGGACGGATACTGGCAGGACGGGCGGGACACTGGAATGCGTTATGTTTGCCAGGTATGCAAGCAAGTAGCCACCACTTCTCTGATATCAAACATGACGGGTCCTTGCCTCTCAGATTGTTTGAGATGTGAGATAGCCAGATCGCAGCTTGGCTGCCGGCATCCTGTCCCGTTGGACACTCGCAGGAGCTGAAAGCTTGAGGTGTCGCCAGGGATGGATGGCTTGAAAGGGGCCAGCGCAAGTGCCGGACGAGCTCGCCTCCGGAGATCCACCCGGTAGCACCCACGGCGTGGGACAGCCAACGGCTTGGACGGGGCGAACAGGAATGACATATCCAAATACAAGACGCTTAGTCCCAAGCAGAATAGTAGAACAACTTGACGAGCTGAAATTTGCAGCGAATTCACAAGA
This sequence comes from Plectosphaerella plurivora, assembly GCA_020726575.1. Classification (NCBI taxonomy): domain Eukaryota; kingdom Fungi; phylum Ascomycota; class Sordariomycetes; order Glomerellales; family Plectosphaerellaceae; genus Plectosphaerella; species Plectosphaerella plurivora. Next base: position 1,036,957 of record JAGSXJ010000010.1, on the reverse strand, counting down.
GGATGCGGGTAGCCTATCATATGTGAAATGGCCCTCCAGCGGCATGAAACGTACAGGACACTGTTCGCTGCAGTCGTGTTGTCAGCCCTGGCCTGTCTCTCTCACTGACACCTGTGAAGAAAAAGGGGTTGCACCCCCGACAAGGAGGCATGACGCTCAATTCGGCTGAAATTGCCTTGACAATTTCCCCGTTCCACTATGGCACTTGTGGGAACCCCCTTGCCCCCGGCCTCCACAAGCTGACCTTTCCAGAAGGATCGCTTACACCTGGACGGGGAAGTATGGAAAGGGGCCGTTGGGCCAGACTTCAGGGGCAACTGTGATCTGGCGAATGGCTCTTGGCCAGCCAAGCAATGAAAGTCACTTATGAGATACGACAACGATGTCAACGTCCGGTGGCTGAGCATCATCGTCATTCATCGCTCAAGCCAAAATAAGAGTACCGATCATGACTAATCCTGCCGCTCCCTTGAGCCGCACTGCGAAGCACGAAATACCTTGTATGCCGATACCACCTATCCATATATCTAAATTGTAGCCGATGTCTATCAGGAACTTCCCAAGAAGATCTTAAAGCGGCATTACCAAAGCCGGACCTTTGGGCTGAGCAAGATGTGATAGTTGGCACCATCTGGAAGTTCCAACCTGTACCGTGCGCCGCACAGTCGTCAAAGTCGATCTCCGATGCAGTCCGGCTTCGCTGCTCGGCTGCCCCACGATTTGGACTACCCACCAGATGTACAAGTAGTCTTGGTCAAGGCCAGACTCAAGCCGGAAAATTGCTTGCAGTCAACCATCGATTAACCACCTTCTGCCAAAACCCCAACACGACCCCCTTGTGTCCAGACTTTACGACAACACCCAAGGTTATCAAAAGGGGGAAAATTCAAGTACAAATCCTCCAACCACCAACACTGACTCACTCCCTGCTGCCGTTTTGATATCCCTCGCAATCAACTCAGTTTCCCGCCGCACAATCGCAACACCATGGCCGCCGTGGCCCGTGCCGTCCCCGTCGAGGTGGCCGATATCCCCGGGAGGTCCATGCTGGTGTTGTACGGCTCAGAAACGGGCAACAGCCAGGATGTCGCCGAAGAATTGGGTAGAATGGCCCAGCGTCTGCATTTCAAGACTCAAGTCGAGGAGATGAATGCCGCCTCACTCGTACGTTGAATCCACAAACTCCTGCCCATCGAGTTGCACCGCTCACTCGACTTCTGCTGCGCCTTGATAGAACGACCTTTTACGATTCTCGCTCATCATCTTGGTGATATCTACCACCGGCCAGGGCGACATGCCCCAGAACTCCCTTGGCTTCTGGCGGAGCCTCCTGAGAAAGAAACTGCCCCCTTCATGTCTTTCCACCGTCAAGTTCACCACCTTTGGCCTTGGCGACAGTTCATACCCAAAGTGAGGCGCCCCTGGACACACTCCGTGCTCGAGTCAAGGCTGACAGACCAGGTACAACTGGGCAGTTCGCAAGCTGCATAAGCGAGTTGAGCAGCTTGGGGCCCAGGAATTCTACCCCAGAGGAGAAGGCGATGAACAAGACGACGACGGGTGAGTCCAGCCTTGGCCCCCATGACCCTGCCTAGGCTAACGTTCACTCCCAAGCATCGACCAGTCATTCATCCGCTGGTCTGCAGATTTAAGAGCCAAGATCCTCGAGCAATATCCCCTTCCCCCAGGCCTCGACGTCATCTCCCCCAAGGCACTTCTTCCACCAAAGTTCCCGTTGTCTTTTTCCCATGCAACGAGGAACCCGCCGCCTGGGGGCCAGGTTCTTGTCGAGCCCGAGCCAAAGCCCGAGCCTGGCGCTGCGGACCGTTCCGGCGCACCGTCCGATGTGCCGGATGAGCTCGTGCATGCCGTCCCAGACGGGGTCCTGGCCGTGCTTGCCCGCAATGAAAGGGTCACCCCTGCGGATCACTGGCAAGACGTCCGTCGGCTGAGCTTCGACATCCATAATGTCCGGCGGGCACCCCTGGCCATCAACCCAGGGGACTGTCTGCGGCTTCAGGCTCGAAATTTCACACAAGACGTTCAGGAGCTCATTGATCTCTTGGAATGGGGGGACGTCGCCGATGCGCCTCTTGATCTCGAAACCTGCACTACACTGCCCACCGGGCTATTCAGCCGCCGCTTCACCACCTTGCGCACTCTGCTCACCGAGAACCTCGACATCACTGCCATACCCCGCCGGAGCTTTCTCGAGGCCATCGCTCACCACTCGACAGACCCCGACCACAAGGATCGCCTCACCGAGTTCACTTTGCCCGAGTATATCGACGAGTATTATGATTATGCGACGCGCCCCCGACGATCTATCCTCGAGGTTCTACATGAGTTTCATTCCGTAAAGATCCCCCCCGAATATGTCTTTGACGTGTTCCCCGTCATCCGAGGTCGCGATTTCAGCATCGCCAGCATCGTACCCTTGCCAGAGGGCGATGCGGCGGCGTACAGGATCGAGCTGCTCGTCGCGCTCGTCAAGTACAGAACGGTCCTCCGCAAGATCCGGACCGGTCTCTGCTCTCGCTACCTGTCTCCTCTCGAGCCCGGGGCCCCCGTTCTGGCAACGCTCAAGCCCGCCCTCACCCGTTTTCACGGGCCCGCCAACGCTGCCCGCCCCTTGTGCGCCCTGGCCACGGGGACAGGCGTTGCCCCGATCCACGCTCTGATCCAGGAGCGGCTTCGCTACAACACGTCCGGGATGTCCGTTGGCAAGATGCTGCTATTCTTTGGGAACAGGAGCAAAGACAGCGACTACTTCTTCAAGGACGAATGGGCGGCGGCCCGCTCAGACAATTTCCAGATTTTCACGGCTTTCTCGCGTGACCAGCGTCAGAAGGTCTACGTCCAGGACGTCATGCGTCAGCAAGCCGAGGCTCTGGTGCAAATGGCCGAGGGCAACGCCATCTTTGTCGTCTGCGGCGGCAGCTCCAAGATGGCGACTGCCTGCCGCGAAGCGTTGATCGAGTGCCTCCGCATCGGCGGTGTCTGCGACACAGAGGATGAGGCAAGAGAATATGTCGGGAACTTGACTTGGTGGCAGGAAATCTGGTAGATGGCGCCAGCATAAATGGTTCATAGATCAAGGGGTGGCTTGCTTCGAAAACAGACCCCTGAAGTCCCTTTTCATGCGCAGGGAATAGGCTGTTGCGTGTTGACGCGATCCAGCCAGTCTTTCCCGCGGGCAGCGGTGCGAGTGTAATCGCAGACTGGGAATAGAACGCTGACAAGCGCGCCGAGTTGCAAATGTGTGCAGCATCGCCATCGACTGCATGTGGCGCCTTTCAGTCCTCCCAACTGTAACGTCGATCTGCCGGCTGGGGAACGTGTATCAGCTCCAGGCCAGCGTCCAGTTGCTCTCGGCGTGGCGATGACGCCGCTGGCGCAACCCTGTCCGAGGTTGTTTGGGACTGTCTTAATGGAGAGCCATGATTGTCTGTTGCCAGGACAAGACGGGGAGAAGAGTCGGTATGTGCGCGGCTTGGGTTGCCCGAGTCATGTGCCGACCCCTCGTGCTCTGCAGCAGCTGCGGCTGCCGCTACTGCTGCGATGCGCTCCTGCTGACCTGCCCTGTCACTTCGCATGGAGAGATGCTCAGGCAATGGGCCGAGACAGACGACTCTAGAAGGGTCTATAGGCGTTCTCTGGAAACCGGCCGAGTGTGGCACGGTTCTTGCCGAGCCTGGTTGACTGCGGGATCTGTGAAGTGATGTGGGGCTTGAGGCTGATGAGACCAAGCCGTCAGTGTTGCCCCGCGTTGTCGCCGGTGATGTCTCATTGATGGTGATTGGGGATGGCAGTGTGGACGTTCTGATCATGGAATCGTCGCGTTGGCTCATGGGCGATGGTAAGCTACCAGGGAACGAGTTTGAGTTTTCGCCGCTGGTCGGGGAGGACAACGGGGAGGGGTGGCCGTCGGAAGGACGGAGAGTCGTAATGGGGCTGACTTCGTACGAGCCCTTTTCCATCAGTACAGGGTGATCTGCTGGGTTCTCGGGAGGGGAATAAGGTGGCACTGGGCCCTGGAGCTCCTTGGCCAGCTTCAGCCTGGCCGCCTCATATGCACTCATGGTGTGAGAGTTGTCGGTCCCGAGCTCTGTATCCCCGGTGATGGAGCTGGTGTCGTTGGACGCGTCAAGTTCGGTCGGACCCATGGGCGCGGGCAGCTCGTAGACAGCATGGCCTGCCTCAGCGCCCACCTCTGTCGGTTGAGCGACGCTGCCGGGGGCCTCGTGCACCTGTACCCGTTTGGACCTGCTGCGGCCAACCATTCTCGACATCAGCTTGGCCATGGGCGTGCTTGCATCCCCGGAATGGATCGAAGATGACGAGCCCTCTTTAGCATTGTGACCGGAGGCGTTCTTTCTGGCTTGCTTTCGTCGCCGGTAGCAGAACCAGGCGGCCAGCACGACCAGCACGGCAGCAATGACGCCGACGACGATGCCGACTATTTGGCCCGTGCCGAGGGATTTGCTGCCCTGCGGTACGTCGTTGTCGCCGGCGGGCGGTGGATAAGGACTGTTGTCGGGTTGGTCAATGTCGACGATGGCCAGGTCAGTGAGTGACTGCTCTGGGTAGAGCGACTCGTGAAGCGAGAAGACACCGCTGTCGTACCGCACAATCATGTAGGCCTCTTGTAAAAAAGCTCGTCCGATGATGAAAGATGCGGTTGAGTTGTCGGTCGAGTTTGTTCTCCGCAGCGGGAAATAAGGGACGGAGGGGGCGCCATAGGGAATGACACCGTCGCGGAAGGGGTAGCGCAGAACCTGGGCGAAGGCGGCGGCGGTAATGGTGATGTTGACGACGCCAGGAACGGAGAGCGGGTTATTGCTAAAGTCGTCTGAGTTGTCGAAGCTGGAGAGGGAGAAGGTGAAGGAGAAGGAGGAGCCCAGCAAGTCGTCGAATTGGGTGTTGTTGATGGTATACAGGTCAAAGGTGCTGTTGTAAGTCAGGCCGAGGGCTGCGGCAAACTGGTCGCAGACAACATCAGGTAGCCAGAGATATAGGGGGTGGAGCTGTCTACAATGGCCTCGAAGCGGGTCGTCATGTTGGACAGCTGGCGGGTAGTGGAAGACCAGCCGACGGGGGGTCGGCCATCTTCGGGGGCGGAAACAGAGATGCCGCGGACGAGGACCTGAGGTGTGTTGCCATTGTTGGCGAGGGTAAATCTGGTGTTGTGTGGGATGAAGCGGTTCTCGTCGTAGCCGCCAAGGGTGAGTGAGCAGGGGACGCCGGTGCTGCCCACTGCAAGTGAAGGGGAAGAGTGTCAGTCAGGGGCCGCAACGAGGAGAGGCCGCAAAGCAGGATATGTGGAGGGAGGGCTTCCTACTGTAGTAGGCACCAGCTGTGTAACCGTAGCTGTAGCTGGGGATGCGGCCGTAGGTCTGGACGGCCTGCGTCAGAGGCGATTCGTGGACAACGCCCGCAAAGTTGCCTTGAGTGATGCCCAGGCCGAGGAAGCCGATGTAGTACTGGGTGGCGTTGACAGCGGCAGTGAGGACGTCGGACATGGAGAAGGTCTGGTCAAGGAGAGTGGTGGCGGACACGGCATCTAGGCCATAATCTCCATTGCCGCCGTAGCCCAAGTAGGCGAGACCTAGGCTCCAGGTGCCTATGGACTTCCACGAGGTCGAACTCGCCGGGGTGAAGACATTGCCCCTGGAGTTACCGCAGAGGGGCTCCCCTGGCGTATGTTGTTAGCATGCACAGTAACTAAGCAATATGACATGCTGGACATGGCTTACTGTCGAGGCAGCCGCCGGCCTGGACGACCCAAAACTCGGACAGTGCGGTGCTGACGAGGACGTTGACGGCTTGGGCGGGCTCTCCGAGGTCGAAGGCAATGGTCGACCAGTTGCCATCGATGCCGTACCTGGTGGATCCCTATGTCAGAGACTACGAGTCGTGCAAGGGAGAGAAAAGACAGGGGTGCCAAAGGGGTCCCCGAGGGCCGAAGGGGGGCGAACAGAGGGCACCAACCACTGAGTCGAGGGCGTGAGGGCAACGGCCGAGGGCCTCGCCGCCGCCAGGCCTACAAGGACGGCGACGAGGAGGACGAGGAAAGCCATTGATTGCGAGGGCGAGGATGGGATAGTTATGGGTGTCGTTCGATGTCGTTGGATCGCATGACTAAGACGCGGTGCTCTCATGGAGAATGACAAGGCTCGGCTCGCGGGGAGGGTGCGCGGCGCGGGATTCCGACGATGGGACGGACGACGTCGGGGGTCTGGTCGTCGATGGTCGAGCGTCGAGCGTCGGGGCGTGGAGGTGGAAGTGGAAGTGCGCCGGCCTCAATGCTGGCAGGGCATGTGTGGGTTATGGCACTCAACGGCGTCTGATGTTGGTACCGACCATGACCACGATTTCGAGGCGAGACGAGGCGATGCGTTGCAATGGTGGAAGGAGGGGAGAGGAGGGAGGGGAGAGAGATGGGAGAAATCACGGACCAAACCAACGAGGCACGTGTAGGTTAGAAAGACACTGACTGCGAACAGGCGAGGGACTGGAACATGGAAGGACATGAGTGAGCACCCGGCATGGAAGTGCCCGTAGGTACCTTCCAGGTTGTTTAGTGGTCTGGGGAGGGCCTGGGGCTTTCTCTAGTGCCATGGAGCGCCGGGCAACCTACCTACACCTCTACATGTTTTAGCAGCTTAATGCCTGTCCGGGCCCTTCCTTTCTTCTTAGTGTCGTCGACGGACCTGGACAAACACCCAATGGCTGTGAAATGTCGAGAGGCAGGAACCACCTAGCCGGAAACAGCGCGCTACAATCAAGCATTCGCCCCTCGAATCCACCCGAGCACCATGTCCGGCGAAGCACCAGCTGGGACGGGAGGCCAAGGGAGGAAGGAAGGAAAGAAGACTCCAAGTCGTCGGGAGGCACCTTACTTTTGGTGGTGGTCCCTGCCGTCATGTCGTCTCTGGATGGGAAGGGGCACTGACCAAAGCTGAGGAGGAAGGCAGTTTGCACTCTGTTTGGCGCGCGTGGTTCAGGCAAGGCAGGTGCAATGGAGTGGTAGGGAAGGGACTTAGTAACATGGTGCATCTGCGTCTGCATGTTGTGGATCTGCATTGCATCGCGCCGCATCACGCCTCCATCTTGGTGTCACCACGGACGGGAGCAGCTCAGCCCAGCCCGCCCTGCCCAGCAACAAACCACCCGCTCAATTGGCTCGGAAATCGAGCGACCTGGTTTTCTTTCCTTCATTCCCCACATGGATTACGATTGCAACACTGCACCGAACTCACGCGACTTTGGAGACGACGCAACGGGTGGACCAGGGCCAGAGCCAGGACCAGGGTCAAGACTAGGGACCCAGGGACAACCCAGGACAGACAAGATGCCAGACGGCCTCGGACGAACTTGCATGGACCTCGCGGCTCGCACCAACTCGCAGCCGCTGTCAGGCCCGAGCAGAAATGGCAAAGGGAATCAGATTCTCGACGCCAGCAGAGTTCGACGCGGCCGGCCTGGCCACCGCGCTACCAGAACCGTACTTGCATACCCTCATTGTCCGGAACAGACCGACCTGTCTCACAAGCACGCTCGAGGTCATGAGAAGCTGCCGTACCTGGGGGATCGCCCACCCTTCCTGCCCAATCGGCGTAGCTTGAGGGTCCGAGCCTGTTCTCGGCTCTTGCCACGAACGAGTCGACGAGTGCCATGCCCAACCTAAAGAGGATGAAGCTGGCGATGGGACAACGATGTCTAGGGTGTGGCTGGGAGGCGGCTGGGGGCGGGCTCCATGGACGACAGAATGGCCAGGCCTGGGCCAGACCACCGAGACTGACCACTTCTTCAAAGTCCCATTCCAGGCAGGCACCAAAGGACCCCTGAAATGCAGGACAGGCTTTCTTGCATCGAGTCCACAACGGTTGCTGCTGTGGTGGCGGCCGGGGAACTTCGGCCCTTGGTGCTTCCGGCTGCGACCTACCGGGCACACAGGCACTCATCCAGAACATTCTCGAGAAAACTCTCAATTCCTTGACGCTGAGCATTCGCATCGCATCTCCCCCATTCATCCATTTGCTTACATCTCCTGCACAGATATACCCAGGGTGCGTCTGCTAAGCATCCTTCATTTCACCTGGCGCCGGCTTGGCCGAGGTTATGTAATGCTATAAGGCACAGCACATATGCCGAACGGGGGATCTTGGTTGCCCACGAGTAATGGTTAATATACAACCCGTCCGAGAACCATCCGCAGCAGTTATGCGTTTGATTGCCGATGCCGCTTATCTAACGTCGTTTCTTCAGTGTCTGTCCGTCTTCAAGCTCCGCTACAGAGCAGCAAGCAAACTTCCGTGCAGTCCTCGGCTCGATCTCAAAACAAAGTCAAGACGGATAAGCTCAACTTAGATTGGTCCCCTTTCAGAGCCGCACATGAGTACAGCCTGCTCAATGGAAGCTTACTGTACCCCATCCTGCATGCTTCTCTGCTAGCACCCAAGGAGCAACGGAACCGACGCGGCCCTTTTCTCCCACTGGCACTGCAGCCGGCCGGACTCCTCCCCCGGCCCGCATATGACCAGGTTCAGGCCTGCCAGTTGGCGGCTCAGACTACCCCAACGAGAACTTTTGCACCTGCTAAAAGTGCTAACGCCCGCGCAACCCCATCCCCCTATCCGACATCTCCATTCACGCCCACATCAACCCCCCTGACGGGCTCGCAGGACGCCGACGATGGCAGGTCCGGTCAGGCTAGGCCCAGGGCCAGGCAGGGAAGGTGAGGCGACGCGGAGGAGACACCACTTTCTTGTACAGGGAAGACATGCCGAAGCATCGCTCCTCGATGGTGCCCGCGTCCCGTCAGCATGCCCCGATAAAACCTACGAGGCTGCCCCCGTGCGCCAGCCTCTGCCCGCCCGCCTCTGCCCTGTCTGTCCTGCGCCACCTTGTCCGACCTCGCCATCCTTCGCCAGCCCGAGTCCTGCGGCCCCTCGCTCGCCTCGTCTATACGCCTCGCCCATTTTCGGAGGCATGGCCGCTGGCCTTCAAGTTGCCTGACACCCATTGTCTCGCTCTGACCGAGGGTCGGCATGAGAGCTCGCCATGTCGCGGCCGCTGTGCTCCTGGCCGCCGTCTCGAACCCAGCTGTCGCCGCAGACCAACAACAACCAAGACCACGGCATGTTCCCGTCTTTCCCAGGCTCGCCGTCCCGCCATTAAATGTGTCTGCCGCCGCTGCGCCGACTTCCAGCGATCTTGGCTCGGCAATCACCATTCTCCCCTCGAACCCTCTGCGGACATCCGACGCGCCATGGACCGCCCAGAATACGCCGCCTCCCGGGCAGAGTGTCAGCCTCTCTGACCCCGTTGGATACGCCACCATCAACTTCAACGGCACCCGTGTGCCCTGGACATCTGGGACGATGCGCACATCCGTCACCCCTACCACCACCAGCAGCAACTGCGTGACTCCAGCGACGGATGGACATACTGTCATCTCGATTGTCTACCCCTCGACAATCACCTTCTACGGTGACCCGGAGGACTATGTGCCGCCTAACCCGGAGATGACCACGCCCCAGCTCTGTGCGCTGCCCACAGACAAGTCCGAGTCCGGCCCCGATGTCGGTGCCGGTGGGTGCCAGTACTCCGGCCCCTGGAAGAACTGTGAGGCTCTGTCCGTCGGGCCCGCGACAACCTCAAGTCGACCGCGGTCAAAGGAAGTCATCGTCACTTTCGTCACCACGGACAAGAACCCGTCAGTCGTCTTCAGCCCTATTGCAACCCCCGACTTTGGAAAGGAGACCGACAACCAGGCGGACCAATTCCCACACCACACCGCCGTTCCCCCGCGGCGTCAGTCCGAGCTCGGCGCAGCCCATCAAGCCATCACCGCGTCTGTGCCCCGCGAGACCCAACCACCCCCAACCTTCGTGATCACCGCGGCACCGACACAAGTCGTCATCAACAGGAAAACCTTCACAGTGAAGCCGGGCGAGTCGACTCACGTTACTGTTGAAGGCCGCGTCTTCACCATCAACCCCACCGAGATCGTCGGCGACGGTAGCACCATCAAGAGACCCGGGCAGGGCCGGGGGCTGCAAATCACTCCGTCGACGACTGTCGTGGATGATGTGTCGGTCGTCCTTGCGCCGTCCGGCCAGAAGTCCCTCGCTGTCATCGATGGCATCACTGTCACTGCGCCCATGGCTGGCACAACAGCTGTTGTAGCTGGCGGCAAAAACATCACCGTTCTCCCCGGTGCCATAGGGCTCGTCTTCCCCGGCTCTACCACTGTCCGCCTGGTCAGCGAGCCACAAGACATGCTTACAGAAGTCTTCGTCGAGGGCGCCGAGATGATCACGGCTATCGGCCCGACACTGGCAGTCATCGGCGGCACCACGATATCTCTCGGCCAAGGCATCCCCGTAATCGAGAAGACCGTCGCTGGAGAGGTCGTCACGATTGGGCCCGAGGGTATCGTCGTGGGCTCGAAGACGATAGGAGGTCCTGACGCTGCCGAGCAGGACACGGAAATCAAGATTGTGGGCGGAGCCACACTCACCCAGATTGGCGAATCAGTCCTCGTCGTCAACGACGCAACCTTCACTGTTGGCCCCGGTGGTGATGGGCCACTCACCACCGAGGTGGGCGGCGAAGACATCACTATTGGACCTGAGGGCGTCTTCTTCTCCACCATCAGCCTCCCCTATCCATTCGGGCCAACCATTGTCACCTCCCTTGTCGCCTCCCCGTCTGCGACTGTGTCACGTCTGCCTGCGGAAACCAACAGGGACGAAACCAGCAGTGACAGCGACGAGAACGACAGTGACAGTGGCGAGACCGACGAGGACAACCCCGTCAAGGAGGGCCATAAGGAAAACAGCGCGAGGACTGTGGAAGCCTCCCTCTTCTTCATGTTGGTTTGTACAGCGATTAGCATCTGGAGATGAGATATGAAACTTTTCTCTTGGAAGCAGTAGGCGCGCGGCGCAGCACATAGAAGACACGACGTTATGATCTGTAATAATATTGGAAAGGAGTAGGAAGGCCGTCAGAAACCGGTACATAATACACAGCCGATAGAACACTGTTATTCAGTCCAACAGCAACATGATGTCGCTCCGAGTAACCCTGGCTTTGCATATCCATCAGCCCATGATCCGGCATGCTTCCCACCACGATGGGTTGTAAGGTAGTCTGAACACCACGTCGAATGCGGAACCCTCAATTCGCTATTTGACGAGACTCTGTAGGGAGGAATACATCTCCTAGGAACACAGCATTCTTTGTGTCTCTTCTTCTTCGTAGCAGCACCAAGATGGACAGCTCGGATGCTGAAGGGTGTGTTCCACACCGGGTTGTATCGAACCCTGTCACATGTCAGTAGCCACCCAGAACAAGCTGGCAACGCGACACTTGTACTTACATCTCCGTAATAGTCCAAGCAATCATCGCATGCCAGGAGGCCTGCTGCATCCAGGCCAGTCATGGGCGCTGGCAGGCTGCGGGTAACTGTTGGTCTCCCGAACAGCTTGGTCCCAAAACCTGGCCAGCGGCTTGGTGACCTCGCTAGGGTAGCCATTATTCTTGAACCACGTTGCGGTACGTGCCGATTCGTAGACGAGTTCCTCAGCAACCTCCTCCGCAGGGTTGAGGGACACCATACGGTGCATGTAAGCGCCCAGGACGTCGAGGTCGGCGTAGTCACCCCATTCGTCCCTCTCCTTGCTAATCTCTCGCAGGATGGTTCGGAAATGGAGCATGAGGGAGCCTTCGTCGTGGAATTCGATGTCGACAGGAGGAGGGAGCTTTAGGTCGAAGCGGAGCTTTGCCTCCATCAGGTGTTCTTGTGCATCGCGGAGTTGTTGGACGATGGCGCCGAGGGCCGATAGACTGTCTTCACCCTCAAACTGCCAGTTGCGGACCTGCTTGGGAATGGACTCGAGGCCGAAAGCCGTGTCGATGATCTCCTGCTCGAGGTGTGGGAGACTCTGGTTGGTTTCAGTATCATCCGCGGGCTGCGCGCCGGTGGGTGCGTTGTTGTTGTTGTTGACAGTCGCGTTGTCGGACATGGTTGTTGGACGTAGAGTCTCCTCAACTCTGTGAGTGCACTTGTTGCAGAGATGAACTTTGTTGTGGAAACAGAGGTATGGTTGTTGCGAAGTGAATATGGCCGTGGCGGGATTGGATTGGAAGGAGTGCAGGTTCCTCAGCGACCGAGCAGAACATTGAGTGAATCAAAAGAGGTTGCAGGAGCTCACGTCGAAGATCATGGAACGTCTGTCTAGTGGACACAGCGTTCTGGGCTGGGCTGGGCAAGGCATGAACGGACCTGTAACCCGAACCTGTAATCTGCATCAACTTAGCGTCAGGTCAACGGTTGCCTTATCACCATACAATAAGGTATACAAAGGCCAAGTTCACCCAATTATTTGCCAAATGCTAGGCGTCCAGCAGTGTTTCGTTCAGAGTAGCCTTGTCCTTTGGGTGGAATGGGTAGTCACTTTGGATGTTCAGGCATACAAGCACAAGACATACGAGCCTTTTTATCGAGGCGGGCCAGCGTAGCCTGTGTACAAATTACTACTGCACCTTGACCTGAGACAACATGCATCTGGATGATACTTACTCTACTAGTAGGGAACACCTATCAAGTCGACCAGGACAGTCAGTTGACCAAGACAATCCATCAACCAGGACAGTCCACCAGGCAAGTTCAGAGGTAGGGCACCGAAAAAACAACTAGGCAACATCGAGAAATCCAACCTCGAGGTGCAGGCTATGATAACCTGGCCCTTCACGAATTGAGTGCAAGTGGGCAAACGGGCAAGGTATATTTATTAGGAGGTGAGACCGCCAGACGAATGTAATGGCTAGCCTGCAGGCATTGCCGAGGCGTTGCAAACAAGGCAGCAGTATGATGTAAAGCCCTAAACGATACGCGACAGAAACAAATCACTCCTCCCTCTCACAGCTGCTTTCCTTTGCCCTTGCCACGGACCTCGAGGGCGGGGAACTCCTCCTGTGGCTCCACGGGGAATATGCCGTTGACAGGGGACTCGGGCCGCCTCTGGTCCTCCATGCTCAGACTCAATGCGAGGGCTAGATCCAGATCTTCTTGAGTCTGACTAGACCCCTGATTGTCATTGGAGGGCCCATCAGCCTGGTACCGGGGCTGAGAGTGGGCAGGAGGAGACGATGAGGGAGACCGCCTGGTCTTCTTGGCTTGCTTGGCCTTGAAAGTGATGGGGACGCTGTAATCGCCCGAACCGTGTTCAGGCGGCGATTGGCCATGCTCGTTGACGCCTTCAAGCAGCGAAAGGCGTAGTGCTTGCTGCACCTGCATCTCGTACTCGCTCTCTTCCTCTTCCTGGGGATCGGGGAAGAGACGCCCACTTCCGGACACGCTTGGCTCGGGCGTCAGCGTTGAGACGGTATTCTCGCTGAAGGACGACGCAGTATCGAAGCTTCCCTCTGCGGCCGAGCCAGTGTCGCTGGCACTGGTGCGACGTTGTTCATCCTGCTGGTACGCTTCCTCCGAGATCATCTGCGCATAGTGGAGAGCTTCTTCTTCCGACATGTCGCCAAAGGCACCGACACCGAAGCGGGACTGAAGTCGGGCTCGCTCGCGCTCCCTGTGTTCCTGCTCCAGACGCAGCTCGGCCGTTTCGGCAGCGATGTAGCCCGACACTTTGCCGCCTTCTCGGCGGCTTGCCAGTCGACCGTGCACATCGGAATGGCGAAGGCGACGCTTGCGTCCAGGAGGGAGGCTCGTGGCACTGTAGGACCAGTACCGCAGGAAAGACCCGAAAGCAACGACACCACGCAGGATCGTTGGGTCCGGATCGAGGAAGATGGTGCGGGCGGCAGAGTAGTCAGCCTGGGGGAGGCCAGGGTTCATAGCCAGCATGTGGCGAGGAATGCGACCTGAGGGCTTGGCGTTGAGAGTACGGACGGGTTCCATGACCGATGCCAGAGGGTCCCAGGCCTGTACCAGGCCGTCGTTTCCGCCATGTACAAGGTAGAGTCCGTTGAGAGCTAGGCATGACACCTCGGGAGAATCTGTCTGCACGATGCGGACGGGATTAATGTCCGCCGACGGGCCAGCATCGCGTACGTTCCATAGTAGGACAGCCCCGGTCTTGGTGCCGAGGGCCAGCATACGACTCCTGCGGCCTGGGATTTCTGCGGTTGTCTCAGGGGTTGGACGCGTATCGACCGGCGTGTCGGTACGGCTGCCGGCCTTGCTGTCACTTCTCTTCAAGGGGTCTTCGGCAAAAGTCATCGCTGCAAGTACCGAGTCTTCCAGGGCGCAGGACGTGATCTCATGCTTGGCGTACTTGCCAAGCACAAGGTGGCTCACATGCCAGTCGCTCAGCTGGCTGATTTCATCGATCGCCAGGGGCGTTTGTGCGATTTGCGATGTGGGCGTAGATTCGCCTGCAGTCTCCAGAGGTACAGCCAGAGCCATGTCGGCTTTGCTTTCAGCAAATCCAAAGATCGATGATGCTGGAAGGGTCGGCTCTGGTGTCTGAGCATATGGGCTGGCGGAGGGGTTGGCACTGCCAATTGCTGGGCCGGACCTCGTGTAACGAAGAACCTGGGGGCCCTGGCCCTGGTCCCAGCCACGCTCGATGACAATGATGGTCTCTCCTGCGCCCTGCCCATCGTCGCCAGCGAAATCGACCTCAAGACGTCGCTGCATGTCCCAGGCCTCACACACATGGTTGAAATGATACGGCTTGAGGCGGAGGAGCCTGTCCGTCTCGCGGGCGTTCGCGACAAGCTCGTCTTCCGAAAGGTTCATCGCGTCGCAGGGCGAGCGATGGGGGGAGGTTCCGACGGACGAGGCCTTGTCTACCTCATCAGCCTTTGGCCGACGCCGTGTCGATTCAACCAGATGCCAGCAAGCCGTTCGGCCAGCATGCCATGCGTTCTTGGCGGTGTCTTCGCTCTTGCCCGGGTCGGCCGCTGCACGTGGTACGTCGCAGAGGTAGTAGACCTCGCCGAGGGCGTTCAATGCCACGGCAAGAACGCGCTTGGAAATCTTGCGTCGCGGGCTGTACTGATCGTCCACTTTGATCGATGTGATGGGAACTCCGGGGCAGATTGCCCATCGTGCAGTCATGTCGCCGGCGGAGAAGCGGGAGCCGCTGGTATCCCATCCAACGGCGTAGGCAGTCACGACTCCAAGGGTTGAGCCGGTCAATATGCCCACCATGGATTGGGTCAAGGACGGCACAGCAGACGATTTCGCCAGCCATACCGCCGAGATTGCCTCTGATAGCTCGGGAATCTTGGGAATGTCGGGGTAGTTGTCAAAAACACCGGCGTCGGAGCCGAGATATCGTCCTCGCAAGTCTGTCGACGGGCGATAGTAGGGCCGTCCGCCGGGGAACCCCTCTCCAGAGAGCATTCCGTATGCAGTGCTGACATCCATGACGTTCGGGGCCGCTGCGGGACCCTCTCCGACGCCCCAGTACTGGAGGTCAGGGAAGACTTCGTCGAGCTGCTGCGCAGAGAAGGGCTCCTCGAACCCCCATTTCTCGACCTTTCCAACGACAGGATCGCTCATGGTGCATACACCAAGATCGGCGGCACCATGTACGGCTCGGGGTGGTTTCTTGCCATTGGCAAAAACGGCATGAAGGCTGGTGACGGCCCATGGAAGCTTCGAGTTGTAGGTCAAGACGGCACTGGCCTTTTTGCTGTTTCGTACCGAAGAACCAACACCGCCGGAGCCGGAGCCTGGCTTGCCTCGGGCAAGTCCTCTCAAGAGGCGCGTTCGGAGCAGATATTCGCTCCGCCAGGTGGCCAAGGGGGTCAGCCGCCCGAAGTAGCGGACCTCGGAACGAACCAGGTCGGAGGTTTCCTCATCCCAAAGGTCGCCACGCGATTTATCGGACTTGCCGGCCAGGCTCTCATGGCCAGGGAACTGGCGCAGGAAGGCCATCCTCCAGGCATGAGGGGTGGTGACGAGAGCGTAGAAGCGTCTCGACACCAGGGCCACGGCGGCATGAGAATCGGGATGCAGGTGGGAGAGCACATGCGTTAGGATCTCTGTTGGGGAGGGGTGGTCAGCACGATGATTTATGGAAAGAACGTGGAGCCAGAGGGATCTACCATTGGGGAGATGAGTCAACTGGACGCCGTCACTGTTGGCATCGAGGCGCTTGACGACCTTGAAGCCGAGGGCATGCCTGGTGACGGAAGGGGTAATGGCAGCTCGTTCGTAGTCCATGATGCGCTGACCGGCGACGGATCTGAGTCCTTGAGATCTCTCGCCTTCAATGCCTAGCCCGCGAAGGCGTTCGTCGAGGCAGGCGGCATCGACGCCAGGACCGGCGTGGCGCGTCCATGGTTCGGCAGAGGCGACACTGGAGCCAGAGGAGTGCTGACGGAGAGGCTCGTCAGACTGATTCGAGTGAATGCCATCTTGAAGAGAGTTTTGGGGGGCTGTGGCGCGGTTTGTTCGGATAGGCAGTTCTGAAGACTCGTGGGACCAAGATTGCATAAAGCTGGAGGATATACGCGGGTGCGGGCAGGAGCGGAGGACTGTGCAAGTCTGGAGTGCACAGCCTTGAGTATGGAAGACGTTTATAGGTAGCGCGAGGCCGTTGATGGGCTTGGAGAGTTGACGAGGCTGTAGGGGGTGGGCAGGCTGACAGGTAGGTGGCGAGGAGGCTTAGATACGGGTTGGGAGGTTTGCTTTGCATGAGGGATTCGCGAGAATCGTGACGATAGAGGGACTTGAGCCAAGTCATGACAAAAGCGGGGCGCGTCGACCGTGTCGTGGTTGCCACAATCTCCGAGAGGCGGGCTCGCGCAGCCCACGGTTTTGCTACCGCAGCCTGCGAAAATATAGATTTATCTCCTCCATTGTTTCTAACATTAGGAAGCAACTTCTATCTACCTTAGTGACTTGTGTTGTTGATTATAGCGATTAATTGTAGCGGTCAATTCGCTGTAAAGGTCGATTGACTGTACCGGTCGAATGACTGTAGCGGTCGACCTCCCGTCTTGTCTTCACCCGTATTTCCGCATGCTGCGGCAGTAATAACGTGGGCTACGCGAGCCCGCCTCTCTCCGAAGCCTCCCTAAGGCTTATGTCATCAGGGAGTAGGGAGGGGTCAAGGGCTTTATCGCAAGACGAATGCCCTCAGCGTGCGATCCTTAGCTCTTCCCATTTGGGAGCATGTGATATCCCTATCCAAGGTGCCTATCGGGGGCCGACTGGAATTTTTCGACAGTCAAATATGTGCCGGCAGGCAGTCCCCGTCAGACGAGGCGACAACTGCCTTTTCTGCCAGCCGATGGAGGCGAGGACGGGACTTTTCACGACAGCTCAGACCAGACCAGACTATGACCCGGTGGCCGGGTGTCCAAGATCCTTGCCCCCCGCTTGCCTCGATGCGGGAGAGATGGGCCCGGCCTCCTCGGGCCGCCTTGGTAGGGTCTGCAACTTGCTTGTTGTGTCGCTAGGGGCCCGGGAGAGGACGGGAGACCGAGGGAAGTCAGTCACAAAGCCTGCCTGACGTGAGGTGACGTGTCTTTGCGACCCCGACCGAGGAGGCTGCATGCCAGCCACTGCCGTCAGAAGAATTCAGAGGGCAGCTGGACCGTGGACGATCCCCAGAACGCAGGGTTTCTGTATTCGAGATGTTTGGTGGAACGGACCGCCCCGCGCAGAAAAGCATGCCACCTCTGTCGACACAAACACGCCGAGGTCAAGCCCCTCCCCCGGGACCGGAAATCGGCCCACGAACACAGCCCGAGCCAGTATCCCGGCTTTCTGCAACGGGCCATCGATGGGATTAAAAGTAGGAGACATGGGCTTCGGGGGGGAATTGGCAGGCTGGCGGTGAGCAAGGAGGTTGAGCAGTGCGCACTGAGCACCGGAGGCACGAAGCACCAGCATTTCCGAACGGACGTCACTTCATGTCCGTGTGACGGGAGAGCGACACTGGAGGAAAATACACTAAAGCACCAGACGACATCACCCTAGGCCAAGGGCGTCCTAGTCCAGATTGCTGGATGCGCGGGCTGGCCGCACAGGGCAGGTCGCCTGTTCGGACACCCGGAATATCGACGGAGTGGGGTCGGCCGAGACCCTCTATCAGGCCAGCATTTCTAGAGATCATCCGGCGATACAGGCGGTTTTGGCGCCAGACTTGCAGTGCTCTCGGGGGGGAGACCGGGAGAGAGGGGGGGAAAAGACCAGCAGCCGGCCCGGGTTCGAAGAAAAAAGCGGTACGGTACCAGGGACAGGGACTCGAGTGGACACTGCCCAGACGGCGCTCCTGACTGGCCACAAGTTCGAGCGTCCGGACATGCACCCGTTGCGGTGGACAGGCCTATGAGTGGCCCGCCGGAGAAGGGGGCGTTCCCTGCTTCGAGACCTGTTGAACCCTGTCCCCGAACCCCGCTCTCGGGTTTCCTGCCCCATCTTGTCGTGGTTCGCTAGCTGCAAGCGACCTATGAACCGGGGCTCGTGCCCGTGTGGCGCGCCATTCGGGCCCAGCCCGCCCACGCTTTTGGATTGTTCCACGTCCCAAGTGCACAGCGCGCTATCCACGCGCCTCGAACCTGCCCGGATTCTACACCAGTCGGTGCGTGGTTCTGGTGCCCCCCGGGCCCCATCCTGCTCCGCTTGGGTGCCGCTTCCCTGGGAAAAAAGCAGCTGCACCGGGTAGGTGTACGGTACGGTACCATACCACACTGAGAAGTGTTCCAATCCGAGTATTCGGGGGTATTGCCTCGACTTGTTGTTGCAATGATTGGGCGCCCGAGGTCTCACTGCTTGTTGCGTCTTGAGCTTGTGATTGGCATGGGTGTACAGCGGACGGGAAGTTGAACTCCAACAAGAGACAATCGCCCCAGCGCTTCGGGTCGCCCGTGTGGCCATTCGCCTCTGGCCCGTGATCTAGATGCCCGGCTTGTCTCTTCCGACCAGACGGAACTCTGCGCCACCAAGAAAGAAAAGAAGAAAAAAAAGCAAACGGGCCGAAGCACAACTGCCTTTATTGTGTTCAGAGACACGATCTGGCCCCCCGAGGAAGCACGCGATGGGATGCGATGCGGTGTTCGTTCTGTACGAGTATTTGTACAAGCGCAGCCAAGTGGCCTACCCTGGATGAATTGGGATTCTAGTGGCCCCCTAGCACCCGCCGTGCCTCCGTGGTTGCACCAAGCAGCCAAGTACACCACTCCTGCGCCGCGCCACAGAGCAGGGGGCCCAGACGGTTCGAGTACCTGTACTGGCTGGCTGCACCAATACAAACCCCTCCCCTAACCAAGTACCAGCCCATCCCCGGCCAGTCTGCTCAGGGATGTTTCGTCAGGCCATCCCGACCGACCGTTCCTACCTATCAGTCCTCCCCGTCCCGCCCTCCACCTTACCAACCCTACTTTGGTCCTCCTCCTTCCCGTCTCCTCCTCCTCTTTCACCATCGACGGGGCCGCCCATAACGACCGACTAACCTTCGCATTCCTCGATAAACAGCAATCCTCCGCCGATCGGGGCAGGAGAAGAAAGAAGGAAGAGACTCGGGCTGACTCGAACCAACTCGACTCGGTCCCCCATCAATTGGTCTGAACCACCAACACGGCCGCCACCGCCACGCCGCATTCCCGAACATCGACAACCCCCGGAACAACAACGACAGCCTCAACCCCCAGCCACCTCCGCACAATCGCCGTTTCTCTTGTCGCCGTACTACGCCTCGCTTCGCAATGAGTTCTCAGGCACAGTCGGGACCTTCGGTCCCCAAGGACCAGGAGAAGAAGGGTCTGGGCAAGTTCCTCTCTCGCGCCAAGACCGTCTTCAAGAGCTCCTCCAGCAAGAGGGCCTCGGTCCAGCAGCCTGCCTCTTCGTCCACCGCTACCGCCACCACGACGTATGTCGCCCCTCGCTCCTAGTTCCCCTCGGGCCTTATGCTGTATTTCTTTCTAGAGCGACAGACTAACACTACACTCCAGCCCGGCCAAGTCCTCCGCCCCCGCTGGCGCCAGCACCAGTGCTGCTGCCACCGCGCCCCCCGCCGCT
This sequence comes from Plectosphaerella plurivora, assembly GCA_020726575.1. Taxonomy (NCBI): domain Eukaryota; kingdom Fungi; phylum Ascomycota; class Sordariomycetes; order Glomerellales; family Plectosphaerellaceae; genus Plectosphaerella; species Plectosphaerella plurivora. The sequence goes on along the minus strand of JAGSXJ010000010.1, from coordinate 1,016,946 downwards.
CAGAAGGCCCCCGTCGAGCCCAAGAAGAACAAGTACGACGATCTCGAAGGCGTCACCAGGGTCCTCAAGCAGGATCTCTTCGAGGAGCGCGCTAGGAAGCTCGGCGAGAAGTATGGACTGGAGATCAAGAAGAGCGACTGGTACTCGACCGAAGGCACCGCCCTGCGTGTCGAGAAGCCCATCCGCATGCGCGTTCACCGTACATGCGCCGCCTGCAGCGCCACCTTCAGCTCCGCCAAGGAGTGCCCCAGCTGCGGCTCGACCAAGTACAAGCGATACCCGCCCAAGCGCACCGAGGCCGAGAAGATCGCCAGCCGCGAGAGGCGTGCCGCCCTGATCAAGGCCAACAAGGAGAACGCTCCCATCATCCCCGACTACAACTACGACCCCAGGAAGGACCCCGTCCTTACCAAGCCCAGCAAGTGCGGCGGCCAGGACCTTGTCCACAAGAAGCCTCGCCAGCGTGTCAGGCGCACATGCCACGAATGCCAGTCTCTCTTCACCACCGGCAACAAGACGTGCGACAAGTGCAGCCATGTGCGGTGCACCGACTGCCCCAGAGACCCGTATGTTATCACACTCTGGTGTATCTTTCCCTCTTACTGACATGCGCGATTGTAGGCCCAAGAAAGACAAGTATCCCTTTGGATACCCCGGCGACGAGTTTGGGCCCAATGCCATCCCCCACCACGAGTGCCACGAGTGCAAGAGGTTCTTCCCTGGCGGCGTCCCCGACGGCACCGCTTGCACCAAGTGCTCCCACGAAAAGTGCGTCGACTGTCCAAGGCTCAAACCCCGCAAGGTCGAGCCCGAGCCAGACCCTGCTGTCCTCCAGAGCCTGCAAGCCAAGATCGAGGCTCTGAAGCTCGGATAGCTTCTATCAGAGGCTTCCGGGGACGTGACGGCTTGCTGAGAGCAGCGACATGCTGGCAAGGATGGATTCATGACAGCGAGTCAGCAGAAAATTGGATTTTTACTTCGCATTTACCCCTGGGCATACAAGTCACCGGGCCCTCTCTCTTGTTGGTCTGTTTGTCGACTCGGGAGGGGGGCTCGCGGCTTGATGGTCCCCACAATATTTGATCATGAACATTCCCATCAAATCTACTCATGACTTTCATGGTTCTCATTGTGTGTATTCATTTGACTTTCTGTGACTGTGATCAGCGCCCTGAGGAAGATGGCAACACCTGCCCGGAGATGGTCTCGAGAGGTCTCAGAGCTCGCCGGCCATCCATCTGGCCTTCGGCGTAGGTGCGCCTGTCTACCACATGGACCGTCTCCTCCAAGGAATCCGGCGGTTCCATCCTAGACGCCTGCGCACTGGAACGTTGCTCGTGCCGTCCTCGTCGACGCCACTCTGCCGATCCTCGTCATGGAGGCTGCGGAAACAGAAGCCGTCGCTTGGCATCAACGTCGCCCTGCACCACGCACACACTCGTGCTCGAGCTTCCTCCCAGTCCGCCGGGTCGGGTCCAGACACATTCCTGAGACTCAGCTTCCCCCCGGGTACTTCACCCGCCATGTGCCACCGAAGAAGCCCCAGCCGCTGAAGTCGTGATTCACTCCGCACCCCTTTGACAGTCCTGTCCGAAGCTTGTTCGCCAAGCCTGGACTTGTCGTCTGTCCTGCATCCGGAGGAGGAAGGGGGACACGCGCGCGCACGTCACTCATCATACATCCTCCAGGGTTTCACTTGACATGTCGAGGAAACCTGTCATGAGCGTCCACCCCGCGTCATCTAATCCATTCATCGAGTCGCTATCAGCCACGTGCTAAGCCCACTCTCGTCGTCCGCTTCCGGGTTGCCTAGGGTTGGGGTGTCGTGGTGACAAGCGCCGATCAACCCGTTCGGAGGGCTGTGGGCTAGTAAAACCTGGCCAGGTCGATCAACATGGTCTTGGCACGCAAACAGCAATGATCTCTCTCGTTGCAGTAGACCTCGTCCCAGTACCGTGGATTCAGACAAAATGGGCGTTCCGGGGAGAGCACCGAGCACACGTCAATCCATGGGGCTGGGACACCGGGGCGCATGTCTCTCGAGGCGACTTGAACTATATTAATCCCTGTAGCTGATGCTGGTGGATCCTAGTTTCTAGGTATATGTCTGTATACTCGTATTTGGGCCACAGACTGAGACATGCTGGGGTTCCAGGCATGCGCCCCCCTTGCTCTGCCTCACCTCGCATGGTAAAGATAGCCAGCATCTAGCCCGGCTGCTCGATGACTGACAAAGACTAGCCTGCCACGCCTATTGCGTGGTCATTGACACATCTCCGTCCGAGATCTCTCTGACAGCGCTGTCATAGACAAATAGCGCCGCGCTGCCATGTGGAATCGCGTCACCGACTGTCTCCATGCGAGTCCGCTTCAGCCCAATATAGCCGTCCTTGAAAGTGTCCATCCTCTGATTGAGCTGCCGAGCCGACTCGCGTACCACGCCGCTGTTCAGCTCCTGCTGCAACGGGGCCAGGTTGGGGTGGGCCAGGACTGGCAAGAGACGGGTCGAGGGGTAGAAGCGTCCGCGGATGTCGTCCTCACGAAGTACAGCGCCCTGGCGTAGCAGGACGATGCGCCAGCGCGCCTTTGGGCTGACCATTTGGCGGAAAGCGAATTCCTCGCGTAGGACGGGCGGGAGAAGCTCCGGCGAGACCACAGTGGCGCCCGGAGGTGTCGCATCGTCTCCAGACAGGGCGGCTAGAAGGTCTCCCTTGAAGAAGACGGCACCAGCCCAGGTTGAGCCGGTGCAGATCTCTCGAAGGCCGAGGAGAGCGTCTTGCCATTCAGGGCCCAGCTTCTGGTCCGGGGTGATGCGGACACGAAGTGCGTCGTTGACCTCGACGCGCTCAGCGCCCAAAAAGGTACCGTGGTAATTGGACTTGAGCCCGCCCTCTGAATCATGCAGGTGCGTGAACAGGGAGTAAGACTGTGAGATCTTGGTAGCGGCCAGCTTGGAAGCGTCCAGCAGCAAGGCCTCCCGCTTGCCCGTCTCCGCTGCCAGCTTCTGCAGATGCGCAGCCCAGGGTATAACGTCGAACGACTTGCCGGCCAGTTCCGTGTGAGACACAGGCGGCACCGTGAACGCGAGGAAGGGCCTCAGTGCGTTCTCGATCTTGGGCTGTAGCTGGTTCTGGTTAAAGGCGCTGTGTGAGATTGGCAGGATTTCGTATTGCTTGGCCTGATAGTCCGCCCTGGCGATGAGACCTATGCGCCAGCTCGGAGTGACCTGGAACCAGACAAGCTCACCGACCCTGAAGAAGGTTGGAGAGACTTGCGAGCTGTAGGGAGGGAATTGTGGCTCTGCCACGGCTGGAGCGGCTGGCATTGATGCTGGGGGGTTTGTGATGGGCTGAGAAATCGCCGGCGACGGTGCTGGTGCCGACACTGGTGCTGAGACTGGGGGCGCCGCCTGTGCTGCTTGTGCTGGCTGTGAGGGTGCCGGTACGGGTTTGGGGGCCGGAGCAGCAGCCGGGGCCGGGGCCGGAATAGGAGTCGGGGCGGCAGGAGGAGCCCGAGCCGCTGGTGGTATTGTCGGAACCGGGACGGGGGTGATGGTCTTTGGTGCAGCAGGAGGAGCCGCAGCTGGAGCTTGGACTGGTTTGACGGCCTTGGGTGGTGGTGCAACCTTGATGACCTTTGGGGGTGGTGCCGTGGCAGGAGCGGGCTCGATGGTGAGATCCTCAACTGGCAGCAAGGTCTTGAGTGGGTTGCAGTGGACGCAGCAGCAGTCTTGGTTGTCCTTTGAACCGGACATGAGCCACAGGAGATGAACGCCAAACTCCTGGGGGCTCCTGAAGAGCTTGGACTTGACCGGATGTCCCGATACCCAGAGATGTTTCGACTTTTCGTAGAGCCAGTAGCCGCGAGGAAACTCGACATACCACGAAAGCCCTTCTGTAGAAGCATCATTATCATGTCACAGCACCTAGGCGGCCCTTCTCAGAGTTGGATGACCGTACCTTGAGGGTTCGGGGCGAGTTCTTGCTTCAAGAGGATACCCAACTTGATGCGCCACTCTGTAAACCGCGGATCGTCCTCTGCCAGGCGCAGCATCTGAGGCTTCAGCCTGGGCACCTTTTCGGGGACATCTTTCCCAGCCTTCTTGACCAGCTTGGAAGCGTCGCTGTCTCCTGGTGTCGGCCAGTAGCCGGGGCCGTTGTCCTGGCCGTCGCTGTGCAGGATTTGAATCCGATGGTAATCTTGATGGGTGACCATGGTGAAGACCTCTGACCTTCTCGGTCCTCACGACGCTGAGGGACCGTTCCAGAGACTAAAAGGGAGTTAGCACTCTGAGCCAGCAAACAGAAGGATGAGATGCCTACGTCGAGTCGAAACTTCGAGAGCCGCTTGGATTAGATGTCATAAATGTCGCTAAATACGATGTTGGATCAGAGTCTCATGTGAGGGGGCAGGCACGAGCCTGACAATGGTGATAAATTGTGTCAAACAATCGCAGGTATGAAGTAAGGTAAAGGACGTTGTTGAGCTCGGACGTTGAAGGTGAAAGGTGCCTGCGCTAACCGCATTAGTCATCAACTTCCAGCCACGGTCCTCCAGCCAACGAAGCTCATCCTGGCCTCTACTTTGCAGCTTGCATCTTTCTGTCACACGATGAGACAGCGACAGCACCGGATCATGACCTAATTTTCGACTTGTTGCAAGTTCAGGCTACTACTGATCTATATTCTGGGTACCGACATAACCACCGCATCCTGCTTCCGATTTGGACTTGCATTCCTCCACATGGGCCAGTCTCTCACGTCGTCAATCCGCCCATGCCGCTCTACATGGATCTCGCTCAGTCGGATACTCTCGGCAGTGCCGACACGGCTCAGCGGAGCGTCAAGATCATAGCTCGGGGCCGCGGGTGGCAGCGCTGGCGATGGAGGTCCCGACTCCAGCCTATGAGTTCCCCGGGAGACGAACACGTTCCTCAGTCGTCGTGGAAGGAGACGCGATTTCATGTAATCCCGGAATGTCTTGGTGGTGCCAAACACAACGAAGGTCAGCAGGCTAGCTGAGACACCGGGAAGAAAGGTCAACAGGTCGCCATGGAGTCGTTCCAGACTCAGATCTGGCTGTGCCGGGAGCCTGTCTTGGGCGTTCATGTTTGCGAAGCCCAGCTGGACGGTGACGGTGACAAGCTGGAAGATTCTGCGGCATCGAGTCAGCACATGGAATCGACTTCCACAGGACAATATGTGCTCACCCCATGGTGACCGCAGCTATCGAGAAGCGCACGACCAGCCAGTTGTCATAAATGGTCCGTCGACCGCGTTTGACACCCCCGCCCATCGACTCGTTCGTCAGGGCGGAAGAGTCGCCCGACCGCTCGCCGTAGCGCACATGCCACGACATGACTTTTCTTCGGGTATCGACATATCGAACGAGGATGACCAACAGGGTCACAATGCTTCCGGAGATGGCAACGATGACTGCAAAAATGTCAGCCGGCGTCTGGGTGTATAGCTCGGCGGGTTGGCTCACGAAACGCATCTGCCACGACAAGAAAGGCGACCGTATTGTGCTGGAGGGCATCGAGTCGCAGAAAGCTGAGGGAGATGATGGGCAAAACGACTGCTGCGATCTTTGAGGCGGTGTTCCATTTGCCGCTGAGGGTGGCGATGAAAGTGGTCTGGAAGATGGACTGCGCAAGCGCCGTTGCCCTTGTACGGGTCAGTTTCGGTGGTGAGGTTGGCCGCAAGATATCACTGGGTACATACCAGAAGAAGACGGCCAATGCGGTTACATTGTAACTGTAAAACTCTGGACCCATGTCAGTCAGTCCGAACCCCATGTTCAAGCTGTTCTTTCTGCTTACGGATATAGAAGAGGACGAGGTCGAGGCCCTGCGACTGGCCGGCGATGATCAGCTCGGCGTTGCCCAGGTTATCGAGAGCGTGCTGATGCTGGTCGATCTTGATGTCCCTCCACCTGATGATGGTGTGGATTTGTTGCGCAATGGAGGCACCTGACCCGAGGGCCGTCGAGTAGGACATGACGGCGACATCTGGACGTTGGTCAGCACCGAGGTCGGGGTGTTTGATTCTGGAGGAGAAGATCTGAGTGACGACGTACAGCTCTTTGCTTCGCGATGTGCCGCCAGGAGCCATATCATGGCGGCACTGGCGGAGAGGCAGACAAAAGAGTATATGAGGACGCTCACGGCGGTCCCCAGCTGTTCCGTTGGAAGCTGAGCAGCCATCTCGGACGCATGTCTCGCTGCTCACGCCAAGGGCATGGTCACTTGGGGGTGATGTACAGACGTCGTGTCTACTGCAGTGAAAAACATCAAGGGGAGAGGAGAAGAGGAGGGAAGGGAAGGGCCGGGGCAGGGCAGGGGAAGCAGAGGGCGGGAGGGTCAAGTACGGTACGCATGCCCTCCTCCCCCGAGATCTTCGCAGGGATTCTCGATCATAAGCGGCTCTTTGCCCTCAGGCCGCAAGGGCGCGAGCAGGCAAGCACGTCGTTTAGCAGGTCAGCTCTGGCCGGGAGGCCCCTGGCACAGGATCTGCGACGCATGAAGCCGATGGAGCTGGGCCCCGCAGATCTGGGGAGCAGGGCCGCGAGGAGGCTCGTCCTCGAGTTTTGCGGCGGTTAGCCATATGGGTCGGGTCGGGAACAGGAGCAAGGAGCAGAACGATCGGGAACGAAACGGAGGAGCACGTTGAAATTGTCCAGCCCCCGGCAGGCATTGCGCACTGACTGGGCTCTGGCATTGGCATTTTGTCAGTTGACGTGGGCAGCAAATCCCTTTCCCCGGCATGTGTCTTTCTTTTGGAGCGGAAGAAGCAATGTGTCGTGGGCCTCAACGGTTCGTATGAGCTGAGACATGGGCTCGGGATGGCGGGCTTGAAGGAGCCGGGCTGGTCCTTGCCATGTCGTCGACGCCTCTGCACACCACAGAGCTCATTGGTGTAGCTGAAAGGTAGGCTAATGTCAAGTTGGGAATCGGGAGGCAATGGTATCCACGGCACCGGTCGGCTAGGCGTTTAGCGCAGCCCCTGGGACACATGGCCCGGATGGCCGACGCGGCTTTTCAAGCTGGCACCTTTGGCAGAGGCAGTCAGAAGCGAAGGAGCGTGGCGCGTCCGCGTTGCTACGAGGGAATGATTATGAAACGGGACCACATGGCGCTGGAAAAAAAACATGGTCTGCTGAAAAAGTATGGCCGAGATGAGATGAGGCGGTTCCCAAACCGGATGGATGGGATGGGCTTGGACGTTGTGTGGACGGTGTGGTCCAGCCCACCCACCGGCCGACGTTCGTCCTTCGTTTTTTGAGACAAGACTGTTACAGGCTCCGTGTGACAGGCTTCGACGACGGGTGACAGGCTGCCAGGAAAACTGATGGAAGCCCGCCCGATGCAAGCGGGATCGGAAGTCGGGATCGGTCATCACAAAAGCCAACGTGGCACGATCTTGACATGTCGTCCAGAGCGTCGGGACGGGCTGATATCTGACTCGGGATATGGCAGAAGAGAAAGATGAATGACGACACCTATCTGCCTACCTGAGGCGTCCGTTGAGCGCGTTGAGTTGGAGGGAGGAGGCTAATCTTGGTCCGAAACAGTGCTAAGCTGCTTGTCTGAACCTGGAAGAAGCAACGGCCGGGAAAGCCCGGCAGTTCCAGGAGAGGTTGGTCAAAAAGCAAGTCAGCCGGGGACAGCTCGCTTGTCTGTTCTGACACTTTGGCCAAGTCATTGGTGGCGTCCACGATGCATCTCGCTTCCCAATTGAGGTTGAAGCTCAAGCTGGAGCTGAAGCTGAAGTGAAGCCTCCGATCTCAGCCCCACTTAATCAAACGCCACCGGGCCCTTTAACATCTGCTAGCATAGTGTAGTGCGTTTCCTGACACAAAATGGCAATGTCGCGTTAGTGCTCAGGTCCCTCGCCCAGCAAGTGGGATTATTCGCGTGTTCGTCTGTCGCGTCTGCTGCCACAGCACGTACTGATACGCCACTATCATCATCACCCGACTCCAAGCTCCTACTACCATTACCCGCCATCGATCTCGTCCAACTCGTCAATTACCTCAGAGGCCGGTGCCCCAAGGCGTCTTCCAACATGGCATTCGTCCCAGCAAGCTACAATGACGGCAATCGGGCCTTCCTGCAGGCCTTCATGGCGCGGGGTGTCCTGTCATTCCAAGATGCTAGGCCCATTCTCGCCGCCATCTTCTCGGCTGATGAGAATAAAGAAGCCAGCCCCGACGACGTCACGCAGGAAGACTTTGGATCATATCTGGCCGCGGCATCCGAGGCCCTCTCCTTCTTCGACTACGAGATCCGGAGCACCGTGCACCAAATCACCAAGCAGCGAGTCCACGTCCTCGTCAACACGACATCAGACCCGATGACGCAGTTTGCGACGACATACACGGCCGACGAGCTCTCTTTTGTCAAGCGTCTGCTCGACTGCATCTGCGATACGAACAACACACCCCGAATGGAGCTCATGTGCCTCGCGGCCATGGATGCGACCAAGCTGTCCCGACCGAAGAAACCAGCTGCCCAAGACAACGACGACGAAGATGCGCCGCAGCCGACGCAGGCACCAGACAAGGGTCTCAAGCACAGCGAGGTCGAGCGGATGCTGCACAGGCTTGTGAGCGAGGCATGGTTGGAAGAGTCGGCCAACAACTTCTACAGCCTCACGCCAAGAGCGCTCATGGAGCTCAAGACATGGCTGGTCGATTCATACAACGATCCCGACCTTGGGCCCAACGAGTGGCAGCGCATCAAGTTCTGTAAAGCGTGCAAGGAGATTGTCACCCACGGCAAACGCTGCGCGGAGCGAGACTGTACCTTCCGTCTCCACGATATTTGCGAAGAGGCCTTTTGGCGGACCCAGAGGAGCAAGAATTGTCCGCAGTGTAAGAAGGACTGGGAGGGCAAATATTTTGTGGGCGAGAAGGCCTTGACGACGACGGACCGGTGGCAGATGGGTCGCAGGCAGAGCGGCGGTGGAGGACGCGGGCGGCAGAGCAACGCACACGAGGACCAGGACGACGAGGACGAAGAATGAGGGAGCAGGAGCAGAGGGCAGCTATTTCTTACCATGATACCCAGGGCATTTCACGAATTGACACACGAGGCCCAAGCCTTCTGCCTGCATTGTTCGGTTGTCACATGCAATCTGGCTCGCGCACCCGGTCTGGTCAGTCTGGACCCTGAGAGGCAAACTTCCATCTGGTGCCATTCCGGAGGGCGCGCGTGCTTCGAGTTTGCCTGCACTGCCGTGCTGCCCTGAAGCACGCTATTCCACAGAAGCTCGCCAACTCGCCACGGTCAATATGCGGTCCAGCAGAACGACATGGATCGACAGAGGAAAACACAGCTTGGCAAGGGTACACACGGCTCTGGGAGCACTGCTGCACTGCACCGCACCAATGATGACGGCGCATCGGCGCTCGGCAGATGGGCCGACAGGGTCCAGCAGCAGGCCTGGACTTTTTGGCTGGCGGACAAACAGCTGAGAACAGGGAGGGCGCCGACGGGATCGTCACTCGCTGTCCAAGACCCTGGACCTTAGCGCCCAGCGCATGCCAGCGCACATGACATCACCCGGCCCGGCGTGGCTGTGCATCGCGCTGGAAAGCTCCCTCCCGTCCTCAGTGATGAGATTCCAGCCATCGGCCGACTGGCTCGTCTAGAGGAGGCCAACGACCTAGCTCTGTCTCTGGTGACGGTAGCAGGGAAATAAAATCGACGCTTGACAACGTATGAAATAAGAGTGGCGGCTGCACCTTGGCACTCGAGTTGGCCATTGTTCGTCCAACCCCGCCATTCACCCAACACTTCTACCACCTGCCTCGTACAACCGACCTGAGTACGCGGCCTACCAGCTTTCTCTCTCCTTCACAACACCATCCGCGAGATTCTTCCAGACTAGTTTCTGCTGAAAGTTTGGCACCTTCTACAAATCTTCCACGCCACACGTCGGGCCACGCCCAAACCGCCGCCATGCTCGAGTACTTCGCCTACAAAAAGTACAAGAAGAACCAGACCGAAAAGGATGCTCGGAAGGAAGTTGAGGACTACGAACGCAGCAGCGTCAGCGCCGGAAAGCAGCCCGCCACGCCTGAGCCCCTGTTGGACGAGGATGACGAGGCCTTCTTTGCCCGCCTCCTAGAAGGCCCAGACGATGTCGCCTCGCGGCCCCCTCTGCCCGTCCGCACCTCGGGCCTGTCACAAGCCAACACCACCGGCAGTGCCACTGCCCCCACGAAGACAGCAGTGAAGGAGAAGGAGAAGGAGAAGAAGTCGCTCAACCCCATCCACCTGCTCCTCCACCGCAAAGACAACAAGGACAAGGACAAGCAGCTCGTGCCCAGCACCAGCACGACACCGGCGCCTGCCACCGCCGCCCCCGTCGACGAAGCCGAGCGCGAGCGCGAAGAACTCTCCCAGGTCCTCGACGACCTCAACCTCGGCGCCAGCCGCAACAACAAGGCCTTTGCCCTGTCCGCCGACAACAACGAGCTCGTCCGCAAGTTCACTCTTGTCCTCAAGGACCTCGTCAACGGCGTGCCGACCGCTGTCGACGACCTCAAGAGTCTCATCGACGACCGCGATGGCACCCTCAAGCGCAACTACGACAAGCTCCCCAGCAGCATGAAGAAGCTGGTCGCAAACCTCCCCGACAAGATGACCAAGAACATGGGGCCTGAGCTGCTGGCCGTCGCAGCCGAGAGCCAGGGCATCAAGTCCAACGGCAAGGACGCTGATGGCAACATGAAGGACGCCGCCAAGTCGCTGTTCATGCCCAAGAACCTCAACGACCTCATTACCAAGCCCAGCGCCATCATCGGTATGCTCAAAGCCATCGTCAACTTCCTCAAGCTGCGCTGGCCTGCCGTCATTGGCCTCAACGTCGTCTGGAGCATTGCCATTTTCCGTGAGTAACACCCTTCCCAAGCGCCTACTGGCATTCATACTGACTCTTTCTCAGTGCTCCTCCTCGTCCTCTGGTACTGCCATAAGCGCGGCCGTGAGACGCGCCTCGAGCGTGAGCGCTCCCAGCAGAGCGTCGACGGCGCCGGCCGCATCGAGGAACTTCCTGACGACCCCATGCTGCCTGGCCCGCCATCCCGCTCCTCGTCCTACCGCAGCGGTCATCGCAGCGGAAGCAGCAGAGATTCTCGCCGTGGCAGCCGGACGCCGAGGCGCGACCTCTCGCCTGCTCTGGAAAGCCCCCGGCGTCGGAGGACGCATCGGTAGCGGTCCTCCAGCTGTATTCTGCTTCGTTTTGTTTCTTTGTTCACGAAAATCCCATGACAAAATAATACCCCTTTCAGCGCTGCGAGGCAGTCCGCAGCAGACCTCGAGTCTTTGGAACGACCTTCTCACTTTCATTCCCGTAATTACTAGTTTTTATATGATCTTGACGAAAATATGGTACGATGGAGGAAACGGTGTCGCTATTTGACATGATCTCAGGGTGCGTTTGGTTCGTAGAGAGAGACAGTCACATCGACGGCCACTTGATTAAGTGTCATTATTAGCCATGAATTGATACATTAGATATGTAATGCCCATAAACCCTCCGTGTTGCCAAATCGTCTCAGTACCTCAATCCCGCCGGAACGCTTGCCTACCTGGTACAAACATAGGAAGGGTATCAGTGTCAGTGGTCGCGTTTGAAGCCAACAGATCGTCGGAGGCGGTATCGGGAGAACCTCTAGTCATCCTGAACAACCTCCTTGATCTCCTCCCTGCCCGGCGCCATGCTCTCCTGACCCGACGCCGTCTTAAGGTCATCCACGCCGGACTGGTCGATAATCTTTTCGCCATCCTGGATCCAGTAGTCCACCTCATCAATTATGTCGTACACAACATCCTCGGCAATCTGCTCCAGGTATCGCTCGGAAACCGGCCGCAGCTCGCCCTTTGCCTCTGGCTCGTCCGCCTTCTTGCCTCCATTGGCGACGTCAGCATCAGACATGCTCACGTCCTGGTCGGGGACGGACTGAGCATGATAGCCTGGTGGCGGGAACCAAAAGTCAGGCCCAAAGTTGACCTCGGCGGCGCCACCTCGGAAGACGCTGACGGCAGGGACGTAGCCAAGCATGCCGTCGTCCAGGCCCGGGCGAGCGCCATCAATAGCTGGCGGCTTCGACGCAGGCGGGAGGAATGCGAGGAGATCCTCGAAAGCGGTGCCCATGTACTTGCCGTTCTTGTAGACCTTGATGTACGAGTTTGGCAATGTGCGGAGGGCGTGCAAAGGATGGTTGGGATGTGGCTTCTCGACGGGGTTGCCTGACGCTGTCTTGTCGAGGCCTGTGCTCATGAGGTCCTCAAGCTCCTTGGTAGGGTGGTACGTGATCTGCTCAAAGTAGAGCTGGCGCTTCCTGAAGCTGATGGGGGCGCGATCACGCACAATGTTGGGTGCCTCGGCTGGTGTTCCAGGGGGAAGGGGACCGTCAAGGCTGTCGACTGCCGGGTTATACTGGCCTGCCAGGATCTTATTGTGCAGGCGAACCGACGGCAGCTGAATCTCCAGGCCCACGACGTCCCCCTCGCAGATATCCTCGCCATCAGGGAAGAAGGCCTTGGGTCGGGACATGAAGACGGTTTGGCCGGCCTTGTCGCGGATGCCGTAGCTGTAGCAGTCGAATCCAACAGGGGCGTCGACGGCAGCCTCGCGCCTGGCGAAACCGAGGCGCACATGGCCATGTGACTCCTCGCCCTGCTCGTTCTTTTGCTGGAGAATGCCCCGTGTAATCTTGACCTCCCAGAAGAAGCGTCCCTCGCGAACAGCTACGTTGGCCCGGACCATGCGGAAGCCCTTGTCGGTGGTGACGTGACGGCCAGACTTGTCGAAGAACATGTGGGTGGCCGCGTCTTCAAACTGAAGGTGCGGGCCGTATGGCTCGGTCTCGGTTTGGCGGAAGAGGAGAGACGAAGGGAAGGCAGGGTCGGCGATGCAGGAGGTGTAGCGGAAGTTCTTCTTGTTGTAGAGCCTGTTGGTTGTCAGCGCCGCGCAACTTCTGAGGGAAGCCTGCACACTTACTGGTCTGTGGTTTCGTAGAACTCTATGCTGCCCTGCCCATTGGGGCCAACGGTTGTGCGGTGGTGGGTGAAGACGGGTCCGCGAGGGGGATTGAAGTCGCTGGGCTTCGGCGGAGGTTGCTTATACCTCAAGGGGCTGTCGGCCGGCGGCGCCTGAATCTGTGCGTCTCGTCTTTTGGGGTCGGGGGTCGAGGTTCTCTCGTCAGAGGCGAAGCCCTTGTTGGCCTCACGCTTCTTGAGCGTGTCCTTCTTGGTGCGTTTCGCGGGCATCTCGTCGGGGGCCTGCGGCTTTGGCGTTGCTCGGTGGCCAGCGTCGGGGTTGAGCGGGGAAGATATCGACGGGCGAGGGGTGTAATCGTCTTCGAGGGCTCTTTTCTGGGCCAGTGTTGAAGGAGCTGGGGAGGCGCTTGGGATCGGGATTGCGCTCTGAGGTAGTGGTGCTGGTGGTTGCGCTGCTGGAGTATCTGGTGTTGCGATTGTGCCAGAAACCGCCTCTGGCGGGGGAAGCTCCGTTTCGGTAGCCATGTTGGGCTATTGGGTGGCAGTAGTTGTACTAAATCAGGCAGTAGGGAGAATGAAGAACAATGAAATCAATACAAGTGGGTGCAAGTGCTGGGTGTTGCAAATATCGACATCTCTAGGAGTGGGTGTCGCATGTCTCGAGCTCCAAGTTGCAGACCAGCAGCGGGAAACTGCATGCTTAGCGCATTAGCCAATCACCAGCTCCAGCTGCGCGCCCCGCGATGCACGGCAACGCGACGCTAAGCGCCCATGCTCAGGGGTCCTTGATAGTGCGCTGCAACACTGAAAGTTCGTAGCTGTCTAGCATGGACATCGCTCTCAACTCGCAGTGACATGGTTCGATAATCTCTGCTTCTTCATCGAGACACTTTTCGAAATGTTTTGACCAATACGCTCCGTAGTCACTTCCTTAGATACAGGCGCGTCACCAGGCTGCAATGTAAAAGTGCGTCTCTCTGAATCTTGTACAAGCCAGGCAGCTCTCTTGCTGCCTGACGGGGGAGTGTGGGTGAGTGTGCCCGTCTATCCTCAACGCCGACCCATGTGCACCGTGGTGCTTCTACACAATGTACAAATGTGTCTATAGTACAACCGATGAGATCCGCTCGACTTCATCGCATCCGTCCCTCGTCCTCCTAACACCTCGTACATGTCCAGCGCCCAAAAATCACATCGGGCGCTCCTCCGGCGCTCCAAACGGAGCCCATATGTCCAGCTGTTTCAGCAGCCTCTGGTACAAGAACAGCATGGTGCCGCTTTGGATGAATGTCCAAACACCTCGGGGCCCGACACCTCGGAACCATCCACCCAGACCTTCGGTGCGGTAGATGATCTTGAGGCCCTGGATAACGGATGAAGTCTGGAGGTTGACTGCGCCGGGCCGCGGTGTATGTGTTGATGGGGACGAGGTCGAGATACCACGCTTCTGGGGATTAGCCGTGTGTGTCACCTTGACACCGCCTGCATGACCCGCGACGTTGACTTGCGTCTGAAGCCGTGTCTTGACAACGTCGAGAGGACATGTCATGACGCCGGCCAAGCCACCGGCGAGACCACCCGTCAACAGTTCCAGAGGGGCGCCGACATCTCTTTCGCCCTTGTAGACGCGTGCCCATGCTGCAAATTGCTCCCAGAACATGAACTGCAGGGCCGAGAACGGCAGGTCCCTGTAGAGAGTGGCCTTGTAGCCATAGAATAGTGCTGCCGGGCCCTCTTGCCGCACGATGGTCCTGGCGGCGTCCACCGTGCCTCTATAGTTGTAGCCCGAGACAAAGGAAGGGTTGTTGTAGCGGCCCTGAAGCTGTAGCCTGGTCTTTAGAACCTCCGACGGCACGTATACGATTGATGCACCGAGGTCGCCAAGGAATCCTAAAGTGGTGGGGTTAGTAGAGCGTCAGCATATCAGCACTGGCGCGGTCTCACCTGCGGACAAATATGCAATGTGCTGCTGCACGCCATGGTCTATCATGAATCTTTTGCTCCATTCATAGGTTCCGAAGAACATCATGGTGCCGGGGAGCGAGCCGCCGAGGGCCGGGATCCAGCCGCCGTACAGTCCCCTTCGGACGCCCTCCTGCCGCCATATCGTGTAGTATGATGATCCGAGAGATGTGTATCGGGATGGGATATGCGGGTCGCCTTGTTGTCTTGTCTTGACGGTGTCGAGGGAGTGCATGAGCATGTCGCCGGTCGAGCCGCCCACGCCTCCTGCAATCATGGCCTGGATGGACAAGCCTAGGTTAGCCAGCTGATCTTCACATACGTCTCGCCGCCTGAAATAGGGTGTGTGCCTACATGAAGGTAAGGCGGGCGACCCTCCTCCTCGATGCCTGCGTCATTCGAGCTCATGTCCGCCGAACTGATGTTGTATCCTCTGACGCCGAAATCCGTGCCAAGACCAGTTCCAACCACATGCTGGCCACCCGAGTATGCCTCTGAAATGGCAGGTCCGGGGGCCGTCGAATCCCCCTTGGACGCGCCCGTGATAGATGCCGCCTGTAGAGAGAAGAAGCCGACAATCCGATCCGCAATGAAGGACATCGAACCGCACCACCACGTTTGCTGGTCGACACAACGTGCGTCGAGCTCGAGGCGGTCTTCGGGACGGGACCGTTTGACGGAGATGTGCGTGGGGTGAGAGGTAGCTGTCGGCGCTGGTGGCGATGTCGAGAGGAGGCCTCCGCGATGATGTATGTCGATGTCGCGGAGGCAAGCGATGCAGATTTTGGTGGTTGCTTTGCGACCTGGGCCTAGTTCACCGATTTCCATTGCACCCACTTGTTGCAGGGGTCTGATAGCGTGCAGTCAGGCTCTGGTGCTGACATCATCCGGCTCCGACCCGAAATGTCAGCTCCGGCAAAACACGGCATACCTACCTTTTTTTCGGTAGGGACAGACAGAGGTACATCGCGAGATGCTTCACATTGCGTACAAGTCGGGATCATCAAACAAAACGCAGGCGGCCTAGTAGTCACAGGGTCTCTCGGTGCATGATGGAATCCCGTCTCACTTCTTCAACATTCCCTCCTTAAAGTACACTTGTAACACACTGGTTGCTTGTGGCCGATCTACCCGATGGGACCGAATTTCCTAAACGGACTGATATGCCAAACGAGCTTCCCCGTGATCATGCTGGCAGACACCGGCCCGAACGTGTTGCTGTCGAGAACTTTGTGTTCAGGACCATCGCCCTCGAGCCAGACATGTCCTTGTGGTACCGTGATGGCGGGCATACCCTCCTTGTTTGGTTGCACCCTGTCTCCCTCGAGTGCCGTGATCCTCTTGACGCTCTCAATTTCAGGACGATAGGGGCTCCTAAGCACCAGCGTAGTCAGAATCTATCTGTCCAGGCGGAGGAGTTCGGGGCTCGGAGGCTCTTACATGAAGGTCACAATCATCCCCCTCCTGAGGTTCTCCGATGGCTTCCAGCGCCAGTTGAAAGTCCAGTCCGATCCGGTAGATCGATGAAAGTCCTCGTTAAAGAATGGGTACATCGATTGGCCTTGCACATATGTGAGGCTTGCCACGTGCCTGTTGAATGTGATGGCAACTGGGGTGAAGAGGATGACGGACAGGACCGAGCTAAACGACGCCCGGGCAGTGGCCCCCCAGTTGTAGTTTCGGATCCTCTGAATCATTGTGAGAAATTCAAATGCATCGTGTGCATGCTGTTTTCCTGGGCTGCTCCGACGCAGAGAGTGGTGGTTAATTTCTGGGGTAGGTTGCCTGACATGAGCAATCACTGACTTCAGTGGCCCCGTCGCTCCGAGTCCTTATCGCTTATCGGAATTCACAACCACTTTCTTGCCATCAAGTTCACCAGCACTTCGTGATTTGTCTCGTTGTATTCATCATTGGCCGACCCTCCCCCTTACGGTTTACAATGTCCCGATTGATGCTTTTGACGCCGCCAGTACTCCTGCCCTGCCTTGGCGGCATGGCCCCCAACACCGCAACGCAAGACGGTCTCCAACCATTCCGCTCACCATGCAGCGCTGCTCTCAAGGGACGGACCCGGCCCTCCCCCCTTTTCGTCCATGTGCTAAAATCATGCGTTCATTTGCTCTTCGGCTGCTGGTGTGGACAGATGGAGGGCATGAGCGGCGTGTCATCGGAGGGTTTCAGTCGAACAACATGCGGTGATTGTGTCGCTTCTTAGACGGTGCCGGGGATGTCGTCGTCGCTGCCGCTCACACTCTCGTCACCGCTGACCTCGGCGTTCTCGCGTTCCCTCTTCTCCATCAGGGCCTGCAGCTCAGCGTCATCGCTCTCGGTGACCGCCTTGGGCTCCATCTTGACGATGAGCGAGCCACCTGCGGACTCGATGCTCGTCCGGATGTCGACAATCGCCTCCTCCAGGCGAGTGATGCCATGGCTCTTGTCGAGGCAGGTGCTGGTGAGGACGTAGAGCGGGGGCGAAACCAGTTTGACCTTGACCTGGGTCTCCTCGGTGTTCCTGGACTCTGCGGTGCGCAGCGCAGTCTTGACGGCATCGATGCCCTCGTAGCCGAAGCAGGTAACTTCGACGTCGGCACGGACCTTTGTGGGCTGGGGCGTGAGGCGCTTGCCAATGTACGACTGGAGCTCCTCCTTGACGGCATCGGTGGGGAATGTGACATCTTGCCACACGTCGGGGTTCCTGCATCTCTTCGTCAGCAAATGCCGTCTCGTTCTGTCAGGGTTCGTTCTAGGCTCACGTGATGGAGAGCTTGAAAGCGTCGATTGCGTGGCCGAACTTCTTGTTGAGCGGCCAGGCGATGCTCTGGTAGAGTGTGTCGATGGGGGTGAGGGTCTTCTCGGCAACGTGGCGCATGATGGAGTGGACCATCTTGCCCTTGTTGTACCTCTCCTCGCACTTGACGATATCCTCGGGGGACACTCGCCGCTTGCTGAGATCGATATAGCCCTTCTCCTTGTCCACACGGAGGACAACGACAACCTCGTTCCGGCCGACCCTGATCAGCTTCTGGATGGAACGAATGCGACGACGGGACAGCTCGGATAACAGGATCATGCCGTCAATGTTGTCGTCTGGAGAGGATGAGCTTCGGGAACGGGTTCGTCTCGGGAAGGGGTTGCTTACACTCTGCATCGCGGGTCAGTCAAGGTCGGTCTCAAGAGATGTTCATGGACAGGGTACTACTCACCAAGAAGTTTGACGTAGGCACCCATCTCAGCAATCTGCCATCACGTTAGACCCGGCACATATCGCCTCGGGCGACACAACAAACGAACCTGCTTGACGTTGACCCTAGAGCCGGTAGGTTAGAACGAACTGTTTGCGATGCGATTCACCCAGCAGGACCGAAAACATACATGACGAACTCGTCAATCTCCGGGTACTTGTTCTCATAGTACCGGAAGTGGCTGTAGTTTGGCTCCGACATGATGGCAGCTGGCGCGATCTCGCGACTTTCGGTGCTGTTTGGTGGTGGTGAGGTATGGGTCGCGGCGGGGTTGATAGAGGGTTGGCGGGCGCCTCGGGGTGATGTGCTCGATCGTTTGCTGGATCACCGGTTTTGTGGAATCGGATCTTTCCAAGTTTGAAAGCTGCACAGGTTGAACGGGGATTCTCAGGAAGCGCCGTTTCAGTCGAGACTCGTCGTGTTCAAGCTTGGAGGGGGCGAGTCCGAGGTCGTGCGTGGGGGGGGTTCTGGGCGAGTCACAATTTTGGAGCGACGGAAGAAATTGCGGCACTGATGGTGGGGTGAGGCTGGGTTGGTGTGGCGGAGGAAACGCGAGCCTGCACTCCAAGACTGCCGCAGCATGCGGAAATACGGGTCAAGACAAGACGGGAGGTCGACCGCTGTAATCAATCGACCTCTACAGCTAATCGACCTCTACAGTTAATCGACCGCTACAGTTAACCGACCGCTATAATCAACACAAATCACTAGGTAGAAGTTGCTCACTAACATTAGAAACAACGGAGGAGAAGGATTCATATTTTCGCAGGCTGCGGTCGCAAAACCGCGGTGCGTGGGCTGCGCGCGAGCCCGCCTCCACTCCAACGTGGAAGGAGCTCCATCTTATCAACACGTGACGATGCTGCCCCTCCAACCGTCCCTGCGAGGGCGCTACGAGAGGTACCGACACGCCTGGCCCAGGCACCCCAGGATAGCAAAGTACCTAGGCCCCTACCCTGTAAACAAAAGCTTCCCGTCGGTGTCTTCTTGAACGTACAGCAAACCATCGCACGCGCAGATCACCCAGTCTCGCCCGCCACACCATACGCAAACATGGCTCCAGGTCAGGAAACTCTCTGCGATCCCAATGTACCAATTTCCGTGCAACTGACAAGTCCGTAGCTTCCCAATTCGAGCTGGCGCAGCCCCCGACCGATTCCATCTCGTCACTGGCATATGCGCCCGAGTCGCCGACAAGGCTCCTTGTGTCGTCCTGGGACAAGCATGTCTACCTCTACGATACCCATAGCGGCGATGGCGAAGTGTCTGGGTCGCGCATCAACTCTTTCGAACACAGGGCCCCGGTGCTAGATGTTTGCTTTGGCGCCAACGACACGGAAGCCTACAGTGCTTGCGTGGACTGGCAGGTGTACAGGTGAGACGGTGCCAGGGTTGCATAAGCAGACGGAGTTTTAACTGTTTTTCAGGATCGATCTCGAATCTGGCGAGAAGATATCAGTGGCCAAGCATGCGGCACCGGTTCGCTGCGTCGCCTACAGCCCCCAGCATTGTAAGCCACTTCCCCTGAAGACAGGCTTGCGCATGAAACTGACCGGTCGCCTCCCCAGCTCTTTTGATATCCGCTTCTTGGGACCAAACGCTGCAAATCCATAACGCCAAGGAACCGTCCACGCCGAACATCACTCTCCAACTGCCGGGCAAGCCGCATGCCCTATCGGCCAGCCCGACCAAGCTGGTGGTCGCCATGACCGCGCGCCTCATCCACATCTACGACCTCAACACAATCTCCTCACACCTCGGCTCACCCGACGCCGCCACTGCGATCCAGCCCTGGCAAAAGCGCGAGTCGTCTCTCAAGTTCCTGACACGCGCCGTGTCCTGTATGCCCAACGACGCTGGATACGCCACCTCCAGCATCGAGGGACGAGTCGCTGTTGAGTGGTTCGAAGACTCCACAGAGTCCCAGGCCCGCAAGTACGCCTTCAAGTGCCACAGACAGGCTGCCCCGGCCGATGAGAACGGCGCGGGCGGTGGTGACATTGTCTACCCCGTCAACGCCCTGGCTTTCCATCCCTCCTACGGCACATTTGCTTCGGGGGGCGGCGACGGCACCGTTGCATTGTGGGACGCCGAGGCCAAGAGGCGCATGAAGCAGTACCAGAAGTTCCCCGAGAGCGTGGCGGCCCTGGCCTTCTCCGCTGACGGGAGACATCTCGCCATCGGAGTCAGCCCTGGGTTCGAGACGGGCATGGAGGATTACTCTGGGGAGGGCAAGGCGCTGGTGTTGATCCGGGAGCTGAGCGACACGGAAGCAAAAGGCAAAGGGGCCAAGTAAAAGTGCATCACTGCCCAAACGGGCGCTCCAAGAGGGGCAAATGTGTACATCAGATGAGCTGGCGCCAGGCGTTCAATGGATACCTAGGTCTTTGATCACTTGAAATACACGAGTTTGAAGACGCCAAAAATCGTCGGCTCCGGAAGCCATGACATGTCTCGCTCCTCCGCCGTCAGCCTGCGAGCCACCCGTCACATGCCTTTGGAGTGCTGCGGCCGCATGACAAGCCCTTGTCTTACGCTGGATCGCAGAGCTTCCTGCTGCCGATTCGTATCTCTGTGTCCCTAACAACACTCCCAAAGGGTGGGTTAAGAAAACTGCCTTGCTGCTGAGGCCGCTGCTCAGAAGCGGCTTTCAGAATGTCGGTTTGCGGCAACCCAGGAAGAGATCTTCCCGTGCTGGGGCGTTCGGCGTGTCTCTTCTAATACTCCAGAGGCTGCGTCGGCCGCACTGTTGAGGGTGATGTGCCCGTGGTCTCGGGTATTTCCACCGAGGGGAGAACGTTGATGCTGTCCAACTCCGCTGGCTCGTGAGACACGTTGGCTGCCGTACTGGGATGGTCCGAGAAGATGTCCCCGTTTTCTGGCGATGGTGTTACAAACCGATTGGGATGCTCCTCGATCATATTGGAGGAGGCAGAGGCCGGCAGCAAGTCAGGGTCAATGACTGGCATCTGGCGTCGACACTTGCGCCGCTTGGGGCTCTCCTTTGATCCGACAACGCAGGTAAGCTGTCCCATTCCTTGAACTGGGCGCTCCCTGCGTCGTTTCTTCGGAATTACGAGCTTGGTGAGTTTGACGCTCTCCATGTCGCTGAAGCCGTCTCGAGGTTGATGTCCAGGTTGCTGGGCAATTGGCAAGATCGGGTTGGAGTAGAAAGCGGGTATGTTTGGTCCTTTGAAGTCTTCGAGACTGATATTCGGGTGTAGATGGGAGCCGAGTTGGGACCTGCCGAGTGCTTGGGCGGACGTGGGAAACAAGTCGAGATCATTGTCTTTATTGTGTCAGCGCATCATCAAGTATGGGATTGACCTCGGTTTACCTTCGATTTTGACGAACGGGACAATTGCTGGGTCTTCTTCGTTGCTTGGGGTTATTTTCTGCGATGTTTCGACTGCAGCTGACCCTATATGGGGGGTTTGTCGCTTGTGGCTGCCGTAGATGACATGGGGGACGCTGTCGGAGTGCTTCTCCTGGATTCCTTGCAGGTTGGAAGCCGTCGAACAGTCAAGGCCGGCGTCTGCTCGAAGATGTAAATCGCTTCGTTCGAGAGTCGGAGCTCCTCGAGGAGTTCGACCAACTTCCGAGTCCGTCATGCTCCTTGAAATCGTTTTTGCCTGCGGCTTCCTGCTCGATCTTTCTACCCAGACCTGGGCCATATTCGATTGTGTTTCATTGGAAATTCTTGACGGATCGGCCGCGTTTGGATTCGCTGGGGGTGTCGAAATGCTTTTGCGGGAGTATGTTCTCAGAATCTTGTGTCGAGTGCTGGCGTCTTGATCTGGAAGCATCGTGACAACTGTATCAGCGCAGCAAAAACACCCGAGGACTCAAAAGACGGTTTCAAATGTGCAGATGTGATGGTTTACCTGGAGATTTCCATCGGGGTGGGGTTTGGGTGGTCACAAGGAGGCAATACGTCGAGGAAGGAGTCACCACATGCCACCGCAACATTTCAAGAGGAAGGTGCCAGAAATAGACCTTCGAGAAAATCAAACCTCCAAAATTCCGTCTGTTCAGTAATTAAAATACTCAGCATTAAGAGTGCTCTTGTGTGCCTAGGGAATTGACATGGGACACCTCCAACCATAAGGTACGCATCTGCCCAACCATCTCCGCCTCGATGATCGTTCACATGGCAGCTGAATTCGAGCGGCCACTCCTCCTGGAGTGCCTACTTTGCCCTCTGAGACCGAGAAGGTGCAACCTGTCCAGTTCCGGGTCGGCGAACGACACCCTCGATCTCTTCCTCGGCTGGGAACGTCCTCGGGGATCCTAATTTCCATTCCTCGCGGGCGCAACCGGCTAGAGTGAGAGTTCTGTCAGACGATACACTTCGCAACTGGGCCACTAGGATCTTACCTGAGGTTCTGAGACGTAGTCATGGGCACCACCCATGCCCAAGATCCAGACCTGTTGGTTGTTCGGGGGTACCTTGTCCCCCCAAATGAAGTTGTGTGGGAAACCCAGCTCAAAGGGAACGGCGGCCTCGATCTCCTGGATCTCGTCACTGCTGAGAGCGATGCTCAGTGCATCAATGTTGCCCCGAAGTTGTTCGATGTTGCGCCCGCCGATAATGGGGAAGACGTAAGGGGCTTTGTGCATGACATATGCTTGGGCAATACTGGTGATGATGGTGTCTTTGCGGTCGGCGATCTTTTCCAGCACCTGGCTGATCTTGATTTGTGCCTCTGTCGCCTCGACTTTGCGGCCCTCCTGGGATTGGCGTTGCGCTTCCGTCTTGAAAGCGCCTCCGCCGAGCGCGCCCCAGGGAGCCAGGCCCATTCCTTCGGCCTTTGCCATTGGGATGATGTCGCGTTCAAAGTCTCGCGAAGCCGCCGACCATCGGCCTTGGTATACTGAGAACTGGCGCAGTCCATGGTTCCGAGCGTACTCGTTGGCTTTGCTGGGGAGAAGTGAGTGACTTGCGGGGGGGGGGGGGGGGGGGGGGAGAACCCAGAGTGAGAGAGGTGCCTACCTGACAACCCATGCCGGCGTGTCGCTGATGCCAAGATACAGGACCTTGCCCGCAGTGACCAGGCTGTTCAGAGACTGCATCAACTCGGGAATTGACGTGGAGTAGTCCCACCAGTGGACGTAGAGCTGAGGACACAGGTTAGACGAGCTGGCAGAAGTATGGGTTTCTTGGTTTGACATACCAGGTCGATGTAGTCAGTCTTCAGCTTCTGGAGGCTGGCTTCGACCGACGTGTGAAGGCTCTTCGTCCCATTTCCGGTGAAGTTGGCCATGATGTGCGGCGCGTTCGGGCCGCCTCGGAAGTTTGTGGTGTACTTGGTCGCGATCACTACTTGTCGTCAGCGGGATCGCATGTTTTGCCCATCTGCCGAGAAGCTCACCCATCTGCTCGCGATTGCCCCTTTTCTCCATCCACTGTCCAATCCAGGATTCGGATTCCTCGAATTGGTAATTGTTGGATGTGTCAATGAAGTTCCCGCCCTGAAAAAGAATCAGCATCTCCTGGTGCGACATGTTCTCTGCATTCGACTGACCTGCTTGAAAAAGTAGTCAAGAATGCCTTCGACGGTATCTTGATCGCATGTGCCCATGAGTCCCTTCCATGCATTACCGAAGTTCATGGCACCGAGACAGAGGGGACTGACGCGAACGGCAGCTGTCGGCGAGAGCAGCCTGTACCGAGCAAGGGCACTGGCGGGAGGGGGGGCCATGGGCAGGGCAGACATCTTGGTGGTGAGCGATGGACAATTGCTGCAAGTGTGTGTATTCCGAGGGACGAAGATATAGTGACAGACAAGAGCGCAGATGGGCGACTCTTTATGTTAGGTCCATGGAGGTGGGGTCGAATCTTGATGTCGATGGATGAAGTCGGAGATATGCCACCTGGGAAATGGCAGGCAGGTACAGGTATAGAGGTACCTGGTGGTGTCTGTGAGGGCCGATTTGGAGGTGATTACACTAACAGGAAGGAAGGTTGTGGGGTAAAGGAAGGCACTGCCTGCCCTATCGTCGTACGAACCTGTACACTGTACAAGCCAATTACAAGTTTGGTCCATCTGCTTCGGATGGAGTTTGGTACCTAAGCTCCGAGATAGTGCATGTCCTGCTCCCATGAGAGGTGGATGAGGTCATCCACACGCACCTGGAGGATTTATTAGGTGCCAAACTCCGAGCGACTGCCCCAAGGTACATCACGGCTGAACTTCTTCGGGAAGATCCAACCCCGTATTACATGCTCAAATGCCTTGCTGGGGAGCTGGAAGACTTCTCACGATGAAGCAAGCTTGGGTGTGCAGCTTGTGAAAACATGGACTCGTCATCAGGTCTCTACCCCCCGCCGTTGATTCAGCTTAGCGCCGGACATAATGCCACTCCGACCAACCGATTATTCCCCGTTAGGCTTCACGATCTGCACTCTTGCCGCCCAGCAGCGGAACTAAAATCAAGATCGGACACATCCAGTGGGATTTTGGGGCCATTATCGACAGAGTTGATGTCGTAGATGCTCTAGGAGACACAGGAGGAGGTCCACTGCAGATATCGAGTCAAGGTGCGGGCCCCTCAGGGGCACCGTGTGCTCCCGATATTGACACTGCATACCTATGATGACTAAGGTTTCAACAGCTTTTCCTCATCTCGCTGGCCACGGTAAAACATACGACTTTGAAACCTACAGCGATTCCGCAGTCCAACCTCGGTGCCGTTCCGAGAGCAATTGGCGACCAGCATCCGTCCTCCGAATTTCCGAACCGCTCGGGTGATCGAACGTCTCGAATAGACGCCGCGCAATGCCAACAAACCGAAGCCTTTGAGCCGGAATGGCAACACCGACATCCTCGCGATCATGACTACACCCGCGCCTGTTCCTTCCAAGGCCGCTATACACGCTTTGAGGGGCATCATCTTCGGCACCTCCTGCTCCATTGTGCTCTTGGCCGAAGAGCGGAGGCGGAGAATCAGCATCGCACGCTCTGCCGTGGAGAACGGCAGAAAACTCAAGTCGTTGAAATGCTACAGCACTGCCGCCACCGCCGCTCTCGAAGCAGTTCACGATGACGGCTCGACCGATATGTCCGCCCTCAACTGGCCTCGGCCTGCAAAACGGGAGATCGATACTCGATGGTTTCAGGACAAGCTTGAGTCCAGAAATTTAGACACAGACGGGCCGGCCCCCGATCCGCGGCTTTCCAGATTCCGGGGGCGGCCTGCCCCCGTGGCTCCTTCGACCCAACCAACGAACCGGCCAAGCCAGCACAGCAACGATCGGGTCGAGGCGAGCGTTCAGGAAGCGACCCCCCGGAACGAAATAAGTACACCAAGAAAGCGAGGCCTGCTGCCCCGGAGGCGATTGCGAACCTGCATGCCCAAGCTCGACGACAGCCACTCACCCGTGGCACGATACTGGGCCTCTGCCATTGCTGCCGCGCCAGCTGCCTCCCTCGTGGAGCTCGGAATCGACCTACAGACACACGAGCCCGCCCCAACATCACCAACTGCCGCCCTGCAGCTCGTTCGCCGAGCAGTGGCGGCCGTCCATGCCGATAAACCCCTGCCTCCATGGATCTTGCAGCTTTCTGAGCTGTTGTCCGTGGCCTGTCAACGACAGGGAGACTACGAGGTGGCCGGTCGTATACTGAGCGTCGTCACATCGCGTGGCCCCATGTCCGTGGATGCATACACGGCACACAAACCCACCGACATCATGCAGGAACTCATCTCCAAAGAGGGTCTCTATGGTCTGAAGCGCGAGGTCCTGGAGTCCCAGCTGCGCCTTTGTGCCGAACTACTCTCCACGGAGTTGAGGGGAGGCTCTGCTTGGCGGGGTGAGGCGACACAAGCTGCCACAGCACGAAAGGTTCTGGAACAACTTCTGAAATATGGCATGGAAGACACTGCGCTGTCCACATTCCGACAACTGCGAACTCAACAGAACCTGGGAGTGAGTGCTTCGGTGGCGTTCATCGAGCAGCTGTGGGAGCTCGGCCATCTCACCCAGGCCATTGATGCCTTCGTTCATCTTGCGAAAACCGCGGAGACATCAGACGAGCCTCGATTTGCTGGAGACGTCTCGGAGTCTCTCTGCGAATGCATCTTCAGCGCCCTCAAGTCAACGCATGGCCATTCTGTGGTTGACGCTCTTAGTGCCATGAAGACGCTGCAGGGCACACCGGACCTGAAGCTGGCGTCTCGCTGGCTGTCCGACATTCTCCAGGCATACTGGAAGAAGTCACGCCACCTCAACCGGACGATGCTGATGCACACCCACCTGCAGCGATACCTGACGTCCAGTCCGAAGGGGCCCCGCGGTCAAGGCTTGTACCGGATAAATTCGGCACTGGTGCGCATTCTCCTGGATGCGGGCGACCTGCAACAAGCCGAGACAGAGTGGCGCAAGCTGCAATCTTCATACGCCCGAGCCTCAGAGGATATTGACATTCCGGCTGGATTTGCTCGATACCACGCAAAAGCTGGGGAATGGGATATGGTACGTTCCGAGTTTGAACGGATGAGCCGCCTCCGGGCCGCCAATCCCCAGCTGCGCACGGCAACGTACGACCTCGCATTTCGGACCGTGCTGGACGAGTACATGCGTACTCACACGTGGAGCGAGTGTCGGCGCTTCGTCGAAGAATACGTTCGGAAGCTTAACGTCCCGATCCACCTGGGGACGGTCAACAAGCTCGTGCAGTGGCACGGCAAATGCCGCGACTACAAGGGCATCAAGTCATGGCTTCTCTTCTGTGAGAGCCACGGCTTTGAGTTGCGCACTTCCTTCTGGGACACACTCTTCTCCGATGCAAAGGAGGCATGGCGCTACAAACCCACGCAACTGCTGTCGCTGTACCGGGAGCTCGAGGATTGCGTGCGCGGCGGAGAAGAGGTTCGGGCAAGGCTGAAGAACTTTGCCCGAGACGCAGCATGCCAGGACGATGGTGTCGAGGCCGCAAAGGAGCCGGCTCAGCTGAAGCAGATGGACAGCGCGCTGCGGCGACAACGCTGGTCAGGGGTGCTCAAGATTTACCAGTCAACAGCCCAAGACCGCACAGACCGGGCGGGGGGTCGTTACCTTCAGCTCGCTGTGCAGTCTTGCCTCAAGCTGGGAATGGGCGAGCAGGCATTCCGCTACGTCCAGCAGGCACGGGCAGATGGCCATGACGTCCGCGAGGCCTCGACAACGCTTTGCTTGGCCGAACTGGAGCGCATCGAAGCCGACATGCAGCAGAGAGGGGCATCACGCCCCAACAACCGGACAAGCCCGTACGAAGCGATCCAGCGCCTTTTCCAGCGGGTACAAGGGAGCATGAGTCGCATCGACAATCTTGTTTACAGCAAGGCGGCGCAGGTCTGCATCTCCCTGCGGAGCTATCGAGAGGCGATATCCGTCTGCGTGACTGCGGCGCAGACCAACGGACGCGAGGACCTGTGCTACAACGTGGACAATTTTGCGAACCTGAGCCAGGCGTTCGTGGCTCGACACGACTACGACAAGCTGCGCTGGTTGTTGGATCGGGTCCAGCACAAGCACTACCGCGCAGGCCGCCCCTGCCGGAGGAGTCTCTCGAGAACGGCGCACTATCTGAAGGTCGCGTCACAACAGGACAAGGCGGAGGAGCTGAAGATGTCAGACCTGGCCATGCTTGAGTATGTCGAGCAGGTGATCCAGACGATAGAGAAGGAGCGGGACACCCTGCTGTCCGAGATGGACGACCTGATGAGCGAGCCTGAGTCAACGTCAGCCGACGATGAGGGCCGTCTGCCTGATGGCGATGTACTCGTTACTATGTAATTGTAAATGTATCACTGTATCAGCCTGGCAATCTAGCCCCGAAGCACATAGAACCCGGACATGAGACAAAAATTTAATAGATCACATGTAACTACGGAGAAACTGTCAAGCTGAAGTGGCAGTTCGGCCCCGATGTCGACGGGACGAGAGTGTTGACGTGGACTAGAGGAAAATTCCGTGTCCCGAGGTTGGTGATGCCAAGGCCCTTGTCTTGGTGGAGACCCTGGGTGTCGAGATCGAACGACGGAGAGATCCAGGCACCGACACGCACCACGGACCGGGTCTCGTTCTGATGTACCCGCAGGGCAGATGTTGGGGGGAAAGATACGTCCCTGGCATGTGATGGAGGGGCGGGACCCTTGGAGGGGCGGTGAGTCCAGCGGCGCGCACCTTGGCGAGCAGAAGAGACGGACGGTTGTCTAAAGATTATGGCTACCATTCGGGGGGTTCAGGATCTGTATTCCAATGGTAGAGAGCGCCTTGATCAAAGTGCTCACAGCGATCCACCGGTACCTGAGCGGAACCTGATGGTCCACCAGGCCAATGTCCCCTGCGTCATGCGGCGCGAGGAGGTTCACCAACCCAAGTCAGGGCTAGCGCTGGCAGCGGATGACAGTGAAAAAGGGGGCGCAGCGGCGGGGGGGCGTGATTGGGTGTGGACTTGGCCCACGCCCTGGACGGTGGGAGCCGTGGTGGCACGACTTGTGGTCCCAGAATGGCCTTGTCTGAAATTTAGAACCCCCCGGCCTCGCAGGCGCAATTACGACAACGACTTGATGAGCAGACCACTTTAGCCGTTCCTGGGACCGTTCTTGCTCAACCTCGCCCGGGGCCTTGGACCATTTCTCCTGCACCATTGACCGCCGCCGGTGTTTAGTACCTTTTATTTAACATTGCCGCATCGCAAGGCTTCTCTCAACAGACGACCTTTGCTCCCCCACGTCCACTTGCTCCCACCGCACCGACTTCACCCCTCGATCGAGAACCCCCCTCCTCCCCCTTTCTACACAACAATCGCCCCTGGGCATCGACACAATGGCGGAGGCTGCCTCAGACGCCCGCCAGGAACGGCGGGTCCGATACCACGAGGCCGATGTCGTCGTCGTCGGCGCCGGCGTGTTTGGCTGCGCAATCGCATATGCGCTCGCAAAGCAAGGGAGGAGCGTCATGCTGCTCGAGCGGTGGATGAAGGAGCCCGACCGCATCGTCGGCGAGCTGCTACAGCCCGGCGGCATCGCATCCCTGCGAAAGCTCGGTCTCGGTGACTGCCTCGAGGGCATCGATGCCGCGCCCTGCTACGGCTACAGCGTCCTCTACCACGGCGAGCCTGTCGCCATCCCATACCCGCCTCTGGGCCAGGACGGCAACATTGTCGCAGGATACCAGGGCGGCCTGTCCGGGGGCTTCGTGCCGTCGGTCGAGGGCAAGCAGAACGAGGGCCGCGGCTTCCACCACGGCCGCTTCATCATGAACTTGCGGCGGGCATGCCAGGCCCAGGAGAACATCACAGTCTTCGAGACATTGGTCACAGGGACCATCAAGGGCGACGACTCGGAGCAGATCCTCGGCGTCACCGCGCGCACTAAAAATACAGAGGGCGAGGAGGAGCCGGACTACTTCTTCGGCAACCTCACCATCATTGCCGATGGGTACAACTCCAAATTCCGCAAGGAGCTCATCACCGAGACCCCCGTCGTCAAGTCAAAGTTTTACGCCCTCGAAATCATCGATGCGCCCCTCCCCAACCCGGGCTACGGCCACGTCTTCATTGGCAACGCCTTCCCCATCCTCATGTACCAGATCGGTTCGCGCGAGACGCGAGTCCTCATCGACGTCCCCGATAAGCTGCCCGAGGCCGCCCCTGCCGCCGGTGGTGTCCGCGGCTACATCAACAACTGCGTCCTGCCCGTCCTTCCCGAGAACCTGCGGCCCGCAGTCGTCGCCGCCATGGCCGATGGCAAGATTCCGAAATCCATGCCCAACTCGTGGCTGCCGCCCTCTCGCCAGCCTGAGATCCCCGGCGTCCTCCTCCTGGGCGACGCTATCAACATGCGCCACCCCCTGACCGGAGGCGGCATGACCGTTGCTTTCAACGACGCCCTCATTATCTCGGAGCTGCTCTCGCCTGAGAACTGCCCAGACCTTTCCGACGACGCTGCTCTGCGCAAGGCCAAGGCTACCTGGCACTGGCGCCGCAAGCGCCTCACCTGCATCATCAACGTGCTCGCCCAGGCCCTGTACGCTCTCTTCGCAGCCGACGACCGCCTTCTGCGCGCTCTCCAGCTCGGCTGCTTCACCTACTTCCAGCGCGGCCTGGCTGACGAACCCGTCTGCCTGATGGGCGGCCTGCTCCAGCGTCCCACCACGCTGGCGTACCACTTCTTCAGCGTCGCCTTCCTCGCCATTTGGGTCAACGCCCTCAACCTCATGAGTGGACCCGTCGGATTCCTCAAGCTGCCTCTGGCCCTTGTCGACGGTATCCTGATCCTCTGGCGCGCAAGCGTCGTCTTCCTGCCCCTCATTGCGCGGGAGAGCATGTGAGAAAAAGCGTTCGTGCGATGCATAGCAGCTGCTGCGTCAGTATGGCGGCCGGCCCAACCATATAGAGAAGAATCAAGGCAGAAGGCCTGGAGATGATCATGTCACAACATATATTTTGATACACCACGACGGCGCACGAGGGGGAGGGGCGCATCATCAGTTTTTGTATAGCTTTTAGTTTACGGTGCCACGGCCTAGCGACCAGTCGGCGCACTTAATATTAATCAACAGCTCATTGGAGCGACTGATTTCTTGGGCTTTTTGGACTATATTCCTAACAATCCGATGCTACCTGTACATTGATCCGAGACTATTTGCTCGTTGATCCTGGCGCCTGGGGTTCTGTCCAGGACTTCCTCTGAGGAGAATCCTGGTGCTTCTCTGCATGTGAGGTCTCCTTGAGCCCAAAGATGGCCATATTCTTCACATGGTCCGTTCTGAGGATGTGCTCCTCCACCTGAACTTTGCCAGTGTTGTGATCGTGCACAGTGTAGGCCAGCCGAGCCTGCCTCGCCGAGCGACGAAAATGCACTCGGCGCTGGTTTCGACATGGTCGAAAAGTTCCGGTTGGCCCTGCCTCAGTAATCGCCATCCCGCGCGGCCCGACATTCCACCAAGAGCCATGCCTTTGTGTTGTACAGGCCGCAGTTCAGGTCAGTCTTCTCCTATAGACACCCATCATCCAGCTGGCCCTCAGGACGGCGAGACCAATGGCCATGCGGAGGCTGTCGGAGACGAGGCTCATCTTGGAACCGGGAACCTCATGCCAATCGATGGGCACCTCGGCCACGTGGATTCCGGGGCTGGAGCCTATAACTACGCCATCGGATCCCATGACGGGGGCGGGAGGGGCTGACTCGGCGAGCAGCAGCATCTCAATGTCGAAGATCCAGCCCTCGGCGTGCATGTAGGGAACGATATGGGGAAGGGCGGCGCGGGTGAAGAGCTTGAAACCGCACTGGGTGTCGCGGAGGCGGGAGGTGGCGGGCGGTGTGAGGATGGTCAGGACGAGGTGGAAGGAGCGCATGAGGAAGTTGCGGAGGGCGGAACGCTGCAGAGGGTCAGAATGTCGTCTAAGACAATGCGAAGGAGGTATTCGAACCTTGACGACGGCTTCGCTACCGACAAGATGGGCACGGCTGCCAATGGCAACACCGCGGTGGGCTCCATCCACGACTTCCTCGCAGCCCTCGATCAGGCGGCCAAGGTCGCAGAACCTCGAAGCACCGTCGGCGTCGGCGAAGAGGATGTATTCTCCACGGGCATGGCGCATGCCGTGAGTGACAGCGCCGCCCTTGCCGCGGTTCTTCTCCAGCTTGACGACACGGAGAATATCATGCAGGTCGTTCTTCTTGGAGAAAGCCAGGCACACGTCGACTGTGGTATCCTTGCTACCATCGTCGACAATAATGATCTCGTAGCCGGAAACGGTATCTGATGGGGCATCGCGCTTGTGTCGGCGACCCGAGGCAGCGGCCTTGGGCTTGTTCGCGCCGGGGCGGCCAATGGTTTCGTCCAGGTAGGCGACGGCCTCCTCAAGGGTGGGAAGGACGCGGTCCTCCTCGTTGTAGGCGGGGAAGATGACGGTGACGCGGACCTCGGCGGGCTCAATGGTGCCCGAGTCCGCAACGGCACGGGCGGCGGCGACACGAGGGTCGACAGCGCGTTCGTGAGCGCGAGACTCGGAGTCCTGGCGTTCGGCAAGCCATCGGTCGTACCAGCAGCCGAGTGTCGCCGTTCGGGGGTCGGTTGAGGAGGCAGAGGAGGTGAGGTATGTCTTTTCGGATGGAAGAGGTGCGCGGGGCTTGGGCGCAATGCAGTGGAGGAGTAGGAGGAGCTACGGGAATTGGTGTCTTAGCAGGCGCAGGGAGAATAGGCGGGGGAGGGGTGGTCTTGGATGACATACTGATGTGTGGCCAACGACGAGGACCAGAACGAAGAGACCGGCCCTGACAAGCCAGGACGTCTGGGCGAGCAATGTCAGGAGGTCGTCCATGGCTGGCTACTGCTGCTGTCCTTGGCTGTGCAGCGACTCGGCGGCACACTTTATGTGTCGAGGACAACGAGGTGTTCGACGCAATTCCGATATGGATTCAGGCGATGTGTTCGTTTGCAGGCTGGCGCGTTCGCGGGGGCGGGACAGATGGACGGACTGGGGGGGATGCGATGCGCGTTTCGGGCAAACTTCCGACTTTGAGCCGGCCAAGGAGGGATCTACGTCAGGGGCCGGGGAAGGAGCTCGGAGTTTGTGGTGCAAGATCAGGGGTATCTCGGTCGCTTATTGGGCTATGGGAGGGGAGCTTTCAGGCGCCTCGTCCAGTAAGAAGCCGGAGGTGACAGGTCGTTCAGGGCCTCTTCTTCATTTTCGCCCCATTAACGTGCTGAAAAAGGCACGGCGCTGTTTTCAAACATTCTAGCGGCTAGTGTAGGTGCCTGGCTACCGTTCATCCCGCTGGAACCGGGTGACGTAAGGTGACGGGAAGAAGCTGAGACGGATGTGGAAGGCATGCAAATGGAAGCCCTCCCTGTACGGTTAGCGTGCTTGCCCTGAGGGCCGGGAGAACTTCACCTCTGCATTCAAGTTCCTCAACATATTTCTTAGGGCCTGGTCTTTACTTTCAGACTGGCCTGTAATTCGAATGCAGACAAAACTTCCTCAAGACCAAAACATCATTTCAACAAGCAAAAGAAGAAAAGCAGAATTATCTCTCCAAACCACCTGTCAAAAGCATTCCATCGGAAGACCCAAATGAAGCATCCCGCTCTGCTGTCCGTCTCTGAGATGCAACACCTGAAGACAGAAGCAGTTGGCTAATGATCGCTTCTAGATAACTTCATCAATCCGTCCCACTGTGTGCCAAGGAAAACCGTTGCAGCCCTCCATCGTCAGACTCCCGTAAAACCTCCTATCGGCGTCAGCCCTGTCTGGTCTCGCAGAAGCAATTCCGTAGCCAGTCCTGAACTGCCGGCCCCTTGCCGACCACATGCCCAGCCTCCGATAGGGAAAACATCAGTTTCTGCCCCCTGGCCGGGTCTGGAACCGGATTCTTATTCAGGCCAATCACCCCTCCTCCAACCAAGATACCATCACTCCAAACTTGCACCCGGCATTGGCTCTTCTGCAGTTGCCCGACAGACAGCTTTCTCCGCTGAGTGAGCAGCGTCGTATCCCGTCCATCCTTCGATAATCTTCCTTGCTTCTGGCGGACCTGAAGTTGGTCGTGGGAGATTGTAGATAGGTGAGTGAGTCTCGGGCCATGGCAACCGACAAGGGTGCGCATCCTCGAGGTGTGGGTGGTACTTATCTCCCGACGCAAACAAAGTGCCCGACCAAGTCCCGCCAACACCCTGCTTACCGGCGGGAGAGAGAGAGAAAACATCCGAACCCTCACAGGCCCTGCCTTGCCCTGCCCTGCCCTGCCCGGCTCTCTCCCCGGTCACTATCAACCAACCCCCTGCCGATGCCACTCACACTCCTTGACACCGCACCAAGCCTCCCGCAGGCCCAGTGTCAGCCTGCAGCCGCCCGCAGCTCCCGCCCGCAGGTAGCTGAAACTTGGCGGCGAACCGCGAGCTTCCTCTGGTGCCATGTGGCGCCCGTGGACGCGGCGGTCTGGCGCTATCTCGACAAGCTCCTGCATTGGGGCCGGTGAACACTGCACGCCAGGGCAAGCAAGCAATGCACTTCTTCACATCGCAGTACGCCCGACATGCCTCCTGAACCAAGCTACCTGCCTAGGGTTACCTTTGCTTATCTTGGCCTAAACCTCGCTCGACTCGCGCTGACATGGACCGGCTTGAAAACCAGACCGGCTTATGACCAGGTCTCGACCTGTGCCTCATCCGGTCTAAACACGGATACTTCTAGGGCAGACAAGGCCAAATGTGCCGCAAGGGGGCTGCGAATCTCTCAGTATTTCCTTACACCAGCCTGGAACCTCGCTTGTGCTCCGTGGCGCCGTCAGCGCACACTCATCCTGGGCTGAATCTTGCTCCCCTTCCCGAGACGGCATCATGCGGCGCCGCCACCACACCCCTCCTCTCCGTCGCTACACGCCCCTCTGACACTTTGCGTCCTGGCACGCTGCGTTCCTCTTCTCTGCTGTGACACTGACAGCTGTACTGAACGGAGCTCGAGGTTCATTGCCACGGGAACCAGAGCCTGGTACTCGCTTCGATTCCTATTCCTCATACTATTTCCATCTCTTTCACCATGTCCACTCATCAGACACCAAAACTCCTAATCCAAATGTCAGGTGCTCCCGGCTCTGGGAAAAGCACCATAGCAAGACTGCTCCGGCCGTCCATCAATGGAGTCATCGTTGACCACGACATCCTCAGGTCCAGCCTCATCGAATCGGCCATTGTCCCGTTCGATCAGGCAGCCAAACAGGCCTACCTCCTCCAGTGGAGCTTGGCCCATGATATCATGAAGCAAGGCCTGAATGTCATCATCGATAGCACTTGCAACTTTCAAGAAATTCTTGACATGGGGTCCCAGCTCGCGACCCAGCACGATTACGCCTACTGGTACGTCGAATGCAAGGTCCGGGACATCAACCTGCTAGACCAGCGACTGCGCAACCGTAAACCAATGGCAAGCCAGCGAACCGCCGTTGACTGCCCTCCCGCCGCTGCGCAGAGCGCTCGCGTGGACGAGGATTCTCATGCGCTCTTCGCCAGGTGGATCGAGAGCCCGTGCCGCCCTAAAGACCATGTGATCGCTGTGGACTCAACAGGCGACCCGAAAACGCTCTGCGACGAAATATTGGCCAAGATTGTCGGATAAAGAAGTCGGAAGCAAAGAGTCTCCATGTGAACTGGGCCTTCTATTATAGAAGTTGAAGGTGGTGTTCTAGTAGTAGTAGTAATACAGGCTGATATCTGGCCTGCTGACAGCCTGATGCTTCATACCGCAACAGCCGAGCTGCTCCGGCTTGTCCAACGGCTCTTTTTGGCCGGCTTTGCCCCGCCAGGGGGCTGCTTGGATAACCGTCTGCCCTTGGGCGCTGCCGCTGCCGGCTCGCTCACCTCTTCGACCGTCTCACGGATGGCCGATTCCTTGCTGGCCAAGTCCTTTCCACCCTCGGGTGCCGGCGGGGCGGCAGTAATTGTGTACGCTGCGGGAATGGCCCCGTCAAACGCCATGTGCTCCACGTTGGAGTCGATGGTCTCCAGCTCTGTGAAGCGGGTGACCTTGGCCTTGGAGACACGGCGCTCCTTGGCCTTTGGTGTTGGTGGTCCGTCGCGGCTCTCGGAGTTGAGCTGCGCCTGCGCCAGGGCGGCCTCCCAGAGCTGATCGGCCTGTACCGCCGGGACAGCGGCTTGAGCCGTCGCTGCTGGCGCAGGAACAGAAACGGATGACTTGGAGGATATGGGTGCCGACTCCATGGCCGACGATGGAGCTGTCGAGACAGTTCCAAAGTTGAATGAGGCGAGAGACGCCTGTGCCGTGGACAGACTGTGCTGGCTGGATGTGGAGCCTGCGTACGATGCTGCCACTGGTGTCTCGGGTCCCAAGGACATTGGGGTGCTGGTCGGAATTGGCCCGTAACTGCGGTTGTGCATGGCGGCCGGTGGCCTCCGGTCGTACGCCGATGCGGCAGCGGCCCGGACCATAACGGCCGGGTCGCCGGCTCCTCGCTCGGACGCGTCCGAGGCCCTCCGGGAGCTCGGGTGAAGCCGATGAGTGGCGGCGGCGGACGGGCGGCTGGCGGTTGTGTGATGGAGGGGAGACATGCCTACCGAGTGTGGGGGCATGGTGCTACGGCGGTTGGCCGAGGGGCGGATTTCGAGATCGTCCTGAGAGCTCGAGGAATCGCCTGAGCTGCCTATTGGAGACCCTGAGGTGACAGTGAGGTTAGCATCCTCCGGTCGCGAGGCGGGTCCCTCCACGGGGCCGAGACGGAATCCGGTGGAGATGCGGGGGGTCTCACCTTTGCTGGATGCTGCGCTCTGCCTGCCCGAGTCAGACACGGGCAGTTTCTCGAGCTCCTTGCCCTTAAGAGACGGGGTCGCGCCGTCTGGGCCGGGAAACATCATGTCGACGCCGCGGTCGGGCCACGAAGGAACCGGCGGCACGCCTGTGTAGCTGTAGGCCCTGGGCATGTACCCAGACGGGTTTGCGTGCAGAGATGGGTAGCTGACGTGGGAGAGGCTGCTGGCGACACGAGGAAGCCCGGCGAGACTTGGGGGACCAGGCATCCTCATGTCCCTACCGCTCGCGGCCATGGCGCTCCTACGCCGGTTGAGGTCGACGATCTTGGCCCGGTCGTCATGCTTCCAGCTCGGCGGAGCTCCGGACAGGGCGTCAATCGCAGCGTGGGTGGGAACATGCCGGTATGGTGCATGCGTGGCCTCCTTCTTGGCCTTGTCGGCCTCCTTCTGGGTGTGCTCCTTGGCCTGCTGGCGGGACCTCTTGATCTTCGAAAAGACGGACATTGCGACGACGTGCTTTCCGATGAGACCCTGACACGATCAGGAGTGACGAGGGCGGAGGTGAGGCGGGAGGAACGGAAGGCGGGTGAGGTACAGGTGACGTTGATTGAGATGAGGTTAGGTGAGGTTAGGTGAGGTGACGGGTCCTGGCCGTACTAGGAAGGCGCAAGGAAGGGTTCCTGGAAAGGCAAGGTCCCCCCAAAAGTACCGTACCCTGGACGACGCGCGCGACCAAGTGCCCGGGATTCCGTGAGGGGTCGGGGACAAGTGGCGTGGGTTAGCCTAGGACGTGCTGGCTGGGCGACGTGTCTGAAATGAGCAGGTCGGAAGTAAAGTGTCGTGTGGTGCTGACGGCGATGATTCTCAAGCCCGAGGATGAGGGGCGGGACGAGAGTAAATGGTCCGGCAGGCAGCGCCTACTACCGCTGAAATTCCAAGGTTGCAATGGCGCGTCCGGAGCTGATGCCGCACGTCGGCTCTTGCTTGGCAGCTGAGAGATGGGGCTTGCGAGTTGTCAAAGAGATGGGAATGTGTAGAACACCCGAGTGGCCACTGGACAATGGGCCAAGGCGCCCGGACAGAACTCGTATCGGCGAGGGAATCGTCAGAACAAAGTCGTGACGTCCGTGTGCTGATGAGAGGCGGGCACGATGGCTGAACGCGCAAAGCCACGGTCTGATGCCGTCGAGAAGTGGTCGTGGATAGGGAGGTTGCCAGCTCAACCCAACTCGGTGCTTCTAGAAGGGGAGGGAGGACCTGCGTGAGGTTGGACCCCTTTTTTCTTTGGTCGTCCTGGGGCGCCACGAAGATGCCAGTGGTGGAAAGTCTGTTCCCCAAATGGTCGATTTGGCGGGGGACGGAGGATCAATGGGCGAGCCTTGGTGTCTTTTAGCCCGAGTAGCTTGCTGAGTAGCTATGCTGTGCTGTTAACTGAGGGCCCACGCTGCATCTTCTTCTGATCGTGAGATTTTTGATGATGAACAAAGTGTAGGAATCTGAAGAGCAGACAGGTGGGAGGAGCCTCTGGTTCCTCAGGGGAGCCGGTGAGGTTGGGCAACCTCGCCTCCTTTAAAGGCGAGGGGTGTGCGCCTGGACTGCAGGCCAAGGGTGTGTGGATTGGCAGATAAACCAGGGTCGGTCCGCGTGTACTGGCTGGGCAGGCTGTGTGGGTGGCTTCGAACCGGGAAAACGCATGCGCGCGCTCTGGACGTGTGTACTGAATATACAGCAGTGTGTGTGTATGCCGCTTGGCACGTTCCGAATCCTTCGTGGCCCATGATCGGTCGGCTAGCCCTCCTCTACCTGGTTGACGAATGTAAGCCCAAGCCGGCTGAACAAGTGCTTGCTTGGTACCTTCGTATGCGGGAAGAAGTTGCCGGGACGTCCACGTCTTCCGCGCGGCCGGTCCGTTTGTGAAGAAAGCATCGGGGAGATGGCGATAGCGAGTGTTTCTTTCCAATGAACGTAGGGGCCATGCGTTTGGTGCCGGGGCCAGGTCAGCGTCAGAGGTGATTATCATCAGCGTTCGCGATTCGGGTGGTCCTCCCGCCCCGAAACCTAATGCACCTAGTCGGCGGCCAGGTAGGGCCCTCGTATTCCATCTCAAGGCACGGCACAGGTAGCGCGTGGATCCCTGCAGGGATGATGCGTGGTCATCGATAGCGTGGCGGCGTGGCTGTCCAGCAGGGGAAGGCAGCAGAAATGCCATCAGTTTTCGATGGGATGGTGGTGTGCTAGTTCGGACGCATTTCCCCCTCTCCCTTCTGCCCCCCCTCGTCCAGCCGCACCCACCGGATCTCCTCCGTCCGCTCCCCAGGGGGCCCTGTAGTGTGCTGGTGGCCCCGGCGAAGCCTGCAACGGCCGGGTGGCAGCGGCAAGGTCGCTGAGAACCCCACTGATGCGCCCAACGGTCGGTACCCGTGGTTCCTGGTGTAGGGCGGCGGCGGCACGGCAGAAGGTGGGCGACCGGGATGTGCCGTGGTTCGTTTGTCGCCAGCAAAGAGACAACGACGATCGGGGAGCAAACGAGGGCAGTCTGTTTCGGGAAGAGCTTCAGCTGGTCGTGGCGAAGCCATTGCTGCACGTCCTCCACCGGACCGCACCGTGTCGTGTCCCTGTCCCTTCTAGGATATTTTGTGACACTGAATTGACTGAAGCGATAAGCAGGATGAAGCGAGCGGCGGCTAGGCCTGCAGGTCGACCGAAGGATGCCCGAGCTGAAGACTTGCTTTCCCGTTTCATCGACTGTTCGCCGCCAACGTGTGACCGTGGACCAGTATCGATCGAGTGGAACCGTCTGTCAGGTAGGTTTGTGTCGGTCGAGCAGCCGTTTTGTGCGCGTATCGTCGGTCAGGGAGATTGCGCCGCTGCCCGCGGGCTGGCTTCGTTTGATGCCCGACGAGTGGGAGGGGAATGGCTATCGAGTTGCCAGCAGTCATGGTTGGTATCTTGCCGGTCTTGCCGGTGTTGTTCGTACTTGGAAGACTGGAGATGCGCTGCGGATGGGTAGGGTGTTCTGAGGACGAGCGAGTTTCTGCTTGTCTGGTCCGAGGACGTCGGCAAACGAAGGACCAGCAAACGGGTGACTGCCCAGGGAAAGATGTCTCATCGTGTCTCAAATTACATCATGACTGACGGAATGGGCGTTCGTTCGAGTTGCCCGAGCAAGGAACGTGGGTGCTGAAGTTGAAGCATGTAGATGGAAGAGCGCTGGCAGATGTCGTCCAAGGATCAGAGGTTGACTTTGATCAGTGCGTGCGTGCAGTGCAGGTGTACAAAGTGTAGGCAGGCGCTGTCAGTGGCTCCTGCCGCTGCAATGCTGGTTCGAAAATGCCCGCTGTGGAGGGTCAGTCTAATAAAAGCTGCCCAACACAGCAAGGCTGGTTCAAATTGGGTCCCGTCCTGTGATTTTGGGGCCATCTGAAACAGATGCAAGTCGAGCTTGCCCTTGCAAGATCTGACCTTAAGCTTTTCGACCCGGACTTCCGTCCGGTGAGCGACAGGCAGCCAACAGTGCGCCAGTGGGCGGGTGGCCCCCACCCAGGCAGCCCAGGGGCAGCGATTGAACATTTCGTGGGTCGGTTCGGGCGATTAGGTCGGCGCTTGTAGGGGCCTACCAGGCAACTACACGTGTGGACTCGGGAATATCAATTCGACCTGCATACTTTTAGAAATAAATTTGGAGACCTGCTCAGAGAAAAGATGCGATTCTAATTGGTCATACATACTGAAGTGCCGTCTGCTTGCTGTAGGAGTGTTCAAGTTGAGGTGTACACGGCGCACTTGAAGGTACAGGGCTGGGATGCCCTGTGGCTGGAATGGTGGAATACCTCGTACCGACACTGAAAGGCTGACTGACGTAGGCGGGGTCTCGTTTTTCTGTTCGCTGTGTTGAGATGCAGCTGGCGCCACGTGCTTTCTCACGCGTGGCTGGACTGGCAGTTTCGTCTTCGATCCACGTCCCGGCTGTCCCCGCTGCGTGGAGCGCATGACGCACGGGCCATGAGCCGGGGGCAGGAACTGGATGGACTTGGGGTGGATTTGGCAGCCGGCCGATCACGCGCATTCGCCCGCCCCCATTCGCCTGCAAGTCTTGGGACAGCCTCAACTTCTCCCCGTCACATTAACCCAATCCAACCTCACATCCCGCCATCGACGCCCGAATCTTTGCGCCCACGCTAGAATCTCGCATCCCGAATCTCGCTCTTCGCGACCCTCGTCGTGCTATTACCCTTCCACCCAACCGCACCTGGAATCTCTTTGTTTTATTCATATCGCGACCGGCGACGCGCGCCATCCGCCCCCCCGACCCGACCGACTCGTTTCCTTTTCGTGTCGCCAGGCCAAGGCCACACCCACACGTTGGGCGCCCCCGGGCCATCACCCGCCCACACGTCCCATCCTCGCCCGCCACAACTCGCTCTCCGAGGATCGCGCTGGCTGACACGATATTCAATACTCGCGCGCCTGCTTTCGCGCCATCCCGACTTTCATGGCCAGCTTGAGCCGCTTCTCCGCCTGATCGTCCTTCTGCCCCGTCAGGCGACCAACCATCCCGAACCACCGCCGAAGACTCACTCCATTGCGACCCCAACCTAGACCTCGGCATCGCCTTCGCCCATTCTAATTCAGTCACGGCCTGCGTTCGCGTACTTGCCGTACCCAGGCAACTCAATCCATCCCGGCATATCCC
This sequence comes from Plectosphaerella plurivora, assembly GCA_020726575.1. Classification (NCBI taxonomy): domain Eukaryota; kingdom Fungi; phylum Ascomycota; class Sordariomycetes; order Glomerellales; family Plectosphaerellaceae; genus Plectosphaerella; species Plectosphaerella plurivora. Next base: position 975,778 of record JAGSXJ010000010.1, on the reverse strand, counting down.
ACTCTCCTCTCCAATCGCGCCTGCCATCGGCGCGACTGCTCGGAAAGTGGCGCTCGCCGTCCTCAGCCAAACCGACGCCGAGCTTTCGCTCCAGCAACATCTCGATCTCGCGCCCGCCATCATCAACTGCCAACCCCGGCCCGCGACCGAGGGTGACGCCCAACCCTCGATGATGGCACAGGCCGTGCCTCATCAGCCGACCGATAAGAAGCGCGTCAAGGTCTACGAGCTTCGAAGCAATGACTGGTTTGACAGAGGCACCGGCTTTTGCACCGCCGCCTTCCTCCAGGTACGTCGTTCACTCCTGATACTTCCATGTCTGCCACTGAACTCGTGCCCCCGCAGCAAACGGAAGATGGCCAGCCACGCGACCCCAGAGTCTGGGTAGAGTCGGAAGACCAGCCCAACAGGTTACTGCTCGAGACCAAGGTGTGCAAGGAGGACACCTTTCAAAAGCAACAAGGCATGTCAACCCCAAAATCTGTACCAGTTCCAACCGCTAACGCGTCCTGATCTGTAGAAACCTTGATCGTGTGGACAGACGTTGGCAGTGGAGTGGATATGGCCCTCTCCTTCCAAGAGGCCGAGGGCTGCCACCTCATATGGTCAGTTGCCATTCCCGCCAACACTCCCCAATCCCACTTCATGCTGACGTTGACTGCACAGGAAATTCATCAGCAGCATCCAGACAATCTTCCAAGGCCCGGTTCCTCCACCAGGTATGGTCGGTGGCGGCAATAGCCTGGACCACGCTGACATGCGCGAAGCTGATGACAGCCTCTCCGATGACATGGCCATGGACGCGCCCAATGCCATCAACCTCCCCGCGGCCGAACTTAGAAATCTTCCAGACATCGAGACGGCCATGCGTATCATGAGCCAGACAGCCAACGGCCGCGATGCCCTTGCAAAGTTCATCATGAACGAGGACTACATTGGCAGACTCATCCCCCTCGTTCAAATGGCCGAAGACCTGGAGAGCCTCACCGACCTGCATCGCCTCTGCAATATCATCAAGATCATCATTCTGCTGAATGACACGAGCATAATAGAGCACGCCGTTTCCGACGAGTGCGTTCTGGGCGTCGTTGGCGCCCTGGAATACGACCCGGACTTCCCCAGTCACAAGGCGAACCATCGCCACTGGCTCGACAATCAGGGTCGCTATAAGGAGGTCGTGCCGATCGAGGACGACGCCATCCGGAGGAAGATTCACCAGACATATCGGCTGCAGTATCTCAAAGACGTCGTTCTCGCCAGGATACTCGACGACCCTACATTCTCCGTCCTCAACTCGTTGATCTTCTTCAACCAGGTCGACATTGTCCAGCATTTGCAGGGGAACGCCAGCTTCCTCAACGAGCTCTTCGGCATCTTCCGCGCCGTGCAGCCCGACCAGAGGAAGAAGAAGGATGCTGTGCTCTTCATCCAGCAGTGTTGCGCCATTGCCAAGAACCTGCAGCCGCCAGCGCGCCAGACGCTCTACAACAACTTCATAGCCCACGGGCTGTTGCAGGTCATCAACTTTGGCCTGCGACACGGCGATGTCGCTGTCCGCGTCGGCGCCACAGACGTTCTGGTGTCGCTCATCGACCACGACCCCCATATGATCCGTCAGACGCTCTACCGCCAGATCCAGGATGGCCACCCGCTGCTGACCGACTCGCTCGTCGACTTGCTCCTGGTCGAGGCCGACCTGGGGGTGCGGTCGCAAATCTCCGATGCCTTGAGGGTCCTGCTGGACCAGGGTCCCGGTGCCCAGGCCCAGGAAGCCTTCAAGGCCGCCAACGGCGAGTTTCCCGGGCGAGGCCGCCTGGCCGGCAACGAGCCCCAGCACGAGCTACTTCTGGGAAACTTCTATGACATCTCCGCCAAGAAACTTTTCAAGCCCATCATCGCCCTCGAGGGAAGGAAGGATATGGCCTTCACCGTGCAACAAGCTGGCATGTTCACGTACCTGGTAGACCTCATCTGCTTCTTTATTCGACAGCATTTGCATCGCAGCAAGTTCTTCGTTTTGCAGAACAACATTGCACAGCGCGTCGTTCAACTTCTCGACTGCCCCGAGAAGTACCTGCGGCTTGGTCAGTTTCCCTTTCCATGTCACGTTTATATCACTAACACGGCCAACAGTTGCCATTCGTTTCTTCCGGAACCTCATCGGCTCCCAGGATGACTTCTATATCAAGCATCTGACGGAGAAGCAGGTGCTTGGTCCCATTCTCAAGGTGCTCGTCCAGACCCTGCCGCGGGACAACCTATTGAGCTCAGCATGTCTCGAGCTCTTCGAGTTCATTAAGAAGGAGAACGTCAAGGATCTGGTCAGATACCTCGTCCAAAACCACAGGGAGACGCTTGTGTCCTTGAGCTACCTGGACACCTTCCGCGAGCTCATCGCCCGCTACGACCAGCCGCAACAACCTGCCGGTATTCTCGACTACTTCCCGGATGAGTCGGAAAACTCAAAGAGACCCTCAATCCCCGTTGGAAGAAACATGGAGCACAACCTCGCCATGGATATGGCCGACGAAGAGTACTGGAACACATCGGACGACGAGGATGGCCCGGAGAGCAAGGCTCTTGACAGACCCACGACAAATGGCGACTCGGCACCCCAGTCGAAACCGTTGGTCGACTACCCCTCCGACGAGGAAGCCGACGAGAACCAGGAAAATCCGGACGTCACGCACGAGCCTGCCACTGGGGAGCCTCAGACTCCGGGGGACGGGTCCGCAAAATCGCCGACAGCCGTCGTTGCCCCGCCAGAGAGGCTGTCCGAAAAACGACGGCGCGAGGAAGAAGATGAGGACGAACTGGGCAAGCTGGTGCATAACAAGCGCCGCAACAGCAGCGGCTCCATCAGCTCCAACTCGTCCGTCGGCTCCGTCAATGTCCTCAGGCGGAAGAAGAACTTTGCGGACAGGTCGAGCCCCTCGGCGGCTCCCCGGAAAATCTCCATCAACATCTCTCCCTCGGTCAAAACGGGTGGGAACACACGAGCCGATGAAGAATCATGATGCGCATTGTCTTTTCAAACTTCACGACTATAATTCCCATCGGGGGGCCCTGACCACCATTGACTCGGGGACCGACGTCCGGTCTCGACAGTGATCGTCGCTTTTCATATCGGGGTGCAGCGAGGGAGGGGCAGGCGGTGGCACGGTCGGCGTTGATCGCTTTTCATGAGACAAATACCAATGAAACGAAAGGAAAGATGGGTTCCACGGGTGTTCTTAAGCGGCTCAGGCATGTGGGCAGAGCAGTAGGGTTAACGAGAAATTTATCCTGTCGTGAGCACACTGTGAAGAGTTTGCACGTTTCTACCACGGTTAAGGTCGCCTGGTGCGGCAAGGTTGCGCTGCTGTTGGATCGACGTAGTTGTTAAGAAGGACACTTGCCTGGTACCAAGGTAGTCTCGAGGAACGGCAGCTGTCTTGGCCAAATCTCATGATGATTCTGTCATTTCCCTGAACTGCTACATTGATTGACTACTACGTCGAGCCAGGAATCACAGTGAACAAGGACCACGCTGATCCAGGAACCACGCTGATCTGGTGGCTACGTCGAGCTAACAACTATATCAAACTAGTGACTATGTTGAGCTGATGAGTACGTCGAGCTGATGACTTCGTCGACCCTGTGTTTAATATAATCTTATGTTCAAGGCGATCCAGTAGTCACGTCGATCCAGTAGTCACGTCGACCCTATGTTTAAGGCGATCTCATGTTCAAGACGATTCAGTGGTCACGTCGATTCAGTAGCCACGTCGATTCAGTAGCCACGTCGATTCAGTAGCCACGTCGATTCAGTAGTTACGTTGATCTCATAGGTACGTCGAGCTAACAGCTACGTCGAGCGAGTAGCCACGTCGATCCAGCATCAGACTGCTTGTGCTGGCTTACCCGACCGCTGCCCGAACCTGGTATACCCGTCCAGCATCTCTTGAGACACACCACGCACCGTATGCTGGATAGCTGCGGTTATATCGCCCATGGTAACCATCGATTCCTCGATGGACTTTTTGCCATCCAGGTAGCCGTCAAGGACGCGTTCTGTAGCCTTGAAGCACGCTTGTTGCATCTCCGCACCCGTAAATCCCTCGGCAAGCCTGGCCAGTGCAGGGATATCGAGTTCTTCCGTACGAAGGCGCCCCATGTTCATCCTGATAATGGCTTCGCGGGCCTGCTGGTTGGGTAGCCCGACATAGACGTGCTGGCCAAACCGGCCGGGTCGCAATAGAGCGGGATCCAGAGTTTCCGGCCGGTTGGTTGCGGCGAGGATGAATACACCAGTCAGGGTCTCGAAGCCGTCCATCTCGGTAAGCAGGGTGGTCAGCATATTGACGTTACCCTGGCTGCGTGTGCCACCCCCGGTCCGGTTGCCGCCCATGGAATCGATCTCGTCAAAGAAGATGATACTGGGGCTAACGGCGCGGGCCCGTTCGAAGAGCTCGCGGAGAGCTCTCTCTGATTCTCCAACGTACATGTTGAGGAGTTCGGCACCCTTGATGGCGAGAAAGCTGAAGCCTGATTCGGTAGCGACGGCCTGTGCCAGGAGCGTCTTTGAACAACCGGGTGGTCCGTAGAGAATCAACCCCTTTGGAGGAGCGAGCATGAGCTCCTTGAGACGCGGGTCTGTGTTCTTGGTCATGTTGATTTGGCGTTGCAACATGGCCTTCAGCTCGTCCTGGCCGCCAATATCATTCCAGTGGATGGTGGGTGGCTGGAGATGGACGTCTTGCATCGCCGTTGGGCGTGTCAAGCGACGCGCGCGTTCCAAATCGGCCAGGGTGAGGGGGAGGTCCTTCCTGTCATCATGGCCAACATGAACCTCAAGGTCGTCAGGATCAACGCGCTTCTGGCAGACCTCGATGGCTTCGTCCACGAGAGCGGAGAGATCGCCCATGTTGTAGGCGTATGTGTTGTGCGCCAGCCATTGCAGGGCCTCCTCCCGCTCAGCAATGTCTAGAGGTTTGCACAGCTCCTCCAGCATCAGACGACGTCCGTGGGTGTGAGGTGTGACCAGCATGACGTTGGGACCGAACCGGGTGGACTTTTCAAGTTGCATGGGTATATCGCCCTTGTAACTGAGGCACGAGGCGACGACGAGCACAGGAAGGGTTTTGCCGATGCGCTGTGACTTAGAGCTCAGATCGTCCAGCTGCTCGCAGAGCTTGCGCACGATGCTCTCCGAGTTTGCCTTTTCTTTGCGGACCATGGTGTGAAGGTCGTCGATGAGCACGATACTCGGGCTGGCCTCGAGGGCCTCCTGGAAGATCTTGGTAATGTCTGACGGCTTGGGCTCCGTGATGCGGAACACGCGGCCCCAATTCGTGGCGGCAATCTTTTCGAGAACATGGGTCTTGCCGGAGTTTTGACCGCCGTGGACGACGATTCCGCAAGATTTCCGCGGGCCAATGTGTATCGGCGGCTTGTTGAATCTCCTGAAGAACTCGTTGAGATGTTTGACCTGCTGGGGCATTCCAGGTATATCGGAGTCGTGGAGGACCAGCTTTCCCCGCGGCTGGCTTTCTGCAGGGGTTTCCGTGTCGTTTGCGGAAGCGTTCTGGATTCGCACTTTGACTTTCTCATCGAAGCGCGCAATGCCGTCGATTTTGCCGTCGATGCTTTTCACGACATACTTGGTGCTGTATCCCACCACATTGACCTCAAAGTTGAGTCCTGGGACGACATATGTCATTTTCTCTGTCAATCCTTGTTAGTTGAACAGAAAACCTGACAAAAGGGGTAAGTAGGGGTGGAGTGTACTCAGCATGGTCCAAACCGAGCCTTCCCAGGCCCTCATCTCATAGTCGCTCTGCATGGGTTCCAGGGGCTCGACTTGAACAGTCTCGGCAGGAGGCACGTCGAGGTCGTCGTGCGCCACGATGGTGACAACATCGCCAAGCTTGAAGCCGCAGGCTTTTCGGTACGCCTCAGTCATCATGACGACGTTGGAGTGAATCTTCTTGTTCAGCGAAGAAGTCAGGGTGGCCTGTCTTCGAATGGGGACTGTGTCTTCGCCGTCTTCGCCGTCGGCCGGCACAGTCCTCTCGATCCAGCAGCGCTTGCCCATCTCGACGCCACCTGTGACCAGAATCTGCGTGTCTCTCGAGACCCAGACCTTTGCCGACATGGAGGGGTTTGACTCTAGTGAGGCATCCCAGGCCAGGACCGAGCGAATCTTGGCCGTAGCCATTTTTGCGATTTTGCCGCTCATGGTAACAGAACTTGGTGTCGGTCAACACATGGCCAGTAAGGAGTAAGGGATCACCGTGAGACTTCGACAAGCTCGACTAAGTTTGCACCAAGTCGTGTCGGGCTGCTCAAAGTCCGACTGTGCTGACAGACACGTCTGTGCCTGGCCAGCAAAGTGCTTTTTCGAGCGAGCGAGCTCGGGCAGTGAAATAGATCCTTACCTGATGTGAACGCTGGCTATAGACTTGCGATGTGGTTGGCGGAGTCGGTTATGCCAGCAGACGAAAGGGGTTGTGGTGCATATCTTATATCACCAAAAATTCCGACACATTTTGGATGAAAGTGACATTCCGCTACCCAAGTCGACTAGAGGCGGCGAATTTGTGGAGAAGATGTATGGTCGCAAAGCCCAATTACGTCGGATTTTTTCCGCAGTCACTGGAGGCTTTGAAAGGCTTTTTGGCGTGGGGTAAAGTCGGGAGTCATCGACGCCTGTGGATGGCCAGTCCCAGGTTGACTGACTGACTGCGTCGATGTCCCAAAATAAAAGCACACCAGGAGTCTGCTAGAGCCAGTATTAGGGGCTAGTCTGCCTGCCGCTTTAGAACCATGACCCACTTATCCGCTCCTGCATGTAAAGCGGCGGATATTGAATTCTACCAAGCTACCTTGTGCGTTCAACATGCAGCTTCTGGCCTCTGCAGCTGATTGAACCTTCGGCACTCAATCCAGATACCACCACCAACACCGGCCGGATGCGATGGGTCGAGAACACCAAGCGCATTGGCGCTCCGTTGCTCTGCGCCAAGCAGTCAATACTTCAATCCTCGCCAGCATGCCCGAGCTGTCAACGACTCCTTAGTGTTTCCTCGCCGGCGCGTCGAGACGCTCGTGTATTCAAAGACAAGGACGGAAAACCTCTCCCATCGAAACCCATTATCGTCCGCAGACCTGTCAAGGAACGCCAGCCACGATTGCCGGCCTCGCTGTTCAAGAAGCTCTTCTTGGACGACCCGAATGGAACCCCGGCCGACACCGAGAAGCCTGTTGGGAACGACCCATCAATTCGCTTGAAGCCTATCCGACAACACAAGGAGAGGCCCGCGCCAGGGGGCCCGGCAGACCTCAAAAGGGCGTCCGATCGCGGGCAACTCTGGAATGAGAAGCGCAAGGAGCGTGTCAGCACCGATGCACTTCGTGCTTGGCTGGAGTCGCAGGTAGAGGAGGAGGAGAACAGCGCTGCGAGAGCGCATCTCGACAAGCTGCCCATCGTGGACGAGAAGACGCCCGTTGTCCTCATCATGTTCAACGCCAGCAAGTCACTCACCGAGAGCGATTTCCACCGTCTCGTGCGCCAGAACCCGCACCTCGAAGGCTGGAACACCCAGCTTGAGAAAGGTGAGTCACGTTCCCCCCTCCTTTCCATTATACCGCGATAGCCCGCTGACTCCTTTCCGCCGATGCAGTTGCCCAGGCCTACGATCGCAATACTCTCGAGCCGTTCGGCTGCTACTTTCTGCACTTCAACTCGGCTACCGCCGCCCGAAAATTCCAGCTCGAGGCCCAGGCGCTCCACAGTACGCCACCCACGGATAACCTCAACCCATACACGACTCCCTCTCTGAGGCTGTCAGCGTCGCCCGAGACCCCTCTCAGACTCAAGATGTACGCCCTGCAGCCTCACACCTTGGCCCGTCTCCGCGCCTTCACTCTCGAGGGCATCATCGGCGCACCCAAGAGCCCAATCGGTGGCGCGGGAAAGAAAGCTTCCCAGAAAACGCCCTCCCAGGCCTCGGCCCGCCCACATAGAGTGGTTCTCTCACTCCAGCAAGGCGCCGTGGAATCGGCCACCCTGCAAGACTTGCTGCGCCGAGACGGAGTGTCTCGAAACCTGGCCTGGGACGTGACTGAAATTCTGCCATACCATGCCGGTAAGGCCATAATGTCAAGCCGCATGATCAAGGGGCTGGCCTGGAAGAGCCGCACAGCCCTCAAGGCAGGTAGCGATGGTTCGGAAGCAAGCGAGCTGCCTGAAGCTTTCAAGACCTCGGACTACTCCAAGTCTGGCCGGTTTGTGCTGTCCTTTGGAGGCGAGGCCGAGGCGCGGCGCTTCACGAGGATGTGGCATCGTAGGGAGCTGCAGCTGCCCCAAGACGCCAGAGCCGAAACAGAAGCCGAGGACGGCACGAGTGCGACCATCACTGTGAACGCCATGATACCCCTTTAGAACACATTGTAGAACCACTGTACAAAATCACATCTATCGACGATGCTGGCCAAAGACAAGGCTATATTAGACCCCATATAATGGATTACTCGAGTAAAATAAAATGAGGAAGCATGAACCGAACTCCTAACCAGATGGCTGATCTCTAGTTTGTGCGCGTGCAAAGAGGGGGGACCGGACGAGAAATGGCGCGAGCGCTGCCGGGGGCGAGCGACGACAGCAAGATGTAGGCAAGCAAAGACGACCTGTGGCTCTCAAGTCCTGCAAACGCCCAAACGAAGACGCAAAAAAGCCCGGGACATCCAGGGCGACCAATGGCTTACAGATCCCCCTCCCCAATGCGCTCCTCTCTTCCCCTGTATGGGAGGGCAACGTCTCCCGCCCATCATGTACGTCTGACTGAAAACAAACGACGCTCTGCATGGTTTTGGTATCCCTCTTTGCCGCCCCCAGCCTGACAAGCCCGCATCTCCTCGACTCGGCGGCAGTTTCTCGGCGGCAGGACTGCCTTGGGAGACCCAGAATCCGAAATGATCGGTTTCCAGAGACAGTGGTCGCGTTGGCTGCGAGGGCAGCGGTGGGTTCCCGAATCGCCGATCCAAACCGCATTTCCATCCCCATCCCAGATATTGGAGTCATGTCTGGCCGAGCCCATCACTTGACGCCCCGCCAGGTCATGCGCCTGGAGAGCGCCTCTCTTCTTCCCCGTCTCTTCTCTTCCTCTCTCTGTGTGTGTACGCGCGCATGCATGTAGACGACGAAGACTGCTGTTCGGCGCCTGGAATAATAAAAAGATCGTGGCACATGATGGGAGGAATCGTCAAAAGCCAGCTGCTGCTCCCTCTCTGCTCCGCTTCGCTTCTCGGCCAACATCCGGGGCGCTTAGCAGCACTTGCCGTTGCCGGCACCCTCGCCGCCTTGCGCGCCAACGTTGACACCAGCACCGCCAGCACCGGCGCCCTGCTCGTTCTTAGAGTTGTCGATGAGGCGCTTCTTGATGTCGGCGGCGAGGGAGTAGAAGGCCTTGTCGATGTTGATGTTGCTCTTGGCGGAGACCTCGAGGAAGGGAATGCCGAGCTCGTCGGCGAGCTGTTGGCCCTGCTCTGTGGAGACGACGCGCTTCTCTTCCCAGTCGCACTTGTTGCCGATGAGGATCTTGTTGACGCCCTCGGTGGCGTGCTGCTCGACGTTTGCGAACCAAGTACGGATGTCTGTGAGGGGAAGTGTCAGCGGGAGTGCCTGGGAGAGTTTCAGGATGAAGGGTGTGATCATGGAGACGTACTGTCAAATGAGCGCTGGTCGGTGACGTCGTAGACGAGGAGGATGCCCATGGCGCCGCGGTAGTAAGCGGTGGTGATTGTGCGGAAACGTTCTTGGCCGGCCGTATCCCAGATCTGCAGCTTGACGCGCTTGCCGTCGAGCTCGATGGTGCGAATCTTGAAGTCGATGCCGATGGTGGTGATGAATGATGGGGTGAACGAGTCCTCGCTGAAGCGCAACAGGCAGCAGGACTTGCCCACGCCCGAGTCGCCTATCAGCAGGAGCTTGATCTGGAGGGCGGCGGGTCAGCATTTCTGTAGTTCTGGCGGTCGATGAATCCGGGGAAAGGGGTGCGCACGAGGAAGTCATAGTTTCTGTTACTCGACATGTTGGCGGTGGTTCCGGGTGTGGCGGGCGGACGGGGGGTTGAGGAGTTGTCGAGGTCAGATGGATGGTGAGAGTTGGCTTGGCTTGGTCAGGGCGGGAAGGGCCAAGGCGGATGGCGGGAGGCGATGACGATGTCGGTCGGGGCCGGTAGATGGAAGAGTGTTTCGGTGTCGCGAGATGCTTGCAGTGTCTGATGTCGCCGCGAGGGATCGAAGGACGTGGCAGAAGCAGTAAAGTGGGATTGCGTCCAGTAACTCCAGGGTAGACCGCCTGGTTGGATGCGTGAAGTGGGTGGGCAATGGGACTTGCTTGCTGCGGGTGGGTGGAGGATGGATGAATGGGGTTTGGCGGGACTGGACGTGGACTCTCCAAGGTGAAGCGGCCGGCCGGTTACCACTCACTGCAGGGGGCCTAAAGGACGGCGGATGATTAAGATTGCCGGCCTGACCACGACGACCCCCCCCCCTGCCAGTGCTGCCACTTTCCGTCTGCCTGGTGCTTGCTTGCTTGCTGCTTGTCATCCACCCCGCCTGGCCCGCCTCTGTTCACCCATTGCACACTCTCAGAATGTCGCACTTCCCTCTCATGTATCAGGACCAGGTTTCGGCGCATTCATCGTCATGCCCCGCCGTTCCACCGATCTGCGATACAACCACTTCGTCTTAGGCCGGCAATGGGATCTACCCAGGTATTTAATGCGACTCGACTCGGTCGTGTGATGAGCATCCAGATCACCTCAGTTACCTTAGTCAGCAGTTGGTCTATCGGCTTGAATGACGCGACGGCGGTCTCTGGAAGGTATTTCCCTGTGTCCCTGCTGCTCGCAATCAGCAAAAGCACCCACCAGACAGGACCCTGAAGGTTTGTCTCTTGGAGGACGGGAGACATCATGACGCGGCAGCCAACACATTCCCACTTGACGGATATCGCCACAGTCTTGCACATGCACAGCCTCTGGTTCGGTCTGCTTGATCTTTATCCACGTGACCACACCACTACCCCCGACACTTGAGCAAGCCACATGAGGCCCAAGATGGCATGGCCTCACAGCGCTTCGATGCGTGTGGTGGCGGAAGGAGCGAAGGTGGAACCCCCGGCACGAGTTCCATTCCTTCCCCTCCCCTCTCTACCTATTGTTGCCCTTCCACGCCCAGTCCAGCGTTGAGGCACGTGGGGGGAATCTCTGTCTTTTGACGGACGGGAAGGAAGGATCAGGCCCAAGTATGTCTGCTTACCTGTACATGGTCTAAAGTGCCCTGGGGCGAAAGTCCTAGGTACCTGTACCTCCAGACATCCCCCAGAGGGCTGAACCATCAGGATCTCGGAACATGAAGCTGGTGACAATCTCCCTTCTCAATGACCGGACTCGGAGACCGGACTTGACGCCCGCACCCCTCAGTGCTCTCACCGAGCGAGCGCATCCTCCCAGTCAGGACGATCATCCATCTTTGACCAACTCCGAGTCCGGTCACCGACGACTGGGGACCTGACCTATTCGTACCTCTGCCCTGGCTGGCTCCAGCTGCGCCCGCGCCCTGCATTCGGGTAAACAGCTGCAGGTTCCCCCCGGGTCCGAAGCGCCCTGTCCTGTTCGCCGAGTTCAAGTTCGTCCCATCCTGTGTGGGCGGGTCAAGGCACCCAGCTTGGGCGTATTCCCTTGCCCAGGTGCCAGCCAGCCTTGCCGTCCTCTACAACCGCTGCGCCCCTCCACATCACTCCGTATCAAGTACAGCGTGTCTACAGTTCCTAGACTTAAGCCCTCGCCCCCCTTCAGCTTCGCTTGCTGTTCTCAGACGTGTACACGACAAAGGTCGACCTGTTGACTTTCTCTGTTCTGCTCCTCTACCGGCACCGCACTGCTGCAGCTTGCTAGGTGACTCGGACATTCAATCAACCCACCCAAGAGAGCCCGCCCCGCGAGTGAGAGTGAGAGTGAGCGACATCGGCCGGGCGCGTACCCGGTTTCTGCCCGCCATGGACATCGTTACCGAGCTCGTCATCGCACCGTTCAACGAGATAGTCGAGAAGGCGACGGCGGCTCACCAGAATGCGGGCGAAGACGACAAGTCCATGCTCGCCGAGAGCCAGAAGCTCATCAGAGGTGCCGAGCGCATCCTCAAGACAATCGTACCACTATGCACACGACTCCACAACGAGTACGGCGTCAACTTTATCGATGAGCTCAAGCAACATGGTGCGTAGGTCCAAGGCTTTGGGGTCGTCTCAGGAAACCACACCTACTAGGTAGTAACTGACCCCCGCCTCTATCTAGATGAGATTGCCAAGTACAGGTTGGACCTGAGCAACTTGCTTTGGGACTTTGAAGACTATACGGACCCCGAAAGCTACGAAAAGACGCCGTACACCGACCTCCAAGCCCTCTGCAAAACGGCAGGACTAGGTATTGGCGAGGTCCTCAAGCGGATGAAGATCGATCCCCCGGCAACAGCGCCACAGGCTCTAGAAGACACATCTCGCCGTGCCTCGGCTGCAACCGCCACCACTCCAGGTGAGCTCCACCGTTGGAAAGCCAGTGAGGTTGACAAGGAGAACTGGCTAACATAATCGCAGTCTTTGCCGCACCCCCTACGCCCTCATTCGCGGAGCACGCCGGTTTGGGCGTCGTCTCTCCCGATCAGCCCCAGGCCCCGATAACCCCCGAGCCGCGTGACGAAGAAGAGGAGCTGCAACCTCTGGGAACGCCCCCGCCGCCCCCTGCGGGCAACCCATGGGAAATCGGAGGGCTTTCAAGTATCGACACAGGCATAGTCACGCCTGAAAACGGCCAGGTCGTGCGCCGGCCGCCCGTGTCCCCAGGAGAATCAGACATCGTCTCCCCGAGCAGCCCAGAGTCAGATATGCGGTATGTTCTGGGCACATCACCAAGAAGACTCGACGTTGGGGTCATGATGATGGAGGCCGAGGCGCGGCGCCGCAAAGAACTTGAGGCTGAACCGTCCATGACGGCGAACCTCGGAAAGCCCACGAGCCCGGCTGAGACGTTGCACGGCAATCCATTCAGGGCTCCGGGCCGTCCCACGCCGCACTCGCCCGCCGTGCTACCATCGGCACATCAAGGGGTGCAGCTGCGGGATCCTCCCGTGACCTTTTCCGCCACTATTCTGCCACAGAGAGAGCACAGAGACTCTCAGGCCAGCTCTGTTATGTCGCGAGAGTCGATGCAAAGCTCCGTCAGCCCGGCCGCAGCAGGGAGCAGAGGCTCTATGCAGTCCATGCCCGAGGATCCAGATTCGATCACCGGGACCACGGCAGAACACCGGCCGTCTTTTGGCAGGGGGCCAACGATCCCGCCAAACTTTCCAGAAGGCATCCACGAGGGTATTGAGGCTGTGCCGAGAGAGTACGATGCCGGCGAGGGCCTGATCCCCGTGGGCACAGAGTCATCCGACTGGCGACCCTCCCCGGCTGCGCGAGCCGCGTCCATGCCGCCACGCGACCTCACGTTAGGCCTGACCAGCTCGTTCTTCCAGTACAAGGGCTTTTGCGAAGGTGCCAAGGAGACAGCGAGGGGCGGTAGCGGGGTGAAGAAGGTGAAGAAGCCGGTAAGCTGCCGCGAGGGATGCCCCCAGCGCCATAAGACGAAGAGGCTGATGCTGAATTCAGGGGTTTGTGGGGCCACAGCTGGTAGCCAAGTGCGCGCACTGCGACTTTGAGAGCGACAACCATCATCTGGAGATGGACCAGAGACAGAGCGGTGAGTCCGACAGGGTTGGGCGAGGGAATGCTTCGTTGACTGACCTCTACAGAGTCGGAGAACTTCATCTCTGCGGGCATCGGGTACCGGGTCCGATTTCTACAGAAGAGTCATGTCGCCACCAAGAGGTCCGACGAGGAACTGTACGCATGTGTCTTTTGCGCGCATACCCAAAAGACCGTCGAGGAGTGCGACGCAACCATCTTCTTCAGTCCAAGGAAGCTTTTCGAGCACCTGGCGCGACACCCGCGGCCACTGCCCAAGGTGCCCGGCTTTACGGTTGTGGAGGAGGCCGAGCTGCCAGCCGAGTTGCGCAACAACTACGACCTCCATGTCAAGAGGTCAGCAGCACCGTCTCCGCTGGATGAAGTGCGTGAGGAGATTGCGGTTTTGCCGGTGGCAATAGCCCTCAAGACGGTGCGGAAGATGCATGGCATGCGGCTGCTACACGACCATACACCAGCGTTCGAACTGGCCGAGGGAGCGCGCATCACGGGCATCGAGTTTCCTTCCAAGTACATGGGCGAGTGGGCACTGGGGTGGCATGACGGGGCCAAGAAGAGCGTGCCGTTTGACGTGATTCGACTCGAGCCACCGCCCAAAAACGAGGTGCGCATGGGCGGAACAAGCAACACGGTGGCCGTGGCCCGGTGGAGGCACTCGCCAAAAGCCAAGGACGGCAGCGAATGGTTGAAGTTCGACAAGGGCGACGTGATCAGCAACATCAGCTGTGGGTTATGCTTCTCCCTTTTGTTTAGGTGTCAGCAGCTAACAGAAACAGGGCATTACCCGGGCCACTGGTGCTGGTCTGGATCCAACTCGAAGGGCAAATGGGGCATCTTCCCGCAGCACTTCATCGATAGCAACACGTTGCGCGAGGTGGCCGCGTCGGACCGGGCGAGCATTGCCAGCAACGAGAACAAGAAGTTTCGATTTAGCATCTCGAGAAAGGGGGGCATGCGGCCGCCGAGCTTCTCGGGGGCACCAGGAGGACGAGTTGGCTAGGGGAGTCGGGGTGCAGGCCGTTCTCAGACATGATAATGTGTACTCTTCAATACCCTCATGAGTAAAGTAGATAGATGATGATATGAATGAATTCAGAAAGGCCGTCGCTGACCGAACGAACACCGAAGACGAGGACCTCGGTCACCCCGCACCATCATTAAGCCGAGCCCCACCTCCCCCGGTGCTCCAACCACGTTTTGCCCCACGATGACCGGGCCGGGCTAATGAGCAGCGAGGAGAAGGTCATCCGAGTACGGGGCATGTCTCCACATTCGCCACCCCGCCAATGAGATGCAGCACCTCGGAGAATCGGCAATTGCACTGGAAACAAACCCCAATTCCACGGTTAACGTCCCATCGGCATCTTCGCCGCTTTCTGCCCTCCCGTGATTTGTACCTTTGCTTTACAACGCCCCGACATTCATCGGCTGCCTTCCGAGATCTGCCCCCTCTTTTTCGCTCTGTTCTGCAGATCTGCTGCCGGCCGTTGACCCGTACACCTTCCTCCCCGCCGGCCCATATTCCCGAAGACCAATTGCTATTTCTTGGTGTTTCCCCAAGAGCTGGCCGTCCGGCAGTCCTTTTTCCTGGCACACCCCCAGCATACATACATACACCCACAATGGCTCTCACAGGAGACGAGATTCTCAAGCATAACAATGCCAAGTCGTGCTGGGTCATTGTTCACGTAAGAGTTGCAATGGCTGCCCCCCAGATCACCTTGCCATTGACACATTGCGCAGGGCAAGGCATATGATGTCACCGAGTTCCTCCCAGAGCACCCTGGCGGCCAGAAGATCATCTTGAAATATGCGGTACGGAACCCTTTTGACACGCCCCATAATGCCGTTCATGGACTGACATGGCTTGGCTTCACAGGGCAAAGATGCGACAGAGGAGTATGAGCCCATCCACCCACCCGACACACTCGACAAGTACCTCGACAAGTCCAAGCACCTGGGTCCCGTCGATATGACCTCGGTCGTCGCCGAGACCAAGGAGGAGGACCCCGACGAGAAGGACAGGCTGGAGCGCGTGGCCCACAAGCCCCTGCTGGAACAATGCTACAACCTGATGGACTTTGAGGCTGTTGCCCGCCGTGTCATGAAGAAGACGGCCTGGGGCTACTACTCGAGTGCCGCTGATGACGAGATTGTGAGAACACACCCTGCCATTGCCTGCTGCTTCTCTTGCTGACTTTGGGCTTCTAGACACTCCGTGAGAACCACTCGGCCTTCCACCGCATCTGGTTCCGGCCGCAAATCCTCGTCGACGTCGAAAAGGTCGACTTTAGCACTACAATGCTCGGCGACAAGGTCGCCATGCCCTTCTACGTCACAGCCACGGCGCTTGGCAAGCTGGGCCATCCCGAGGGCGAGGTGTGTCTGACACGGGCTGCGGCCAAGCACAACGTGATCCAGATGATCCCGACGCTGGCATCATGCGCCTTTGACGAGATGCTCGATGCCGCCGAGGATGGTCAGGTGCAGTGGCTGCAGCTCTACGTCAACAAGGACCGCGCCATCACCAAGAAGATCGTTGAGCACGCAGAGGCTCGCGGCTGCAAGGGCCTCTTCATTACCGTTGACGCCCCGCAGCTGGGCCGCCGTGAGAAGGACATGCGCTCCAAGTTCACCGACCCAGGCTCCAACGTGCAGTCCGGTCAGGCCACCGACACCAGCCAGGGCGCCGCTCGCGCCATCTCGAGCTTCATCGATCCGGCCCTGTCGTGGAAGGATATTCCTTGGTTCAAGTCCATCACCAAGATGCCCATCATTCTCAAGGGCGTCCAACGCGTCGAGGACGTCATCAAGGCCGTCGAGGCTGGCGTGCAGGGTGTTGTGCTCTCTAACCACGGCGGTCGCCAGCTCGACTTTGCGCGCAGTGGCGTCGAGGTCCTCGCCGAGACCATGCCCGTGCTGCGCCAGCTGGGCCTCGAGAACAAGATTGAGGTCTACATCGACGGCGGTGTTCGTCGCGCTACCGACATCATCAAGGCTCTGTGCCTGGGCGCCAAGGGTGTTGGTATCGGCCGCCCCTTCTTGTACGCCATGAGCGGCTATGGCTTCGATGGTGTCGACCGCGCCATGCAGCTGCTGCGGGACGAGATGGAGATGAACATGCGCCTGATCGGCTGCACCAGCATCGATCAGCTCAACCCGGGTCTGCTCGACACGCGGAGTCTGTTTGCCCACGGCAGCACGCCGCCTGATAACTTGTCGCACGCCGTCTACGACCCCCTGGCGACGCCGACGCAGCGGCCCAAGCCTGCGGTGTCGTCCAAGTTGTGAGAAGCGCAGTTTTTCAAGGCTATCGAACGAGAACATGTACGCAGTACGCCCGCGGCAGGGACAAATGGAGGGATACACGGCCTTTGTATTTGATCATGACATATTATGCGAACATTTGAGATTATATATCCACCAGTTTCTGCAATCTATTAATATCACCACTTCCTCATCCCATGTTGCGAGGCCAACCATGGCTGTGATCCTTGCCGCCTTGCCGCATCTAGGGAAGCAGAATCTGCTTCTCCTTCTTGAGAGACTCGATGAACTCGACGGGCACTTGCAGTGTCTGGGCGGCCACTTCTGGAGGCGTCAAGGCCAGCCACTGGGTGAGAGGGATGTCGGCGACACGGTCCGACTTGTAGATCTCGATCCACACTAGGTCCTCCGTCTCGGACGTGTTTTCAATGTAGTGGCCCGAGTTGTCGGGGAAGACAGCGGTGTCGCCAGGGTGGAAGTCAAAGGTGCGAGCGTTTCCGTTGCCGGTGAAGACGGTAGCTCGGGCCTGGCCGGCGTGGAAGTAGAGCCACTCCTCTGCCTACATACCATGTCAGTCTTCGTCTCCTCGGAGAAGGCTTGTCTACTTACATTGGGGTGCCAGTGAAGCTCGCGCAGACCACCGGGCTTGAGGGTCACAAAGGTAGCGGCAATCGTCTTGGCGGCTGGGAAGTTCTTGCTGTCGATGATCCAGAAGTTGCCGCCATCGCCGGGAACCTCTTCAGGCTCATGCTGCAGGGTGCGGTAGATGAAGGAAGCGTTGCCAGAGAGGTACCGGTCGTCCTCGGCGGTGACGTTCTTGGTGGCCACGGTGCCGTTGAGGATGTTGGGAGGGGGGCCCAACTTGTCAAAGACGGCGGCATCGACGCCAAAGTTCTTCGCGACAATGTCGCGAGGGGTGTGCTTCAGCCAGTCGACAATGTTAAAGGTCGTACCGGCACGGTCAAAGTTGCCATCGTCAAAGACGAGGAGGAACTCGTTCTCGTCATCGAGACCTTGGACGGTGTGGGCGGCGCCCTTGGGGAAGTACCAGATGTCGCCGAAGCTGAGCTTCTCGTTGACGTAGCGGCCATCTTCGTCGACGGCTGATACGAGAACTTCGCCGCTGTACACGAAGCCCCATTCGGCCTGGGAGAGGAAGCATCATGTCAGCCATGGAGGTCTGTGGGCGAGGAGGGATTTGAAACTCACAACGCGGTGCCAGTGTAGCTCGCGGATGCCGCCCTTGGTCAGGTGCTGCTGGGCGGCGGCTATGTCGTTGCTCTGGGGCAGATCGGACTTGACCTGCTGGCGAGTCCAGCCTCCGTTGTAAATGCGCGTCTTGGAGTCGGAGAAGCGCCACTTGAGGTTGGGCACGGTGCCGCCGTCAGTCGACTGTTCGCCGAGGTTACTGGGGTTCTGGCGGTCAACGGCGTTGTCGGTGCCACCTGGTTTGTCAGTCTGGGGAAATTGAGTGGCAGAGAGTGGTACGGAGGACATACCGACGATGGGAGCGCCTTTGCCATCGGCGCTGATGGGTTGGCCGACGTGGAACTGGGAATCGTCGCGCTTCTGGGGGACGGCGAGGACGGCGGAGGCGAGCCCGAGGGCAACAGAGAGGGATGAGAAGCGCATGGCTATAGGCGCAGGCGGTGATGGGCTGGTGCTGTTCAGAAAGACTGGCTGCTATTCTTGCCACTCGCTCTCTCTTATACGTCTGTCTTTCACTCCCGCCAAGTCCATCTCCTCTCATGGAGAGCCCATGACCTACATGTCGCCCACACTCTCAGCCGTGTTTCTCTCCGTCTCGTGATCAGATGTCGTCAATATGATGATCAACATTTTTGGTCCAACATCAGTGGCCGCATATGGCGACATTGAGGCTATCCAAGGCTACTGGTGATGCATGCCCTGCTAGCATCGTGACGGACGACCGTGGTGTGCGAGTGTCTCATGCCGTAATACGCAGCTCTCACCATCCCACAGCATCCACTTTGGGGTTGTTCAAGGCAAGACTCGCACCGGTGAGGTCAAGTTGCAGCACGGACGATTCGGCATTGTCACCCCCAATGTCGACATGCCATAGCGCGGGGGTTGTTCCGCCCGGCAGGAAAAAAGGATGAGTTGAAGAAGAAAATGGCTGGCGCGATGACGAGCTCCAGCTAAGCCAAGAATTACCTACCTCCACGATATTCATGCCGGCACTTGGACGTGCCGTTTGACCTAATCGTCGATCATCACCGTTATAATTCACGGGATAGATCTAGTTCATCCAGGGGTCAATGTCTCGCGCGGCTGAGAGGCGGACTTGTAAGCTATTGGCGGCCCGCATAAGACCAAAACGTCTGGATAGGGGCATTTTCAACGGCGATCTGATGTCTCAGTTCCCCCCTGCTGAAGCCTGACCGCTCGAGGCTGTGATGCTGACCAGACATTATGCTTCACTTTCCAGCCCACGGCTCACGCTTGTGCCTCGTGCTGATTTTGAGTGTACATCCTCATCTCCAGACGATGGCGACATTGTCAAGCCGCGAGCCAACCCCCGCGTCGGTGACTGATGAAGATGGTTGAGGTCGGCGACCTGATGGCTAGCGCTTTGACTTGGGGATGTCTTGGCCGGGGAGGAAAGTCATGCAGCGTGGTAGGCCTCACGATGTTGAAGCACGCCCCTATTTGGATGGACTTGAAGCCGTGAAAGATCGGACAGCTGAGTGTATGGCGAGAGAGTTTGGTCTCATTATGCCATCTACGCCAGACGATCGTGCGGGATGTTTGCAATATTCACGATGTTCGTAATGTTGGAGGATAAACTAGAAGACGACGTGGTGAGGTTGAGGTTGAGGAACGAATGTGTATAAGAAGCCTACTTGGATCTCAGTATCAGTCTCAGGAGGATATCTCCATCACCATCATCTTCACCTCATCTCTCTCTCCATCCTGCCTTCTGCTTCATCCCCTCACTTCTGCCATTATGATTGCCAAGGCAGGTCTTCTCGCTCTGGCGAGCTTCCTCTTCGCCACTCCCTCCTACGCCGGCCCTGTGCCCGAGGCCCGCGCCGAGGAAAAGAGGCAGCTCAGTTTGCCTCCCCTCATCCCAGCCATTCCCGGCGTCACCGAGCCCCTGAACGGAGTCGTCCCCCCCCTGCCCATCATCCAAGTCCCTCTGCCCCCCAAGCAGAGCCCTCCCTTCACCGGTGCCAACATCCGACCCAAGAAGATTGGCTATTTCTGGACCGGGCCTGGAGACAAGGGCTTCAAGGACTTCCTCGTGACACTGAGTCTCGATGATGTAGGTGCCCCCTTTCCCCCGCCGGGCTCTTCCCCACTGACCACCCTCCCAGGACACCTTTGGCCAAGTCATTGCCGTGACCGATGTGCCCTCGAGCGGCAACGAGCCTCACCATCTGGGTCCCTCGGCCGATGGCAAGCTCCTCGTCGGTGGCGGTCTCCTGTCCATCCTCAAGACCCAGGACACGGCCTTCTACTTCGACACCACCAACCCCTACGCGCCGACCTTCTCCCACAGCAACCGCGCCATCCTGAGTTCCATCGTCGATGAGATTCGCGCCAAGCCCGAGGGCGGTTTCTTCATCACCTACATGGGCAGCGCGGCAGGCACAGCCGTTGGACGTCTCGTCGAGACCAACGCTCGTGGCGATATTATCCAGGAGTGGCCCGCCATTACTGATGTCGAGAGTACTCTCAACATCCTCGGCGAGCAGTTCAACCCCCATGGACTGAGTGTCGATTGGGACAAGAACATCATTCTGACATCCGATTTTGTCGTTCCCCTGAGCATCCTCAAGCCCACTCTGGGCGTCCAGAGGGCTGACACCCTGCGTCTTTGGAACCTTGAGAAGCGGTCCATCATCTCGACCATCACCATTCCCGGAGGCGGTGGTATCCAGGACGTCAAGTTCATCCCCGGAAACGCTGAGAGCGCCGCCCTTGCCACGTAAGTTACCAGCCCTCCTCCCAGTCTGACTCCGAACTAACATCTCCCAGTGCCGTTGCCCTCGGCCAAGTCTGGATCATCTACCCCTTCCGCACCGACGCCGCCGGGAACCAGGGTGTCGCCGAGCTCCTCTGGGACCTGGGACCCAAGGCCAAGAACGACATTGCCATCTACTCAGACATCACCGACGACGGCAAGTTCGCCTACTTCACCATCACCGAGGGCAACCACGTCGCAGCCCTGGACATCTCGGACCTCTCCAACGTCAAGCGCCTCGACGACCCCAACGAAGACCAGCCCATCATCGGCCCTCACTATGTCAAGATCTCCCCCGACAAGAAGAATCTCCTCGTCACGGGCTACTTTGTCCAGGGTGGTGACATCTCTATTGTCAACACCCCTGCTGACTACAAGGCGCACTGGATCGATATCCTCGAGGATGGCAGTCTCAGCTTCAACCGCACTGTTGAGTTCTCGCGCGTCTTTGCCAACCGTGGTGGTGGCAGGCCTCACTCTTCGGTCATCTTTGACCTGACTGACCCGGCGAACCCCATTTACTACTAAGTCCAGGTGCGGATGTAAAATGGAGGAAGGGGAAGAGATGTGGGTTAGGATATGAAGGGCTCGGTGCGAGAAGTTTGGGCGAAGTTTGGATTTTCTTTGTTCTTTGTCTGCTTTCTGTCTCTGCCCTGTCACGCGTGTCTGCTTCTTCAACTTCTTCAGCCGCTAGACTCTCTGGCGGTCAAATTGCTGCAACAATTCATCAAGTTCTCTGATCCTCTTTACTCCATCGTTCAGACTAGGCCAGGCTGGCGAGCCCTTTCCTGTGACCGTCTCGGCGTACCGCTCGTAAACCTCGGCAACATTCCTGGCACGGATGGGTAGCTCATGCTGCCAGTCTTTCCAGTCCCAGGCCACCTCGCTGACCTCGTCCGAGGCGAAGTCGTGCAGGCGCACCACAATGGGTGCCGAGTACGAGTCTGAATGCAGGTATGGACCCGAGGGACTGAGGACCTGGATCTCGCCCTTTTCGCCGTTGATAGTCCAGTCAAAAGAAGGCGAGCCCTTGAAAGGGGTTCCGTTGCGCCAGCTGACGGAAAGTGTCGCCCCCTCGGCGACGTAGGATTTGCCCCTGAGCGAGCCATGTACGGTGATGAGGTCTGGCACATCAGACACCACCTTGCTGGCGGGGCCCTCTTTGGACGTGATGGAGACGTCGGGTCTCTGGATCTGGGCGCGGGCATGCCACTCGTCAAACTCGCCGAGCAGCGAGTGCATATAGTCTATCATGTGCCCATAGGCGATGGTGGCCGAGCTTCCGCCGACCTTCCGTTCCGCAAAGTAGGACAGAGACTCGGGCAGGCTGTCCCGCGTGAGGAGGCTGCCAAAGGCACGAGCATCGCTGCTCAGCACCTTGCCCAGCCGTCCGCTGGACAGGACTTGTCGCAATTTCTCAACAACGGGGGAGACCTGACCTTGAAGGCCGACGACGCTCTTGGCTGAGACAGATTCTCCAGCGAGGGTGGCGAGCTCAACAGACCGGGCGAGGTTTTCGGTGAGAGGCCATTCGACATAGATGGCCTTGCCCTGCCGCAGACTGGGGGCAACGGTGCCAAAGTGGACATCGACACGGGTGTTGCAGACGACGAGATCGATATCAGGGTCCGATGCCAGGGCGGTAGGGTCACCGTAGGCCTTGACAGAGGGAGAAAAGCCAAAGTGCGAACGGGACGCCTCAGCAGCTCGTGTTGTCGAGTT
Source organism: Plectosphaerella plurivora (assembly GCA_020726575.1). Taxonomy (NCBI): domain Eukaryota; kingdom Fungi; phylum Ascomycota; class Sordariomycetes; order Glomerellales; family Plectosphaerellaceae; genus Plectosphaerella; species Plectosphaerella plurivora. Next base: position 953,009 of record JAGSXJ010000010.1, on the reverse strand, counting down.
GAGTAGCGCGACGATTTCGTACTTGGACAGGCCTCGAGGAGATTGCAGATAGGCAAGGTGAGCCTGTTCAGCCCATGAGGTCTTTGCGGACGAGGAGAGTCCGATGATGGCCACGCGGATGCGTTGTGTTGTGCTGTCCATGGACATTTTGAAGGTAGGACGTGACTCTTGGTGTGAGCTCAGGCCGAGAGCTCAGGACGAAGCATTACATGAAGAGCTTCCCCAAGACCATTATACACTCTGCAGACCAGCTGCTGCAAGTTCTGGCCCGCATGGCGTGATCGAGTAGACGTCAGCAACGGTGAGCTGCAGTGGTGAGAGAAACAAGGGGCATTTATAAGCGCCGGAATTTGGAAGCCTGTTGAGTTGGTCAGCTCAATCCAATGCATGATGATGCAAAATACCCAGTGAGATAATGTCTGCTTACACTAGACGGAGAAATTGCTCAGAAAACGTCCGAGAGACTTCGTGATGCCTTCATGGTGTTAGTTGGACATAGGGCTAGTGACACCGCCGGTTGGCCAGTGGAGCGTCTAGGATAGGGGTCATGACATTGGCCCCGCCGTTCGATGGAAGATCGGAATGGAAGGATGGAATTTGGGAAGGACAAGGCACCGGGCGTCGGGGTCATCTGAGCTTATCGGTTGGTTCCAGGGCCAGCCGAGAATGCTCGTGCCGGCCACGTGAGGCAGGGCCAAGCCGGACAGCGGAAGGTGCTCTTCATCGCGACTGCCCAAACACGACATGGCGGGCCAGAAGGGAAGGAACACTCCAGGGCTGTGCCTGCCCGCTGAGTCCCGCTAATCACCCCGCCTGGAGTTGCCTAGGACCGCCGGAGCATCACCTCCCCACGGTGCCATTACCCCTGTACACGCATTGCATCAACATCCGTCGTCCGGTCTTCCGACTCAAGTCTCCAGACCAGACTCGGTCCCCCGCCTCCATCACCACCACACCACACACTGCAACCTAAACCCCAAAGGCCTGCCGGCTCGGCTGCACACCACTGACCGACCCGCCCCCGATCTTGCAGGTGTCCGCGCCCGCACCTGCACCTGCATCGATCGCCGATCCCCTAGGCCTCCCTGACAAGGCCTACGTGCTGCGTGACCAACAATTAATCCGGCAGCGCGGCAGGGCCCCGAAAAAGAGGGTGCGATGACACCGGACAGGATACAGAGTTTCGGTCTGGCAAAACTGGATTCCTCCCGACCGACTTTTCAAATGCCATCCCTTGCCTGACGCCGAGTCCCCAAACATCAACAAAGTGTGTCGACAGTCTGCCGCCGGCATGGATGACCCTTGGAAGCCCGGCGCACTGGAGGGAGCGATATGAAAGAAGGGCCTGCTCCCATTTGTTTCCATCCACCCCGACGGCCGAGCAAGACAACAACAAAAACAACAAGGACAGACCCTGGCCGACTCGACCAAACGGGCGGTGCAATCTTTCGGGTTGAAAGAGACTCAGGTGGCCCAGCTGGTGTTTGACGTACACACCGGTGTCTCTCTTCCACAAGAGCTCAGCTCCGACGAACCCACGAGTCGATTCCCGAAAATCCGATGACAGCACTGATGCGCTGAGAATCGGACCCCGCCAGACAGCCCTGTCGGTCACGCCGCCCACCACCAAGCATCGCGCCCGCATCACCTTCGTCATAGGGGACCGGGCTCATTACACCGCGCTGTGCCCCCCCGCCGTCAGCTCACTGACCACCGCCCACGCGACCCGACGCCAGCCTTGGCCCCAGCCAGCACGGGCATCACCTCCCTCTGGCTCATCTGCCCATTCTTATTTCCTCTTCCGCCCCGACTCATCGACAACTTCGTCGCGCATCCCGACGCGCTCCCTCCCCGCGGCCCCCTTTGCCTTTTCCCAAGGCAACTCGGCGAGGCAAAGCTGAGCAGCGCGCGGCTTCTCTTCTCTTCTCTTCTCTCTTCTCCCTCCCTCCCTTCTTTTTCTTCCCTTGCCTCCTATTCTCTTCGACGCAGCACACGCTTGCTCGTTGAAGCCTCGGCCCCCCCTCTTCGGATCAAGTCTACCGGCCGCCTCGACGATCCCGCTGGGCACATGCATGGTGATCTTTTCCTTGACTCGCCCGTCATCTTGTCCTGCCCTGTCTGCTGCGCTGCCTGCCGTGTGACTACCACCGTCTCTCGCATGGTCGTGCGACCGGGACTTTTTTTCTTCTTCCCGGATCACTCGCGCGACTTGCTTTCTCTCGCCCATCTCCCCCGAACCCCGACCTGGCTCTGACCTGATCTGACCTCCGACCCCGACAACACCAAGCCCCTCCTGGATGTAATACCCTCAGGCGTATCTCCCTCTCGACCCCATCCGCGCCGCATCCCGCGACGGAAATGTCGTCTCTCGAGGCAAAGATTGTCGTCCTCGGCGCTCAAGGCGTCGGGAAGACGAGCCTTGTCCAGCGATACTGCAAAGGCGCCTTCAACCCGTCACAGACCACATCAACCGTCGGCGCCAGCTTCCTGACCAAGCGTGTTGTCGATAATGATACAGATACAACGGTTCGACTCCAGATCTGGGACACCGGTAAGCCCTCCCAACTTTGAACCATTCCATGTTCCTTTGCGACAAGGCTGACCTGAAGGACCCCAGCCGGCCAAGAACGTTTCCGCTCCATCTCCCGACTCTACTACCGCGGCGCAAACGCCTGTATCCTCTGCTACTCCATAACCGACGCCCAGTCCTTCACCGAAATGGGCGTCTGGCTCAACGAACTTCGCCAGAACCTGCCCGGCGACGTCATCCTCCACGTCGTCGGTACCAAAGCCGACGTGGTTGCGCGCGAACCCTCGAAACGCGAGGTACCCTTCGAACGCTGCATCGCCTACGTCGCCGAGAACCTCGCCCCCGGCATGGGCTCCACGCCACCTCCTACCGCTACGCCGTCCGGTATGCCTCCTCTCGCCGCCGTCGCAGAGGGCAGGCACTTTGCGGGCGTCCACAGTCTCGGCGGAGGCTACGGTTACGGCAACTACAGCTCGGCCATTCCCAGCGGACCCCACGGCATCTCCGCGGCCGACGCTGCCCAACCGCGGAGCCCCTCGTCCAAGCGCAGCTCCGGTTTCTGGGGCCAGGAGGTCGGCTGGGACGCCTGCCATGAGATCAGCGCAGAGAGCGGCGAGGGTGTCGAGGAGGTCTTCCGTGTCGTCACCCGCAAGCTCGTCGAGCAGAACCGCAAGATGCAGCAGGCTCTACTGGTGGCCACGGCCACACCGGGCACGCCTGGGTTCGAAAATGGCATGGACGGAGGATACTTTGACGGCGTCACCAACCTCTACGGCAACCCTCGGGGTAGCTTCAGGGTCGGACGCGACAGGAGAAGTTGGCTCTTCTCCCCGGCCTTTTCCCCCGCCATCACCGTCGATCAGGCCGGCGCTGGTGGAGGAGCTGGCAACACGCGCGAGGAAATGGACGGCACTGTCGGCCCTAGGAAGAAGTGTTGCTGAGAGGGACCGTCTCTCCTCTCCCTTCCTCCGAACGGGCCCTCTCGTTCGGTCTTCATACGTGGCTGCATACTGATACCCCTTGGCATCCTTGGATGTCCTCTCTCGTCTTGCATCAGCATGGTCGGTCCCTTGGCTGTTTAAGCGTCGTCTTCCTCTCTGGGCGGCACGGCGTTGCGGCTACATTTTCTTTGGTCCCTTTTGCATGGCCGGATTTGCCACTTTTTTCGTCTTCGGTTGCATCTTCTCACCATGGGTGTGGTTTGGGACTGGTGGCTATGTGCACGATGCTACACACTCGACGCTCTCCTATACGATTGCCTCCCCCTTTTACGGTCCACTGTTTTCATTGCGTGTGTATTGAAATTTCTTTTGCGCAGGCGTTCTGGAGAACTCTTTTTCCGGATCTGGCCAGCATTCGGCACATGGGCGTTGCAGAGGAAGAGGCTGGCAGTTTATCTCTTCCCTTCAGGTCCCACCATAGGCATCTGTCTTGAACAGGACGGCGAGAAGCCGGCGGTCTTGTTGTAAATTTCTTCATAATGAACGCTATCAGAGCATTTCGTGTGACACAAGACAAGAAGCTTCTGCAAATTCCTTTGCTGCTGCACCCGTGCTACATGTCCCATCACTTGGAAGAGCTTCCCGCCACTTCAGAGCCCGCCTTGCCCTTCCCCTTGGCCACGTCGTCGTCCACCATGGGCGGGGCCGGGACATCAACCCCCTTCACATGGTACTGCAGACCAATGTAAGCATCGCTGACCACAAAGACATCCACCTTGCGGCCCTGCGCCGACTCGGGGAGCTTCAGGTTGGTCCGCGCCGTAGGCCTCGAGCCAATGTCGAGGGTGCGGGGCTTCGCACCCTCCGCCTGACTCCTATGCTTGCCGGGCACCGACCAGCCGACCCTCTTGATAGCCAGGACGTCGTCAGCAGCCAAGTCGGCGACGACGACGAACCAGCCTTCGGTCTGAGGCTTGGGGAACTTGGGAGCGTAGATGCGTGCCTCGCGCTCCGTGATGGGGTTGAGACGACGAAGCTCCACAGCCAGAGAGCCGGCCGTGGCGTCAGGGATGGACACCTTGACGTTGGGGAGAGCGGCGACGGCCTTGGTAAAGCGAGCTTGCTGGGATGCCGGAACGCCGAGGTCCTTGCCGAGCTGGCCAAGTTTCTGGGCAGGCAGGGCGGTGATGCTTGCGAGAGCGGCATCGCGGGGACCGGCTGGGGCCTTTGACGAGGGGGAAACATCGGAGACGCCGGGGAAGATGGCACAGGGGGCGTCGGTGGGCCAGCGGGCTGACTTGACGCACTGCAGCAGGGTCATCATCTGCATACAGGACGAGAGGTGGCCGAGCTCGGCGAGGACGTCGATGGACGCCTGGATGATACGAATGGCCTGGTCGAGGACAGACGTCTGATCACCGACGTAATCGGTGATGGGCAGGGTGACGCGCGAAAAGTGCGCCTGCAGCAGGAGGAAGGCCTTGACGTGGGGATCCCACATGGGCAGACCGAAGCTGGTGGCTTCAAGGGGGAGATTACGAGAGAGCTCGGCGTTGATGAGGTCCTCGTTGTGGCGGACGGGGAGCTCGTCGTACTCTGTGGCGCGCGACATGAGGGCGAGGACGTCGAGGAAGCTGGCCTTGGGTTTAGCGTGCTTGGCGAGGTGGCGGATGGTCAAGTGCGAGAGGTAGTAGTAGGACATGATGCGGCCGAGGGGCGTAGGGTCAACGTCGCCGTTGGGATAGACCTCGACGCACTGCGACTTTGCGAGCTCGGCGAGGGAGGCGTCGACCATGTCGATCATGAAATCGTTGGCGAGGCGCTGAGCGGCCGTGCTGTTGTGGTCTTCGGCTGAGATCTCAAGGCCATAGAAGGATGGGTTCTTGTGCAGGCGGCGGAAGAAGAAGGTCCATGTCAGGTAGTCCAGGGCGTCCTGCTTGGTGACGATGGTCTCGGCTGAGACTTCGGCGCACAAATGGTTGTCGAGGACTGTGTGGAGGGAGGACTCGACGGGGAATCCGGTGTGGAGGAAGTGTTTGTAAAAGTCCTTCTTGGCGTCTTGAGTGAAGATGCGCGCGACACCGGAGTTGTCGAACTGGGGTCGACCGGCGCGGCCCAGCATCTGCAGGACGTCGGTCAAGTCCATGTCCTTGTAACCCTCGATCTTCGCGTCATAAAACTGGGTGCCCTTGACGACGACGAGATGCGCAGGCAGGTTGACACCCCAGGCGAGGGTGCTCGTCGCCACGAGGATCTGGATCTTGTTGTTGAGGAAGAGCTCCTCAGCCAGCTGACGGTCCGACTCAACAAGACCGGCGTGGTGCAGGCCGATGCCGAAGCTGATGGCCTCCTTGAGCGCGTCATCCTTGACTCTAGCAAGGTTGAGCTGGAGGTCCTCCTCCTCCATGTGAAGGAAGCGGCGTGGATTGTCCTCCATACCGCAAAAGTTGATCAGATCCTTGGCCGTGAGGCGTGTCTGCCTTCGAGACGGGACAAAGACAATGACGGGCTTGTCAGGGCTGTGCGTCTTGACAGCCAGGAACGTGGGCCGGTTCATCGACTGCATCAGCGGGCAGAAGCCCCTGGTCTCGGGGAAGCCATCGATGTACAGCTCCAGGGGCACCGGACGCACTGAGTGGCGGAAGTTGAAGAGACCCTCCTTGACGCCCAGCCAGTTGCCGAGATCGCTGGCGTTGGCGCAGGCGGTCGACATGCCGAGGAGACGGACTGAGTTCTTGGTAGACGCCGCGATGTAGTTCATACGGGAGACGATGATCTCCAGAATAGGACCACGGTCGCCCGCGAGGAGATGGATCTCGTCAATGATGACGAGGCTGACCTGCCGGACGTAGCCTCTCGTCTGCCAGCTACGAGAGATACCATCCCACTTTTCGGGGGTGGTGATGATAACATCGGCATCCTTGATGGTCCGGGTGTCAGGGGTGTTGTCACCGGTCAACTCGACCAACTTGAGGCCAAGGGGCTTCGCCAACCGGGCACCCCAGTCCTTGACTCGCTCGCGCACGAGGGCTTTCATGGGTGCGATGTACACCACCTTTGAGCCGGGTCGTGCCTTGAAGGCCCACCACATGGCGAGCTCCGCGGCGACCGTCTTGCCGCTGCCTGTCGGAGATCCGAGAAGAACGTTGGCAGGGGTGTTGTACAGAGTGTGGAAGATCTGTGTTTGCATGGGGTTGAAGAACTGGAAGCGCTGAGCGTAAATCTCCTCAAGGGCTGGGTTCTTCAGGGCGGAGATGGACAGCGGCTGCAGGTTCAGCAGGTCCGTGTAGAAGCTCTCCGTGTCGGGTCGGATGAGGTGTTGGAAGGAGACGGGCGTGACTGTCTCCGCACCGAGCCACCTATCCGACACGGCACGCACGTAAATCTGCGTGGGCAGAGGGTCCGAGAGTGGAATGGTGAAGTTGAGCTCGTGGTCGTCGTTCAGCTTCCTGCGGTTCAGGATGAAGAACTCGTGGTGGTAAATCTCGGACGTCTCTGAATTCTCGACCCAGATGTAGTACGACTCGGATGTGCCGTGAACATGGTCGTTCCACCGGAAGTCGGGGGTGATGTAGAGCCTGATGCGGAGAACATCGCGGTTCAGAGGCGCAATCTCGGCCTCGACGCTGACCGTGGGGAAGTTTGTGAGGAGGTGGGCAATCTTCTTGCCAGCGCTCTGGTTGTGTACGAGACCGCCAATCTCGGCTCCGTCCATGTCGCGCATTGACTCGACACTCAGGTTGTCCTTGGAGTCCAGCTGGTTAAGAACCGGCTTGGGTAGGTCGAACTGATGGAGGGGGTGCTGGTACGGCCAGATCCTCTTCTCGATGGACTTTGCCAGCGTCAGGAGCACGAGACACTGGTGGCCCCAACGGCGGTTGAGGGCGATCATGAAGAGGGCTCTGCAGATACGGCCCGACTGCTGGGCGACGTAGTTGAGATCGTTTCCGAGAGCAAAGTCTTCGGGTTGAGCCCTCGAGATGTACGCCTGGAGCAGGATATTGGTCTTGGCCTGTGGTGTGTCGATGCCGCCGTCCACGGCACAGGGCACGACATTGTCCCTAAAGTTGACGAGCTCCTTGGCCTCGCTATCGCGAGACTGGATGTTGTCAAACTCGCCACTCATGCTCATCATCTTGAGGATGTCCGCCTCGGTTGCCATGGGCTGCATCATGGTGTTGAAGATCTGGATACTGCCGTGCAGGATGTAAAACTGACTGGCGATGCGACCGATGTCCTTGCTGCGCAACTCCTCGGTGATTTCATTGAAGATGATCATCTGGCTCTGCTGGAGCGTCCTGGCCGCCTGGATGGCGAGCTGTCTCCGCCTCTGCACCAGCGTCGGGTCGTCTCGGATCTCAGCCCATTCAATGCCGTAGGTCATGGGGCTCCTCTGCATGCGCACAAACAGGTATGAGTAGCCGATCCACTGCACGGCCTCGGGGATGGACGTGACGGTTCCGAGGGCGATCTCGGCGTTCAGGTTGTCGACAAGCTTGGCGGAGAATTTGGATTCGATGGGCTGCTGTTCCGTGACAGCCGTCAGGTAGTGCGACAGCCTGTCCTGGGTGGTGCAGATCATGCCGATACCGACATCCTCGAACTGAGGACGACCGGCACGACCAAAGATCTGGAGGACATCTAGAATGCCAAGGTCCACGAACTTACCCTCCTGGGCGCTGTAGACCTGGGTTCCCTTGATGACGACAGCGGCGGCGGGCAAGTTGACACCCCAGGCGAGGGTCGCAGTACAGCAGAGCACCTTGATGACGCCGTCGCCGAACAGGCGCTCCATCAGGTTCCTGTCGGAGCGGGCCATGCCGGCATGGTGGACGCCGAGACCCTTGGGGATCAACTCGCGGAGATCCTTGGCCCTGGATGACCGCATGTCGTGCATGGCGCTGTCGTACTTGGGATGGCCGCTGGGGTCGAACAGGTCGAGGCAAAACTGCTTGGTGGCCTTTTCGTGGAGCATCTTTGCGGTGAGCAGCGTGTCCCTCCTTGAGTGGACAAAGACCATGACTTGATGGCCCAGCTCTAGCATCTCCTTGACCTTTTCAAAGGCCACATCATCCAGGTTGTCCTTGGACTGCCTCGAGCCGGCCTTGCCCTTGACACCGATGAAGTGCTGGGCAAGGGGAACGGGACGGAAGGAGGCATCAAAGTAGAAGAGACCCATGTAGCGGTTGACCTTGAGGAAGTCGGCCACGTCGATGAAGTTGGGGAGGGTAGCGCTGAGGCCGACGATGCGGATGAGCGACTGGGTGCTTTCAACCTGGCGCTCAGTACGGGCCACCAGGGACTCGAGAACGGCACCGCGCTCGTCGTGAAGCATGTGGACCTCATCGATGATGAGAAGTCGGACTTTCTGGACAAGCTCGGTATCGCCAGTGCCCTTTCTTGTGACGACATCCCACTTCTCGGGCGTCGTGACGATGATTTGTGTCTGGACAATTTCCGACTTTGTCAGATGCATGTCGCCAGTGTACTCGCGGCACTTGATGCCCAGCCAGGCGAGCCTCTTTCCCAACTTCTCCGTGACTTCGGCAGCCAGAGCCTTCATTGGTGCGACGTAGACGATTTTGAAATCGGCCGCCCTAACGGCGAAATCGGTGGCGGCCATGTCCTCGATGGGGTTCGGGGTGCAGTACTGTCCGATGGTCTGCAGGATGGTGAGCATGGCAGCATCAGTTTTACCCTGTTTCCGAGTCAGCTAGGTGTCTTTGTAGTTCGGAGGGGGGTTCAGCATACCGCACCGGTGGGCGCGCAAATGAGCATGTTCTCGTTGGTCCTATACGCAATGGGATGAACCAGGCTCTGCATCCGGTTGAGAGCCTTGTAGCCCTTGAAGGTGTTGCGGCACAGGCCATCCATATCGGCGATCTTGACAAGTTTCTGGCCCGGCAAAAGGTTGCCCTTCTTACTAGCCGGGATGGCGTACTCCTCATACTTCTCAAACTGGAGATGCTTGTGCCCGTCGGGCAGGGCGTATTTCTTTCCAGTGGAGCTGATGCTGTTGCCGGCGTTATAGGCCCGGTAGACGTGGGGGTACTGAGTCTCCCGCGTGAAGCTAGGCGCCAGAGCGGCGTTCTTGTGTTCAAAGTCCTTGCGGCGAAGCTCCTCGTCCCTCTCGGCCCTGGTCAGAACCCTCCTGGCGAAAGACGGCGCGGGCTGGGTCTCGGAGGTCACCGCAGTGACGATCTCATCCCTATGAGCCAGCAGCTCAATGATGAGATCAAAGTCGTCAAAGCCCACGAGGTCAGCCAGCTGAGACTGGAGCTCATCCTGGCCGCCGTCAGAGGACAGGACAGCGAGGATCTGGTTCTGGAATGCATCGCTCGACAGGCCGCTCTTCTCGGCCACAACAGCGCACCTGTCGGCGAGCCATGCGGAGTCGTATTTGGCGCCAGCTCCGGCAGTGTCGTGAAATTCGTCAATCTGGTCACTACTGTAGTCGTCATCGTCGTCCGAGATGAAGTCCCACACGTCTTGCCCGCCGTTGCCGGAGGAGTAGCCTTCGTAGGCGTCGTCAAAGTCCAGCTCGGAGGAAGTTTCCTGGACTGGGAGCTTGAGGCTGGCGACTGCTGCCTTCATCGCCTCGAATTGGGCTCGCCACTGGGCCTCGGCGGCATCGATACCGTTTGATGCCATGGTGGATAGTAGCAATGTGCGGGGTGGAAATGTGTGTCGCTGGTGAATGGTGGAAGGCGGGGAGGCAGCGGTGAAATCGCTGCTTCAAAGACAGAAAACGTTTGTGGCGGTAGTTTGTTTGCTCTTGATGTCAACACCCGCAAGAAGTGATGGCCAGTTGCCTGGTGATATGGACTTGAAGTTGTGCTTGTCTGGGATGTGGCGGATCTGCTCCCGGTGTTGCAGTCACACGGTGAGGAGTCGGACCCCACAGCCCTGAAATTAGTCATGATGAGCACCCTTTACACGCTAGCCTTTTGTGCTACGGCCCTGAAGATGTCACTGTGAATGCACCAGCAGTGCCGATTTTGCCCTTGTCCAGACTTCGCGTTTCTCTTCATCAATGCCCCCCCCTTTCCACTCACTCATAGCTCCTCGCCCAAAACCAAGTCTGCACTCCCCAGCAGGAGCCTCTCGTCTCGATTACACATCAGCGAAACCAAGGCACCTCCAGGCCCAGCCACGAACCCCTGGATGGCCACTTGCCAAAATATCCCTTGCCAATCACTCCAGCGAAGCCTATGTCTGAACGTGTTGACGTTGAGAGCCGTAGCCCATGCCAGCATCGCGACCGTACAAACATACAGATCGTACTGGAAAAAGCTATGGATCCCATGGGCCATAGACTCCATCGGATCCGGGTTCCAGAACGCCGGCGGCCAGAAGACCTTGGCAAAGCTGAGACTACCCCGGAGACGCTGCGGAAACCACGACGAGGCGAGGGTGTTTGCCGCGATGATGGCCATGGTGGTCCAATGACTGACGGCACATGCCTTGAACGCGAACCAGTATACCCCTTGTAGAGTATGCATTGTGCTCATGCGATTCCCTGATGACGAAGAATGCGTCCGCCTCAGCGGCTCGTTGTCTCCGGGCTGTCGTTTGGCCACCTTACCGGGCCGCCCAGGAGGGACCTCGCGCCGACGTGATACCAGCGCATGCTGCGCGAGGGCAACCCACATCGGAAAGCCTTGCCAGAAGCCTCCTAGCCACTGATGCAGAGTGTTCCAGGGAATAGGGGCCACCATCAGTATCGTTGGCAAGATATAGCCAAGCCAGAGGGCCTTGGGCAGCAATTTGAGGGCCTCTTCGTCGGTGATGTCGGCAGCATCGACGAGCGGCGTGCTGGCCTCCAGGGCCGTGCCGGATGTCAATAAGTGTGCAATGCCGTAGATCGGCATTACGAAGCCAGCTCCAATGGTCTGCATGGCACAGCCCCATAGCACGCTCCTGGACACACCGACGTCAGTAAGGCCATTGAAATCAATATTCATGTTTGACTCACTGTGCCATTACGGTTCCTGCATTCCCGCGCCGCAAACCCTCAACCATCATGGCTGTAAAAATGCCAACAAGCTGACCCCCAAAGTACAAGCCATACAACGACAGCTGGGGGAGGGCACCGCTCGTGACACTGGCAAACATAACACCCCCCAGAGTGAGCAGTTTGTCCAACGGTGGGATGCCGGTAAAGGTTGTCAGGATGAGATGCTGAGAACCAGGCAGCAGATGCGGCCCGTTGTCGCGAAGAGACATGAGCGCCGCAACGTAGCCGTTGCGAAGGACGAGACCAAACATGGCGTTTAACCCGATAGCATGAGTCGCTCCCAGGGTCAATATCGCCGGCCTGTTGATGGTTCGGGGGCGAACATTGGACATTGTCGATAGTATTGTCCGCTCAAGCTGTCTGTCATTTGGTATGGACGGGAGGAAGCCCAAAATCAGGTGGACATTTCGAGGCGCACATCTTTGGGTGTTGCAGGAGAGACAAAGGCGACATGTGACTGTGAGGCTGACGCTGACGCTGTTCATTGGGGCCGAGGAAGACACAACGGACCCCGCGTCGGCCTGTTTGCGGTTCGTTGCAGAGTTGGAGTCTTGTCGGGAATTCGGCGAACAGTATCCAAGAAGGAGCTGCAGACCTGATTGGAAGAGACAAACAGGCGTCACAGCATTCATTTCAACCATTTCTCGGGCAGCACAGCATGTTTCCATGGATATATATTTTCTGGCCGGCTGAGCGCACGACCTGACGAGAAATGACAACCCCCTCTTGATCTCGCCCATCCGCCTCCCTTGAAAACCGCAAACCTAGGGGACCCCCTCTACAGACACCCAGGGGCCATCAATGTCGGCCTCCACCTGCCTGAATGGTATCACTTTTTCGCGACTGTCGACCGTCAAGGCCAAATGCAGCAGTGAATCTGAGAAAAACACAAATGAAACACCGTGGGTAAAGATGATGAAGAAGAACAACCTCCAAGAGAGAAACACCCGAGTCGCAGACTCTCGCTATCCAATGCCAGAACCCCGGATGTCATAAAGTCGTGTACAAAGGAAAAATAAGATGAGGGTCGAATAGCCATCGAACGGATTGAGGCTGGGGCGTATTTCGCTCCCGGGTCAGGTCGTCGTGTCAGGAAAGGCGACTCATCTTCGCCTATGCCCCCTCGACTACGATCCTCTCGCTCTTGCGGTGCTGAGCCAGGGGCGATCCCACGAATGGCTCGGGTGGTGTGATCAGAGTCGGAGTTGACGACGGAATGGCCGCCAACTTGCCGCTACCCGGGCCCGAGCCCGCGCTCGCGCTCGTGCCCGTGCTTGAGGGAGGGTTTGGGCTCAGGCCGGCCGGGCTCGCCGCCGAACGGTCGTTCCGGGGGACCTTGATGCGACGAACCCCCGCACCACCGCCGCCACCAATGTTCTTGCGCAACATATCCCGTTGCTGCTGCGAGATGCTGATTTGGCGTGCAATGGAAATTTCGACCGCCGCGTTCAGTTGCGCCTCGTCGAATGCGTCTTCCGATGTCTTCTTGACATGACGTTGTGCCGTGTTGACTGGTGCCGGGCTGGCTGCCGGTGCAGCACGCGTTGCGACGTCGCTTGAGGACTGTGTCTGCGCTGCCAGGCCCATGCCTGGGTTACGGGGGGCCTGGTTGCTCGTCGAACCCGATGACGGCGAGACCATCTCCCACTTCGGCTCGTATATCGTAGGCCGCAGCTGCTCCTTGATGTGATAATCGGAACTTTCCTCCTCAGTGGGTGAGTCGAGGATGAGACTCGAGTGGTCAGGGGTAAACATCGACTCCTTGGAGGAATTCTTCTCCTGGCGTCGCTGGCCAGCCTCTGAGGGCGCTTGTGCGGTCAGGTCATCCTGGGAGGCGCCGTACACCCTTGCGAGGGAGCTAACTGGCAATCTCGTCTGGCGATTCCTATCTTGTCCGCCGTCTCGAGGGTTGGACGGCAGGCCCGCCGGCACTGTGGCAGATCTCGTGCGCGGAGACAGTGGTACAGGCGACGGTGCTGTAGGTGGCGGCGTTGGGAACATGGACAGAGACGGCGAACGCGAGTGCATAGGTGAAGTGGCCCTTCTGGGCCTGGCTGGGTCCCTCTTGTCTTGTTCAGAGACGATCCGGTCGTTGATCGTCCGCAGGCGCTCCAATGTGGCCTGTCGACGAGCCAGGAGAGATGACGAGGAGCCGTTGGATTGGAGGAGTCCGCCGAACATGACGCTGTACCTCTCCATGGTGATGTCTGGGATTTCCACGTCGAGTAGGGGGCCCTGCGTCCTACCAAGGGTAGCGGACGGTGTGCCGGTGGGCTTGAGCGTCGAGTATCCCGCCGCACTTGGTATGGATGAGGAGGAGGCGGACATGTCGGCGTCTGCTGGGGTGCGAATGCTGGGCACAGTGTCGGATCGGATGATGATGGGTTTGTGCTTTGGGGCGTGGCGCTCAGTGTTGCTACGATCGAGGCCGCTACTCTGCGAGGGCAGGGTCACGAGGGGGTTCTGCGGTGGCGGCGCAGGCTCGGGTTTCGACCTTTTGCTCTTTGATCGGCCAAAGAGCTTCCACCTCGTCGACTTGGACCGCTGCGGTACCGGCTGCGCAGCAGGTTCCGGTGGAGGGAAGACGTCCGGGGCTGTCGAAGCGACGCCGATGGCCATGCTGGTGCCGGCGTGAGAGGGCCAGTCGCCGTAGGAGCGCATTGGAGGGGGGTGAGTCGGGCTGCCGATGGCCATGCCAATAGTGATGATGCCGTTGTTGTCGGCGATGGATTCTGGGGTCTGGGTTCGTACGGGTATCGTGCGTGCTGGTGATACATCCCGGCCGTTGTCCGACGGCGACGGCGGCTTACCGCGGATGGGGATGTGGTATGATTTGTAGCCGCCTCCCCTTGCGGAACTTCGCGACATGAGGGACAGATCGTCTCTCGACTTTCGCTTGTCAAAGTCGTTGAAACTGGCGGCGGCCGAGGGTTTGCTTGGTCCGGGTCCGGAACTCGTCCGCGGTCTGTCTTGCATCGTTGACGCCGGGGAAGGGGGGGGATAAAGGGGCGAGGAGGGGTGGAGGTGAGAACCGCCAGCGCTGCCGGGGACGCCGAGGCTCGAGGCAGCTGGCGAGGGCATCCCTCCGTTATGAAAGCCGGGCTGATCCTGCTTGGAAGACTGGCGGCTTGACACCATGCGGCGGTCGTCCAGGGCAGGAGAGTCGGGGACGTGCACCGAAGCCGGCGCCCCCTTCTTCACAGATCTGGAACGATTGACGAACTTGAACATGGTGACCGGCCGTGTGTCCTCCGTCCCTGGCTGATATCACGGCCGTTTTCCCTTGGTCACACCAGGTTCTTTGGGCGGCCGCGGTGGGCTGGTTTGTGTTTGAGACGTGGTGCCGAGATCGCCGGGGGGGTGGAGGGGGGGAAGTCGTTCAAGGGGTCGGTTGCATGTTTGGGAAGAGGAAAAGAATGGGGGGTGGGAGGGCGGAGGACGAGGAAGAGAACAACTGGAGGAAAAGGGAGGGATCCGGGGCGGAGAGGGAAAAGAGTCGATCAGTCAGTCGGTCAGTCTGTCTGTGTCGACGGACAAGTTTGGTGGCCACGGCAGCTAGCTGGTAGCAAAGTAAAAAGGATGATCTAAAAGTGAACGGCGGCGGCGGAGGCGACGGCGGCAAGCGGGCTGGCGGCCGTTCGGTCTGGTCTTGGTTTGGTCTGGCCTGGTCACGAAAGTGCTCTCGTCTTTGGTAAAATGAGATCATCCACATGCAGGGTCCTGGGATCAAACGACAGGACGAAGACGAGGTGGTGGTGGGAGGAGGCCAATTCCAGGTCCTGTCCAGTCTGGTCCGTTCTGTCAGTCAGTCCAAATTCCCCGTCCACCAGTCAAAGTCGGGGACCGCCGTCCTTTGCTGACCTCGCTCGCACTCATTCCGCCAGACCCAGGGCGGCACTCATTTCGGCCAGCGCGGGGCGCCGCCGTCGCCGCCGCGTCGTCGTCGTACTCTGGGTACTTGGGTACTCTGGGTACTTGGGTACTCTGGACGACTCGGCTGGCAGGCTGTTGACGGGGACAATCTGCCGGAACGTGACTCGCAAGCCTGCAGATTCGCCTGTTTGAGGTTGATGGGAGGGGGCCGTCATCCTCGGGGGGCTTGATCAGCGCCAGGAACTAACCCCAGATGCCAGGACGTGCCAAGGGACCCCTGCTCGACAACGGTCTCAAATGCCCTCGATCGTCGGCGGGTCGAGGAGAGTGGCGCTGTATCAGAACAAGGCAGACCGAGCGGTCCAAAGAAAATTTGCAGGGGCTGCCAGGGCTGGCGGGTGACCGGCTGACGATCGGCTGTGTTCGAGAAGAAGGACGTCCGTCCGTCGAACGAACCAAGACCGCTTCTTTTTTCCTCGACTCCCACCCTGCTTGCATGTTGGCTGCTGCGAGAGGGCTCCGGCGGCGCCACGCACGGCTGCTGGATGTGACAGTCCCGACACGTCCCTGCGATCACCCTTAGCCGCAGAGTCGCATGCTAGTTTAATTGAAGGAGGACGAGTCCAGACCTGCCGTCAAATGACGACGCGGACCACTCAACCACCATGCACAACCCCCAACCCTGGTTGCCTGGGCGGGAGGAGCCTTGGAAGAGGAGCAAATCACTCATTTGCGAGCCCGGTTTCGTCGAATGATAAGGCAGGCTTCCCCACATGATCATGTCCCCTGCACCGGGTTGCCCGTTGCACGGAAGCTGGAGCAGCCATGCGTCGTCGTCATGAGAAGGCGAGCATCCTGCTGTGCTTTGCACAGCATGCACTGGCGCGCGCAGTCGCATGTAAAGAAAGCTTGACCCAGGCGGGCTGATGAAGGAGAGATGGCCAGGCCAGGTAGGGCTGGACCGCCTGGCTAATTGCAGTGACTGGGCACGCGCCGAATGCCGTCTGATGACACTCTTGGCAGGTTGCAATGCATGTGCCACCATGTCGCCCGTAGGCCCCCGTATAAGCTCATTGTGCCGGGCGGACAACATCAGCGGTCTCCTGTTTTTTTGTCGATGGCCTGGCCCAAGGCAGCACGCACCGCCGCCTGTGTTCGATCTGCTCCAGGATATGGGTTGTCGCCAATGCAAGAGGCAGAAGAGGGAGGATCCAGAAACATCGGGGATCAGCTGCCGATCCGTCCATCGAACGATGCGCAATTCAGAGGCGTCGTCCATGGTTGCGTGGGCCGTGGCATAGCGCTTTATGCTCAAACTTCAGACGGTGTTTCAAGATCAGCGGTCATCCCGTGAGAAGTCGCAAGTCGACACTCGGTGCGTCTCACCACCACAGACTGGAGCCCCATCTGCCGGCCGACCAACGTAAAAGTAAGGGGCGAAGCCTTGTGTCAACGGTATTATCGCGTGACGGGGATGCGAAAACATCGCGAAATGAGCCTGGCCGTTGGTCGGTCTGCGGGTCGGTCTCGTTCCCGGCGTTGAACGGCAACGGCAACGGCAACGGCGTGTGCTGTGCAAGAACGCCATGACACCGCCAGTGCCGGCCGGCTCAGCCTGCGACGATCCGTGGCGGCAGCCCTGGGGAAAACCCCCGAGAGCCAAGTTGGGCTGTGATGCGGGCGGGCCTGTCGTCCAGTGTCGCAGGCGCTTTGCAGGGAACGCACGGAACTTGGAGCACGGATTGTGGACAGAACATCAGACGGGGGTGTGGTCGAGCCAGGTCGATGTTGGGCCAGGCATAATGCACAGAGCGGTCGGGCGTGTTGAGAAGTTGAAGGTTGCAGGTCGGTAAATTTTTGGTCTGCTGTCCGAGGACTGTTGAGCTGCTGCTCCGTCCGATACCTCCCGTTGGTGTGCACACCGAGAAGATCTTGAAAAGCTAGAGTTTGCCCGGGTTCAAGTAGGCGGAACGTTGTCCCAGATCAGCAGGCAGTCGGGCAGGCAGTCGGGCAGGCAGTCGGGCAGGCAGTCGGCTGTGGTGAGCTGCGAGACCGTTAGTTCGGATGAAATGACAAATATTGTCCGGCCGACCAAGGCCGTGCTTTTGGGTTGAAGATTTCTCGCTCAGATGGTTTGGAGGCTGTTGTGACTGGCCACGTGATCTGATCAGATAACACACCTGGAGAAGCTTTGATCAATTTCTCGAGGAATTGGCGAGAGCTGCAAAACTGCTGGCCGGCTGGTCGACGTTCGCTCCAAGGTGATGTCGAGGTACAAAGAGAAGTCGAGCGATGGTGGGGGCTGTCGCGATATCATCATTCGCTCACATCGTGGTGGCGGGGTCAGCCAGCTCCTGTCGTGGCCACAACGGCTCAGCGCGGGCAGGTACCAAAACGCGTCAAGTTATGCTCGCCGAGACCTCCAACTGCCTCACAATGCGCCCCTGTGTTTGTTTCAGCGGGTGGGTTCGCCAAAATGCTTCTAGGGCAAGACTGCGAGCCTCGGAAACATCACGGGTTGCGGCAGGAGGAAGGTCCGACCGACCACCTCAAGCTGCTCCAGGCTTGTCGGGCAGGAGACACCGAGGGTAGGTAGGAGGGGCCATGTTCCCCGCCACGCGAGCCAAAGTGATGTGAACGAGTCCGAGTTTGGGGGTCTCCATAAGGCACCGATGGATCCCATTTTGTCGGTGAGGCCACGAGATGAGCTCTGGTCATCCAAGCTGTTGGGAGTAAAGCCGCAAGGTAAACTTCCAAAGGCAAGAAGCTCCAGGTAGACAGACAGGAGGTACCTTGGCATCGGCCGCCTCAATGCAGGAGCGGGATGTACCTGCTGCTGCGTTTCGTTTCCGAGTGATTGCCTGCCTACGAGTAAGGTCAGGCACTTTTGAAGCTGAGCTTGCCCCCGGGCACAGACGGGTCCGGATGCGCCCCCGCCATCGATCCATCCATTCAGGCGCCTCACCTTCTGAATTGTCCCGCTCAGCGCATGTCGAGTTCCCCCGCAGCACCAGGAGAAACAGGAAACTTGCGTCAACAACAAACCTCGTCCTTTTTTCCTCTCCAGCTCCGAACCCGATTCCGCCACACCCTGATCACCGACTCTCACACCTCCCGCACGCATATACACCCCCATACCACCACCCATCATGTCCTGGCAAGGTACGCAGCTCGACATTCTTCTGTCCCTGATGTCTCCGACGATGACCCCTCCCCTCACGTCAACTCCGCGGCACTTCCACGAAACCCCACCTTGATTTGACGATGCCTCTGTCGAGGATGCTACACGCACATGGCTAACCTCTACCCTCGCCCGTAGCTTACGTCGACACGAGGTAATATTCCCGACATACATTCCTAGCCCTGTCCGAGCTGCAGATACCGATCTCGTCCTCGCCACTTCAATACTTTGACGAGCTGCGAGACGATGCCCCGCACTCGAGCTTGCTCATCGGCGAGCAGCCCCACGACGAGTTCTCTTGCTAACGGTATCACTCTGCAGCCTGGTTGGCACCGGCCACATCGATAAGGCCGCCATCATCAGCATCGCCGGCGATAGCGTCTGGGCTACTTCCGCCGGCTTCACCGTACGTGACAATATACCCCCAGGACCAGCGGAAAGCTATCCTCCCTTTGCCCACGAGCCTGTGTACAAGCTGACCACCATTCTCCCCCCCCAACAGGTCTCCGCTGCCGAGATGAAGGTTATTGCCGACATTGTCACCGACAAGCCCGGTGCCAAGGACAAGGCCTTCGGTGATGGCCTGTACGTTGCCGGCGAGCGCTTCGTCATGGCCAGGGCCGAGGACGGCACCGTCTACGCGCGCAAGGTACGATCAGGACCATACGACATGCTCGAGTCATGTTTGCCATACTGACAGCTCCCACACAGGGCCGTGAGGGCATTGCGATCGCCAAGACTACCCAGGCTATCTTGCTTGGTCACCACGGCGAGACCGCCATTGCCGGCAACGCCAGCCAGGCCGTTCAGAAGCTTGCCGACTACCTCGTCAGCCTGCAGTACTAAGCACCCGCGATGAGTCACGGGGAGGGACGGGCTCCTGATCCAGATCAGAAGCCTGGTGGGAGCGTGTTGGATGAGGCTTCCGTGAATATCCGGCAGCGGCACGGGGGAAAGACAACATGGGCGCGGCAAGCCTCTCGCCCGTGGTCTCCCACCGTGGCCTTGCCTCTTGTTACTGCAATGAGACAACGACTACACTAGAGGGGAACGGAGGGACAGCCAGTGTCAACGGCGGTGAAAGTCCATATTTTAGCCCCGCTGATTGCCATCCTCGAGATGGCCTTTGAAAAATCTAAGCTCGAGAGCACATTATGAACTAACGACACGACATGCGTCCGGTCCGGGTATCTGAGCAGACGTGACGTGTTTTAACGTCATGAACCAACCAGGTGCGTGCGCGCCATGCATACCGGGTCGAATTGAATCGCCCGCATGGCTGAGGGTCCCTTCAAATCCCATCATCATAACTCCATCCGGCGAAAAGGTCATACAGTTGCGCCGACGGCGCCTCGTGCCCTTTCTATGCGCGGTCCCCTCAAAGACGTTAAAACAAACCCATTCCGGACGCCAAACACGGACTGGCCGGCTTCGCTAGACAACAGCAGAAGCGGCAACGTGGGCATGAAGACATTGTACGGCGAGACACATGCGGCGGAGACTCGCGTGCCTTGTTGAGGTATGCCCCTACACAGGCAGCTCGGCGTTGCGCCGTCCCACGCCTGACCTATCCACAGCCATGCCGATGTAGGGGCCGATGATGGGTATGTTGCGAGCAAAGCCGGCGATGGTCCCCAGGAAGTCGCCGAACAGGATGAAGATGCCGTAGAGCTCGACACAGAAGCCTATCAGCGGCCAGCGCAGCAGGATAAGCGCGAGGCCGCCGAAGAAGGCCGCCGTGCCTTTGAGCTTTTGTCTCCGCGCGAAGAAGACGGCTGTCTTTTGCGGGCCGATGAGGATTGTGAGACCGATCAGGAAGAGGACCTGTAGGAAGAGGGGGTGTTAGTCGTGCTCGGCGGGGGATCTTGGATGTCGGTTAAGGGAGGATGCGCACATTGCCCATGGCAAGCCTGGGAGGGTTCTCTGTTAGTAGTCGTACAGAGGTGGACAGAACGGGCGGGGGACTCACATGGCTCTGTCGAAGAAGAGCATCACTCCGCCGACGAGGAAGAAGCCTCCTGTGACCGATGTGTTAGCTGCCGGGCCGTAATCCAATCCGCGGGGGACATGGACTTGCCACCAGAGCAGAAGACAACTCCGATCTCTACAGGCTCGGTCAGTCATTGTTCAACTTCAAATGCCAAGCTCAGGCGCGTCGCTCGGTGCACGAGGCGCCCGCAGCTGTCTCTCGTCGACAGGGCACACGCACTCTGGGTATCCGTCAACCACATGGACGACATTATGGCGGTTCGCGTCTGCGCAGGTAGATGGGATCGAGGGGCAGTGTCGGCGGACTGGTTGACAAGGGGGGGCTCGAGGAATCGAATCCACAGGACGGATGGAAATGGGATTTTCGGAAGCTGGTTGTAGGTGTCGTGCCACAGGACTGCCCGCAAAAGACTTGTGTTTCGTTTCCAGCAGCTCCCGATAAGAACAGATCGCCAGGGGGTGGATGGAACTCGGTCCCCTTTTTCGCAGCTTATCACAGCTCCCTGGCTTCGGGGGCTTGGAGCTAGAGCCCGCGCACAAGCCCCTGGATGAGCGTGACACGACTGCACGGTGCAGCAGGCGGATAAATATGGAGTCACTTACATAAGCCACGAGCAGCGGCACCGGGCTTCCAGATAAAAAGCTCGTCGATTCTTCTGAGGTTTAAGTCCTGGACTACCACTTCATTACATCTCGACGGTTTTTTCTCCTCTTCCGGCCTCAACGGTGACCACACGACAGCTGCCACCCGTATCTGACTGTATGCGGTCTCACTTTTCGTGGGAAGGGCTTCTCATTGCGCAATCACCATTGCAAGAGCGGACCCTGTGGTGCGCCTGAGCGTCGGAGGGGAGAACGTCGATGTATCAAGCATGCTTCTCGCTTTGCTTGATCCTGCCGGGGCGGCTGCAGCTCTTTTGCTCGCAGCAACTGGGGAACGTCTCAATACGTCCTCGGTAATCAGCCATCTCACAGGCAGAGAACAGAACTGATCACGATTAAGCCGGAGCGTCAGCTAACACCCTCGACTGAAAGGTCGGGGGCTGCATAGCAGGGGCTTGACTTTGTTGGTCGTACATGCCATGCCATATGAGGCATCATCTTTGAAATGTGAAGCAAATGTGCCATGATTTTGAACGCTATAACCATATGTGATGATGCTCCTCCGCCGAGAGCACCTCCCCGTTGCCCAAACGCCCGCCATATTCTCAATGATGTAGAACCGAACATCGCGTCCGCGCCAGTCTTCTCCAAGATTACTTGAGCACGGTATGTGCGCCACGGGCCTCCAAGTACTGATCAGGTACGCCTTGCGGCAGCGTCCTGATGAGGGCAAAGACCTCCCTGTCGTGGTACCTCATTCTCGTCTTGGGGTCCAGATATGGCGCCGGCAGGCCCGTGACGTCGCAGTAGTGCTTCCTATGGGCGAGCGAGGGCGCGCTCTCAATGTTTGTGTAGGTCGCGCCGGGAGCGTTGGCGCTTCCTAGGCCACTGGGAATGCCACCAGAGGAGGCGCCCGCGGCAGCGTTGCCCTGGCGCAGGCTTTTCTCAAGTACGAGCTTGGACAGACTCCGCGACGCCTGGGCAAGGTTTGGCGGGATGGTATTCTCGGTGCCGTTGCCGGCGGGTGTCGAGGCGCCGCTGGTGGACAGACCATCGTTCTTGTCGTCCTTCGAGTCGATAACCATGGGGGTGGCCGCGCCCGAATCGTCCATCGGGGTGGCGGCGATGGAAGCCTCTTTCCGCGATGCGTCGATGATGATGGTCTTGATGTTCTTGTTGCGGCGGTGGTTCGGGCGCCAGTTGGGTGCTCGGAAGCTCTTGTGGATGGAGTGAATGTCGATCTCGTCGAGGAGGGCTTGATGCGCAATCTGCGCTTCGGTCGGTGCAGCCATGGTGGGTGGTTGGGTTTCGGGGTGTTTGTGGTTGATGTGGTTTTCTGTAGGAAAGATGGAAGTGTATGAGTGCAAGTTGAGGTGTCTGGCATCAATTGATGGGGTTAGACAATGGCATGTTGGACTGCAACAGTGCACTGTGAGAGCTGGAGAGCTCCCGACTATCTTGCCGCCCTTGACCGCCATTCCATCTCACCCACCTACCTAGGTAGTACACACACGACGAGCCCCACCATACCACCATTGCCATCAACGATCACAACAAACAACAACATTTCACCATGGTACGTATTTGATACTGCCCGCGATGGATGTATGTGTCTAATAGTCAAATAGGAGAGCCCACACGAACATCAGCAGAACCTACTGCTTTCGCGCATCATCACCAATGTGGTATGTCCGCGTGAGGTGAAGCATTGTCTACGAGCCACTGACACCATTGCCCGTATGTAGGAGAAACTCAACGAGTCCATCGTCGTGATGAACCAGTCTCTTCAGGTATGTGAGAATCTCTCGGCTCGAAAGACGCAGCATTTGGCGGATGACTGACAAAACCTCAGGAGATCAACATCCAGAACATGAATGTCGAGTTGGTGGCTCAGATGTTCAAGAACTACCAGTCAAACGTCCTCTTCCATCTGGAAGGTAAGCACTATGACCTATTTAGCGTACTCTACTGACCAGTCATGAAGCTACCGACAACCTGAAGCCCCCATCGTAGGCGAGGTCTCATCAGGGCGAAGGAGCGGAGTCAGGCATGTGATGCCTCATGCCTTTACATTACGTCTATGATACCATGAATGAAGAATGACAACTGGAAGGTCCATTGCCTTCTTGGCGCTTTGTCTGGCGACTTGGATTTGAATACTTGAGTGTCATGCCTCGCGATGACTTCACCCAGGAACCTGTGCAATTCTGTGTCAACCGACCTCTTATTTCGAGGTCTGAGACCCCAATAAATCAAGATCCGACCGTTGAATACCACATGTATTCACACAGCTACATATAGCTGGGAGAAAAAGACCTTCTTGTCATGACCAGTAAGTTGCCCAAGGTCATGTCGGCCCTTGGTGTCTTTACCGTCTGCCCCTGTTTGGGTCCGTGCACCCCCATGATGCGGCGCGGTCACGGTGCACCTGGAAGCTCCAGGCGCTGGAACGACCCACCAAAGTTCTGTGAGGGAGTCGGACATGCTGCGACCTCCCATCATCATCTGTCCAACAATCGCCTTCTTTCGACAGCAACCCTGATACCCAACCGACCAATCCGTACCACTCTCCCGAGGAGAAGTCCTTTCGCGCCTCGGCATTGGTCTTCGCCCCCCCCGGGCCATCCATACCAGCTGGAAGCCGCGACAGAACACCATGGTTGCTTGCCCTTGGTGATCTTAGACTCTTCGACCGGCACCCCAACCGACACATCCTCCCGAAAGACCATAACGTCCTCGCCCTCGCCCTCAAAATGGCGCCCTCCGCAACACACGATGCGATAGATGCTGCCATCGCGGCAAAGATGCCACCGCCGAGGGAGTTTGCGCCCGCCAAGATCTTCCCTGTGAAGGAGGCCCGGTTCGACAAGTTCGTGCCGGTGCAGTCAGACGGGCGCGAAAAGGCGCGATCACGAGATGATGCTGTTATTGTCATTGACAACGGTCAGTCGCTCTGCTAGGGTCTACGCATTGCCGTGTGCGCCAGCTAAACAGGGACATAGGCTCCTCGACTGTCCGCGCCGGATGGTCCTTCGACGACGCTCCCACGCTCAACCTACCGCCCATCATGTCCAAGTTTCGCGATCGCAAGGCCGGAAAGACCTACTCATTCGCCGGAAACGACTGTTATGTCGATGCCATGTCCAGGGGACACATCAGAAACGCCTTCGAGCAGGGCACCAACATTATCACAAATTGGGATACTATGGAACACGTGCTGGACTACATCTTCCTCAAGCTCGGCCTCAACGGCACCGAGGGCGGCATAGACAAGCCCGTCGTCCTGACAGAGGCTGTTGCAAACTTTTCCTACGTCCGCAAGAGTCGGTGGCCCCTCGCCCAGCACCTTCAGTAGCAGAGCTGACCTCCACTAGCCATGACCGAAACCCTCTTCGAATGCTACAATGCGCCCTCCGTCGCCTACGGCATCGACTCCCTCTTCTCATACCGCTACAACAAGGGCAACACCGGCCTTGTCGTCTCGTCCTCCTATACATCGACACACGTTATCCCCGTCTACAACCAGAAGCCCATGCTGGCCCAGGCCACGAGACTCAACTGGGGCGGCTGGCACGCCGCCGAATACCTCCTCAAGCTCATCAGACTCAAGTACCCCGCCTTCACAGGGAAGATGAACCCCTCTCAGGCGGAGCACATGCTACGCGACCACTGCTACGTCTCCCAAGACTACGATGACGAGCTCCGCAGCTACCTGGACTGGTCCGGCCTCGAGGACCGCGACATTGTCATCCAGTACCCCTTTACCGAGGAAATCGTTGTGCAAAAGACGGAAGAGGAGCTGGCGCGGATAGCCGAGCGCAAAAAGGAGAGTGGCCGCCGCCTGCAGGAGCAGGCCGCCAAAATGCGGCTGGAGAAGCTCATCAACAAAGAGAATGAGCTCAACTACTGGCGCGGCATCCAGAAGGATCTCGAGGCCCAAACAAACAAGAAGGAGGTGAAGCGCATCCTGGACCGCGAGGATCTTAAGGACGAAGCCGCTCTGGCCAAGACCATCAACATCCTCGACGCTGCCGTCAAAAAGGCCCGGAAAAAGGATGTCGGCGGTGATGGCGAAGAGGAGCAGCAGGCGGCCCCAGTGTTTGACCTGGTCGACGTGCCTGACGAAGAGCTCGACGAGGCCGGCATCAAGGCCAAGCGGCAGCAGAAGCTTATGAAAGCTAGTCACGAAGCGCGCGCCCGGGCCAAGGCCGAGAAGGAGGCCGAAAAGGCCCGTATCGAAGAGGAGAAGCGTCTCGACGTGGAGCGCCGCGAGAACGATCTCGAGGGCTGGCTCGAACACCGCCGCCAACGCCGCGAGCAGACCCTGCAAAAGATGAAGGAGCGTGACCGTCTGAAGCAGGACCTGGGCAACCGCAAGTCCCTAGCCTCGCAGAATCGCATGAAGACCATCGCCAACCTCGCCTCGGACGGTCCCACGCGCAAGCGCCGTCGCGGCGGCGAGGATGACGACTTTGGCGCCGACGACGACGACTGGGGTGTCTACCGCACCATTGGCGTTGGCGACAACAGCGACGACGAGCAGGAAGAGGAGGATCTGCATGCCAGCCTGCGCACCTACGAGCAGGAGCTCCTCCGCTACGACCCCGACTTTGCCTACGAAGACACCCTCGACGCCAAGCTCGACTGGTCGCGGTCCATGCTCCACGCCTTCACCCGCGGCCCCCGCCCCTTTGACCCCTCGAAGCAGGCAGAGCTGAACCAGATCCACCTCAACGTCGAGCGAATCCGCGTGCCCGAGGTCGTCTTCCAGCCCTCCATCGCCGGCGTCGACCAGTCGGGCCTCGTCGACATTGCCGGTGACATCCTCAACCAGCGCCTCGGCGGTCTTGATAATAGGGACGATTTCCTGAAGGACGTCTTCCTTACTGGTGGAAACACCCTGTTCAAAAACTTTGAGCAGCGCCTGCGTGATGGTCTCACTGCCCTGCTGCCTGCCGGTGCACCCCTGCGCACTCGCCATGCCAAGGACCCCCTGCTCGATGCCTGGCGCGGTGCTGCCCAGTGGAGCGGCTCCTCGGCCTGGAAGGCTGCCACCATCACGAGAGAAGAGTATGCGGAGAAGGGGTCCGAGTATCTCAAGGTATGTTACCGTTTCCAACCCTATAGAGGTGACACGCCGACTGACATCCCATTAGGAGCACGAACTGGGCAACGGCGTGTGAGCGTGTACGATGGATTGGCGGGTGTATTACAAGTGAGGCGAATCGTGAAGACATGTGAAGGACGATGTACCCAGGACGGGATGGTAAACGGCGCCAGGCGATATGTCATTTTTAGAGAAAATAGCAGACCTGGATTGGACGCATGGTATCGTGCTTGCATCACCTCGCTCGACCTTGTCCGTGAAAACCCGTGGTTCACTCCTGTCCACCTGGGGAAACGCCCCGGCTCATCTACTCGTACTGACACACGCTCTCCCCGATAAACCGGAGCCCACGACTAGGCGAGATCGCCTCGAGCTCATACTGCACCACCAAAAAACATGACCACCGCGCTGAACGCGGCAAAAACAAAGCAAAGCCATCGCCGCGGACAATACATTTGCCGCTCTCTGCCTCGGAAACCTCAAACGCCTAGTGACTCCCTAGTCAAAGCAAGGAAACAGAAGAAGAGGAAGGATGGAACGAATTATTCCAACACTATGATCCCTCCGTGTCGGCCCAAATGCGACGACCCCTACTGGCATCCAAGGTCCTACATGGAAGCAGTGGGGGCGGCATGAGCGTCGTGCTGCAGCTGAGCCTGCGCGTCGTCCTCCTCGCGGCTGGCCTGCTTGTTGTGCTCGGCGTTGTACTCCTTGTTAGCGAGCTGAGCCTGGACGGCGAGGCTAGCGACGGCCTGGGCGACAGTATCAAGGGGCGGGCCGTCGCGGGGGTGGTCCATCGCGTGCTCGTGGGCATGGACCTCAGGGCCGGCCGGACCGGCCTGAACAGGGTTGGGAACAGGAAGGCCGTGGGTGGGAGGGGGACCCATGGACTGAGGGTCCTGGCCGCCCGTAGGGACAGAGTGAGGGAGAGTGGCGAGGCTCAGACCGGGAGGGGGCGGGGGGCAGTCGATCTGGGCATCCAGGAGGAGCGATCGGAGCAGGAGAGCGTACTCGCGGAAGGCAAAGTTGTCTGCCTGGACCTGCTTGAAGGTGTTGTCCATCTCAGTGAAGTCGCGGACCTGCTGCTCGAGCTTCTTAATGTAGCCCTCCTTGCGCTGACGGAAAGCTCGCTGTTTACGTGGTCAGTATGGTCTTCGGTGATGAGAGGCGTAGCCATGTTACTTACCTGAGCGGCGCGGTTCTGGGCAGCGCGCTTCGACTGAGAAAGCTCACGCTTGACCGTGCGACGGCCATCGACGGGTCCCGAGTCGGTCATGGTCGTGTCCTCCTCGGGAATGTCAGGCTCCTGGCCGGGCATGGAAGGAGGAAGCAGGGCGGACGGGCTGGTGGCACCGGGACCGGGAGAGCCGAGGCGAGCAGCCGAGGGTGTCGAGGGCTGGACAGGCTGCGTGTGGTGGATAGGCTGGGGGTGCTGAGGGTGCTGGATGTGCTGCACAGGCTGGGTAGGGGCAGGCATGGTGCTCTGAATGGGGGAGGGGTAGGAGTTGCGGCCCCTCAGATCCGGGTGAATGTGAGCTTCGTCGTTGCTGGCAATGGAGCCCAGCGCGTCAGGGGCAGAGGAGACGGCGCCGTTGGCGAAGCCATGAGACGGAGGGGCAGAGCCGTGCTGTTCGGCCTGGGCTCCGGCACTACGGGCGTAGGCCTGGGCGTTGGCAGAGCTGTTGTTCAGGATCTGAAGCTGCTCCTGGATGCGGGCGTCGACTAAGGGGGTGGTTTGTCAGCAATGGTTCTTGGGCAATGAGACGTGAGATGCGGTCGCGTCGCACGATATGCAAGGGCCGCAACAGGCGACGACGTGCCGAGGAATCACACTGATGATTCTGTACGCAGCTGGCCAGCTAAGGAAGCCTGGGATGGGTTGGCATTACATGTGCGTGTGTGAGAGGGCGCGCGACCTGTCTTTGGACGTGTAGCGGCGCAATGCGACGCGACAAGATTGCGACAGAGGTCTCTGGTGAGGGGAGATGACAACAGAATGTGGGCGCGTAGGGTAGAGACGCGGCCGAGGTGGACGAGGGAACAGACGAGGTGAGAGGGAATGGGCAGTGAGGCAGTAGGATAGGCAGACGCCGAGAAGGCCGGGTCGTCTGTTGTAAGCGCGATGCGATGCGGTCGTGATGCGAGGCAGATAGCTGGCGATGATGGGCGGAGGGCAGAAAATAAGGAAGGCTTCACGGTCGGCCAGACTCACCAGAGGAAGCGCCGGAAGCGAGCTGACTGCCGGGCACATTCGCAACACCAAGAGGCGACTTGCTCTCCTCGTCCTGGTGCTGCGTCTTTCTCTTCGCGGGCATGATGGATTGAATTGGCGGATCTGAGTCAGCACGAGAAGTGAGGGAGTTGAGGATGATGACTGATGACTTTTGCGCGTCCTGCTTATAAACTGGGATGGGAAGAGAGGGGACGTGGACGGGGTTTGGTTTGGGTTGGGGGAGGGGCAGGTGCAGGCGCGACTGCTGATGCGGAAAAGTGGGTCCAGCACGAGGAGGAAGGAGCAAAGGGAGGACTCGGAGGGCAGGCGGAAGGTACAGGTACTTTCCCGGGTGTCGTGGCTGAGACGGCCTCGGCGAACAAGTGCCTTGAACCAGCCCTGTTGGTGGTCTTGACCAATCACAGGTCTTTCTATCCCGGCATGCCGAGAATCCCGGGCGTGTGTCTAGAACAACAAAGCGCCGTATTATGTAATACTTGGACATCTCACCAGGCTGAGCATGTACCGGTACAAAGATATTTTGGTGCCTCTTCTGCATCACCTGGAGGAGTTCCGGCTTCGATTTGAAGCGAAACTCGCAGCAGCCTACAGGCTGGGAGCTCCAAACCCCGAGGCACCGGTTCGCCTGCATCACTAATCGCCAATTTGAATCTGCCTTTAGGAATTCCGATAGCTATTTCTGCACTAGTATGCAGCTCCCCCAATGTGACCATGATGATCCGAGGCAGAACAATGCGCCATACAAAACGACGCGACTTTGACACAAGCAAAAGAGAAGCCTCAGCGGGCCCCAAACCCTAGATTTTCACCATGAATGAAGAGGAGGGCGACACGCTACCATGAGATCGCAGAGATAGATATCCCCCATGAGGACGGCCAGGGATCAAGTCGTCGTACTTTTGAGACTCTCTCGATGCACAGTGTGGGACCGTGCGTGCGGTCCGCGTTGTCGGGGGTTATGGTGCCACTGTGTGTCTTCTCACATATCTTCACGGTGCTCTCCTGAGTCTACCTCCCCGGCAAATTGCCAGTCCTCGAATACTCACACCCTCCAACGACTACATCCGGCTCCGTCACACATGTTCCGCTTAACAACCATATCATCCACCCTGGCCCGGACCGGTCTGGCCACCGCTCGAACGCCCGCCAGTGTTCCCATCCGAGCCATGTCGTCACAACAGCCGCGTTTCTCTAAAGGCTCTGACGAGAGGTCCATGACAGCAGCATTGAACCCACTACTGAACTCATCCGGTGGCCGTTGGGCCCTGACCAAGGAAGGCGAAGCTCTGGAGAGAACGTTCAAGTTTAAGAACTTTGCAAAGACATGGGTTGGTGTTGTTTCTCCTTGCTCAAGGATACATACCTGACCACCTCGTAGGACTTCATGACCGCGGTGAGCCTTCAGTGCAAGCTCAAGAACCACCACCCCGAGTGGTCTAATGTACGTCATAGGGCACTACAAAGGCCAACGATATGATTCCCTAACCGTACTTAGGTCTACAACACCACGTTCATCCGCTGGACCACACACACCCCGCATGGCCTCTCAGACAAGGACGTTACACTGGCCGGCATATGCGACGCTCTCGCACGTGACTTTGGCGAGGTCATCGAGGCCCCAGCCGAGACGCCGACACCGAGTGCGACAGAGGCGAGCTGCGCCATGGGCGGCCTTGCCGACTCTGCCGCGGCTGCTTCAGGCAACTGCTGCGGGCAAAAGTAGGATCAAACACTACATGTCATCGAGCCATGCTCCTTTTTTGTCATTAATGAATGTATTAATAGGTTGTAGCCCATGCATTGTGGTGGCGGGCGAGCGCCGGAAAAAATATGTACAAGATCTCAAAATGATGCATAGCTCGCCCCCTCTCTGCTAACGCCGATCCGATGATTCGATTCTTTTTCGTCATGCTCTCCAAACACAAACACGCAAGTCTATGCCAGTGTTGAAAGATTATCCACCACGGCGGCACACAGCGCCGTTTGAGCCGGTTCGGGTCGTGAGACCCACGGCCCTCGCCACCATCCGTCAAGGCAAGCCCGCTTGACCACAGGCTCATCGGAAGCTTCTGGGGATGGTGGCCCGCGAAATTACTGGCGAGGCATGTCGAGCGGCCCTCGCTTCAGTCAAGCAGATCTACTGCTGCTTGGCGGCCTTCATGGCCGCAATCTTCCTCTCACGGCGCTTCTTGTTGGCCTCGGCACCGGCCTCGGTGTCGAGCATGTAGTCCCACCAGCGGAAGCTGGAGGCGTAGTTGCCGATGAACTTCTCGTGGTGCAGGTCGTGGTGGTCGGCGCCGGCCCAGAAGGGCATGAAGTGGCGCAGGCTCCAGGGGAAGTCGTAGCCGGAGTGGGCATCGATGGCCTGGAAGAGACGGAGGACGATCCAGAGGTACATGGTGAAGAGGTGCATATCCTTGGTGACGGCGACCCAGAGGATGGGGGAGCCGACGATGCCCATGCCGAGGGCCATGACCTCGATGGGGCTGGCGTACTCAGCGGCGAGACCGAAGGGAGCCGAGTAGTAGTGGTGAAGCTTGTGGACGGAGCGGTAGAGGGGACCGTAGTGGAACAGGCGGTGGAACCAGTAGTGCCAGGTATCCTCCATGACGAAGAAGATGGAGATCTGCATGGCAATCTTCCAGGCGGGCGGGAAGGGGACGCCAAACTCCATGCCGCACCAGGTGGCCAGGGGGTGGAAGAGCCAGATCTGGGGAAGCTCGACGGTGAAGTGGGAGAAGAGGACGTAGTAAGTGCACTCCCACTGCTCCTTGAGAGTGGGCATCTTTTGCTGGAAGGCTGTCAGCGATGTGATATTGGGAGGGGGCGGACGGCACGGCACGTACAGGCTGAATCTTGTACTTGTGGAAGTAGGGGATGAAGTCGAGGAGGATCCACGGGATGCAGCGGCCGAAGTAGACGACCTCATGCATGACGAAACTCAGGATGCCAGTGGCGAGGGTATCGTTCTGCATCCAGAGGTACCAGGCCTGAGAAGGGAGTATATGTTAGCGCCATGTTGGTTCGAACGGGCGTGATCGCGCAGGAAGAGTGTTTCCGGAGTAGGGACGAACGTACGGCCCAGAGGCGCTCGAGAGTGTTGAGCTGGACATTGTACTTTGAGATCTCGTCGTAGACGCCAAAGTAGTCCTGACCGGTGGCGTTAAGGCCGGCGGGGAATAGAGTCGAGTTTCTGTCGCACTGCGCGTCAGTCGGGAAAGCCATGGGTAGGAGAGGAGGGATGTTGCTCACGCGAATTCCATGTCTGCAAAGGTCGTTGTCGCCGAACCGACGTTGGAATCTGGGAAAGAAAGGTGTGCAAGGAGCGTGAGGAGGCCAGTCGCGGGACCGGGCAAGACAAGATGGATGGTCGCCTCGTGACTGTCTGTCGAATGGAAGGGTTGGCCTGGGAGATGGGCCGGATGTAAAGGGGTGAGTGGAAAGACTCTGGAGGACGAGGGTGGGCGGGTGTTATTTCCATCGATAAGGGCGAAAGGGGTCCTCAAGGTTTTATCAATTTCGCCTGCTTGGCCCGCCCCGGTCACTGAGACGTGAACCCCCCTGGGACCTGGGGACTCATGCGACCAATGATGGCCAGGCATGATCATGATCCCACTTGGGAGATGGGCTTTCCGGGCTTCCGACCCGCTACGACCCGATGCAGACCCCACCAAAAACTGCACCGCGTGGGCGCACTGCCCGCCAGGAACGCGCCTTCGTGCACGGGCGCTGGTGGCGTGGAGGGGTTCAACTCGACACCGTCAACACCGATCGAGTTGAGTTGATGCGGTCAATGCCTGGTCATTGCATCGATGAGGCGGAGATGGTACGGTATTTGCTGTGTGTTGCGTTTCCTTTTCCGTATTCGGTCTTGATTGCTCTTGCGCGTCGGCTGAGGGGCTTGGTTTGCTCGGTAAGAATACCAGACACTGGAGTGACGAGTACATTGAACATGTGAACCCCCCGCTTCAGGGGTCATCAGGGGCGACAACAGAAAAGATTGACGATCTACGAGCCTCCCTCAAAACCCGGACTTGCTCGCCACCTTCGTCCCACCTCTGAGTCCAAATGCCGAAAAAACACAAGGCCCGGGGACTCAATGGCCCCTCCCGTCATGCCACAGTCCAGGGGACTCGCCCAGGGGAGGGGAGACAAGTGTTGATGGAGAAATCGCAATGGGAAAGGCGGTGATGGTCAGGAACCCGCCAAAAACGAATACGAAATTGGAGGGGGGGCCAAATTCGACAGCTCGATCGGGCCCGTGGAACGGTACGTACCTTTTTTGCCCATCCCACCGCCTTCCCACCCAGATTGCCGATGAGATCCAGCCTATTACGCCCCGGCCATGTCATCCAAAGAACCGGCCGAGCCTCGTCCGGACCTGCCCATCTTTCAATCCCCGGACAGCTCAGTGCCCGGCGGGTGGTGTCATTGTCAGACCCGGCCCCTCCACGCAACGGCTCATGCGGTGCCGACATCGCGTGGTCTGGCTGTGCAAACCTGGCCGCGTCTGTCAAATCTTTTCGGTTCGTCCTGATTGGCAGGTGGTGGACATGATGTTGGGCTGGAGCTGCTCGGCTTGGAGGCTTCCGGTGACGTTCGATGAGCCAGCCTTGCTGACTGACGACGGGACTAACAATATGACCATATGTCGGGGTTTGCTCGAATTAAGGTTGAGCAGTCAACTCCCATCCATGTCTGGGCCTAGGAGTATGTCAATATCAGCGTTATCTTTCTCCTGTCCCTTTTGTTCCTGGTTCATTCCATCACACCGCCAAGTAGCCTCGGCAGCTCCCTTGACAACAAGCCTTTCGTCATGCCTCGATATGCCCGTCTCCCTGCAGCATCAGCGACGTCGATCCCGTCCCGTCCTGCGGTTCTCCAGGCGGGACATGCCTGGGCTGAGGGCTGTCCCAACTTTTTTCCACCGGGCTCTGACCTCTGAAGGCCTGACTAAGCCGTCACAAGCTCCCGTCGACTTCCCGGCCCCCGCATGCAGTGCACCTAGACTCAACGAAGCTGCCACTGCCCGCCACTCCACACACCGCTAATGACGTTATCAAGTCTCGCCTCCAGGCCTCTGCAGCTGCTGACTGGAGCTTGTGCTTCCCACTTTCCCAGCCAACCTGCAAGCTCAGCTCAGCTCCACGCTGCTTGGCTGCCCACCCGCCCGCCGCCGCTCGGTGCTCAGGCTGAGCCAGGCTCCATCCGTTGCTGGGGGTCCATTGTTTGCAAAACCTCTGACCTCAATCCTCAACTTGAACCTTGATCTCCGACCTCTCACTTCCAACCTCGTCGACCGAGCCCTTCCGCCTCCAGGCTCCCAGCTACAGGGCTTTCTCCTCTTCCTTTGGACTCCCAAAGCTGCGCCTTCGGCACCACACTAGTCTTGCCAGGATCTTCCCCCCGGCATGGTTTGAGAGCCTGGCTCATCTCTCGGCCTACCTAGTAGCTTACCTGAGCTATCGCCGCCACCATGTCCTTCGCCACAGAGTGCGTATCTCGCTCACAGCTAGCTGCGTAGGATTGGTTCCACTGACCCGGGTCACCCCTTAGCCAAGTCCGCCACCTCGATGCCGAGCTCGATCGCATCTCACTGGGCTTCGGTAGACTGGACCAGCAGGACCAGCACGACGCTGAAGATGCCGAGAACGAATGGATCTACGAAACGTCCGAGGTGACGGCAGCCCGCGCCTTGTCGACTCCCCGCATCACAGAGCTTCTGCACATCGTCAAGTCCTTGTCCTCGAGTGCCAGCTCCCACTCACAATTATCATCCTACCGCATCAGACACCTGCTGCAGCAGTCAAAGATTCTGCGCGCAGACAGGGTCGCCACCACAGCCCAGTCCGGACCTGAAGCCCGGCACCAGGCCGATGTTGAATGGCTCCTCGTCAGCAAGGCCACCGTGCAGACCTATGGCCTTATCCTCGGCACGCTGCTCGATCAGATCATCCCTCTCAGCGATGAGATCTGGTACTGGGAGGAGGTCACCAACTCGTACAGATACAGCAGTCTCTATGCGATACAAACGACGCCCTTGCGGTTGTGGGATTTGTACAAGCAAAACAAGCCGCGGTGGAACCGTCTCGGGACCTCCTCCCCCGGCCAGGTCGTCGACTCGGCATGGTCCGGCCTGACCCAGCCTTGGGTCCAGTTCTATGGAATCGTTCGCGACACCATACGTGACCGCTCTTTTGCGACGGTCCAGGGCAAGATGCTCTCGCCAGTGGCTCTCTCCAAGCGGGAGGCTCGCAAGAAGCTGGCCGCTCTGAGAAAGATGCGCAACATGATCTCTGCGAGCCTGGGTTTCCTTGTCGATGAGGGTCTCTTGTTTGACCTGGACGGCGAGGAGGCATTCAACGACGTCGACTTTGCACGCACAGTAAAATGGAAGACGGTCGTGTCCAAGACTATTGTGCTGATGGATACGGTTCTTCGCGACGTCTTGAGTCTGCAATGGGATCTCGACGAGTTCGAGCACAAGGTCTTTGACAGTGTCGAGGACGACCCCGAGTTTTCTGTTAGTATCACCGACGCAAACGCCATGGACAAGGCCACCGTGGCTGCTGAGCGCCTCCTCAACGTCCTTGACTTCTCCCTGCCCGATCACAACGACATGATGGAGAAGATGGTTACATCCTACGGTAGGCCATCTCTCTTCGTACGGTACTGGCTCCCTGCAACAGCTCTGGCCCTTTCATCAACAACCATCTTCAGAATCCTCCTAAACCGGCGAGCTGAGATTATGGAGTGGGCACGGGACATCGGAACGACCGTCCGCGACTTTTGGGCCAACTGGGTCATCACACCCATCGGCAAGGTCGTTCGCACTATCCGTCATGATGAGACAAGCGAGATCGCCATCATGAGCCGCGACAGCCTCAAGGCGGACCGAGAGAGCCTGGAACGCATGGTCGTCGACTTTGCCACAGACAACCCGCACTTCGCCGGTGCCGGCGGCAGCACTTTGAACGAGACCGAGCTCGCCTCCATCCGCGCCAAGGTTGCCGAGGGCGACGTCACCCCCGTCCTCAAGGCTTATGAGCAGGACCTCCGCAGTCCCTTCAAAGGCGCGGTGCGCGGTGACCTGGTGCGATCGCTGCTGATCCAGGTGCAAAAGACAAAGGTTGACCTTGAGGTGGCCATTAGCGGCATCGATGCTCTCCTTAGGAGTCAGGAATTGGTCTTTGGCTTCGTCGGCCTCACCCCCGGCATCCTCGTCTCCATCGGTCTCTTCCGCTACCTCCGTGGGACGTTCGGCGGCCGCCAGGGTGCCCGCAACAGCCGCAAGGCCGGCCAGAGCGTCCGCGTCCTGCGCAACATTGACCGCATCTTCTCCGAGGCCACCCCCACAAAGGACAATGTCCTCTCTTACAAGGACCACGGCCTGCTGCTCTGCGAGACCCACGTCTTGCGCAGCCTGATGCACCGTATCCTGCCCCGCGATGTGGAGAAGGAGTTCCTCGAGGACCTCGAGGACCTGGCCAAGCTCAAGGGCTTTGAGACGCAGCGGAGGGCCCTTGACCGCATCAAGTGGGCCTACAGCAGGTGGCTCAAGTGAGGGCGGCAGGCAAGACGCCGGGCAAGCAGCCGCCTGTGCGCGTCATCGTGTAGCCTACATGTCTTACAGCGTGGATTCTAGTTGTACGTATTTACCAGGATGCAAGCGGGAGGCACTTTACTATTCGAGCCCAAGGCACCAAATATATGGGCATATCAGCCTTGTTATTCAAATTGATGACTTCACAAGTGGACAGACGAGGCTTCTCGTGTGACATACGCAATTGTGCCATGCTGGATACTGATCATCTCTCATTATCCCCTTAAGTACGCCTGACCGATGCCCTTTTCAGAAAACAAGCAATTTAAGCAAAAGCATCATCACTTCCCGGCCCCGACACACTGGCCCGTCCTGTTACTCCCTCTGATCATGCATCTACAGACGCTTCAAGCCTTCCGACTGGGTGGTGTTCTACAAATGTGTTAGCAGTGGTTTCGGTGACGGAAGACCACAGATACTTACCTGCGCGATGTAGCTTCGGCCAACCTCGATGGTGTCTCCCATTCCGCGTTGGCGCTGCCAGAATCTGGACGTGGTTAGGGATGATACTTCATACACGGTTTTGGAGCCACTTACTGGTCCTCAGGGCCGTTCGAGCCACGCTTGGCAGCCCGGCGGGCCTCATCCTCGAGTGCAGCCCGAGTGATCTGGTCGCTCTTCTCGATGCCGGGGGTGGCGGCCTTTTCGTGAACCTCCTGGTGCAGGTTCTCCTCAAGCAGCTTCTTTTTGATCAGGTACTTCTCCTTGCGTTCCCGCTGCAGTCCGGGGCTGTCGACCTTGCTCATCAGGAATCGGACCAGCATCTGGGTGGCAAGATAGAAGTGCTCGGCAAGGAAGACGCTCAGCAGCACCACCCATGCTTCGACCTGGCCCCTGGAGCCTGCAGGGCCGCTGGAGTTGCTGTTGCTGCAAAGCGAGACGATGCCGGCGCTTGTCAGGGTTCCGAGCCAGGACAAAAAGCCAAGGGCGTCGATCCAGGGCCCGATCGAGTCGGCACGCCAAGGTATCGGCCTCCTGCTGCTGATGGCAATCTTGACAGCATCGGACCGCAGCTCAACCCAGTTGTTGATGAGGAAGAAACAAGGAGTAAGTGGCCAGGCGACCGAGAAGAGGCTGAGGTAGCCAAACTGAATGATCATCTCGCGGAAGTCACCGGTGACGTCGTAAACCTCCAGCTCAGTCTCGGCCCGCACACGGTTGAGGAAGTCTACCTCCTCCTTAACGTCACGGTTCTGTGCTGCGGGTGTGCTGCGAGTGATCTTGGCCTGGACCTCCTTGGCTTCATCCTTGACCTTTCGCTTGACGTACGGCAGCACTGTCTCGGTCAGGAAGTTGACAACCTGGGCAGTGACGGTGAAGTAGAACATCTGCTGGCTGATCCTCGTAGGGTCGACGACAAACTCCTGAGTAGCCCAGACATGGTCCTTGGGCGTCAGCTTTGTGGCAAGGGAGCGCCAGAAGTCCAGGTAGGGTGTCAGGACATGGCCAAACGGAATGTAGACGAAGGCGGTGAAAAAGAGGGCCATGTAGGATGTGATGAAGTTGAGAACAAACTGCTTCTGCACAAATGCGGCGTGGTGGGCTGGCATGGGTCAGTAAGATATCTTGACTGGTACGGGATGGTTAGTGTAC
The DNA here is from genome assembly GCA_020726575.1 of Plectosphaerella plurivora. Lineage (NCBI taxonomy): Eukaryota > Fungi > Ascomycota > Sordariomycetes > Glomerellales > Plectosphaerellaceae > Plectosphaerella > Plectosphaerella plurivora. The sequence goes on along the minus strand of JAGSXJ010000010.1, from coordinate 915,339 downwards.
TACGCACCATCCATGGTCTCGTAGTTCTCCATCTCGGTGAGGCGCTCGGCGAAGTTGGTAAGAACAGTGGAAAAGGTAGGCGTCATGACGACGAGGATGGCCGTGGGAATGAAGGCCTGTTGTGGTTAGTATGCGCTTCCAAGGGGAGACGTGATGGACTAACAAGGTACCGCTTGAAGGGCCCGTCGTAGACCTGGTTGATGAAGATTTCGAGCGAGTTACACGTCGAGATGAGGGTGCCCAGAACCAGGATGCACGCAAGAGCAAAGGGAATCTGGAGTAGCTGTGTCTGGAGGCGCTTGAAGGGCGAGTAGACGCGGGTGATCTCGCCAGTGACGGGGTCCCGGGCCTCGTGCTCGTGCTGGAACTGTGGTCGGGGATGCTGAATCTTGTGAGAGCCCCTGGTGCCCCACTGAACAGCAAGATCGATCTCCTTCTTCTTCCAGAATTCGAAGAAGATGACAGACCAGGAACATACGGCCAATGCGTACAGCCATGAAAACTGACCGAGGAACATCCAGGCGGAGAAGCCGGCTGCGGCAGGGAATACGAGGAAGCGGAAGTAAGCCTGCATAAAGGCAAAGTAGAAGGCGACATGCTCGCCGAACTTGTCACGAATGTCGTCAAGATCCTTGTCGTCAACGGTGTATTTTGAGCTCATCTTCTGAATCCAGGTGCGGTTGAAGGCGTGGTCGTGCAGGGGAAAGATGGACTCGACCGAGGACCAGGGGCCGGATCCGGGGGTGATGCCGGCACCGCCCTCACCCTTGGGCTTGGTGATGAGGAGGAAGACGAGACGGAGGCGCTCGGCCTCGGAGACGGGGTCATTCTGAAGAGACTGGGACACGTCCTTGTCTGGGCCAATAGTGCGGGCACCATGCAGCCAGTCACCGAGGCGCGACCGGTAGACCTGATCGTTCAGGATTTTCTGGGAGGCGATCTTGAGGAAGATGAGCAGGGAGTCGGCGTTGCCGTTCCTGACCTCAGTGGCAAAGCCGACATTGACGAGAGCCTCGATGAGCCGGATGAACTGGGCCTCGTCCTCTTCCTTCTCTGTCAAGGTGTTAGAATCATTTCGGGAGCTGGGGCATGTGAAGAAGCCATACTGTCCGAAGAGAGCTTGAAGTGGATCACATAGTCGACGCCATAGTTGGTTTCGAAGCCTGGCTGGATGACTCTACTGCTGTAGAGGTTCTTGATGCTGGCCATTGCGGGTTCTCTGTCGGGTTCGTCCCGGTCGTGAGATGAGGTGAGGTGAGTGACGGAAGTAGAGGAGAAGGGGCGGCAGGCGGTTGACGGGAGGTCGCTGGTTTTCTAGGATCAAGCGGAGAGGGAAGCAATCATGACGCTTGGCTGTGGCTAGTGGAATCACTCTCGGAGTACGAAGCAAGTTCCAGTCAGGACCGGAGGCTGCACATTGACACAATATCTTGATATGGCGGAGAAGAGAGGTGATGCACTGGAGCAGTCGGAAGATGGGAGGAAGCTCCGGGCGCCATTCAAACGTCATCGGGGAAACAAGCTCAGCTGTGCCCGGGAGAGGGGGTGGAGACGAGGACGCTTCAGTGGGCCGCTGGACTCAGGACCCTGCACTGCTGAGCTCACGGTGCATGCGCCCCTCTTGCGAAGTGTGCGACGGAGCACCTCCACTGGGTGGCCACTTCTTGCTGTGGCTGGCCCGTACTTCTGCTTCTTGCCCTCCTCGAAGGGGAATGCACAGAATGCCTTGGTAAGAACTTGTCTTTCGTCGACGGCGCTCATTGGCGGTGGCACCTGCCTTGTGAACATATAAGAGCCCCCCCGCGCTTACCCTGTCCGGTTGTGGCTGGGTACGACGTCAAGAGACAGGAGGGAGGCGGCAGGAAGGAGCTTGGACCTCCATGACGCTTGCCGGCTCCCGCCCTGATCCCGGACCCTCTCTCCCTGGCATCCATCCCACCTCTGTGCTTTCACGTGTTTCCGTCACGGTCTCGAAACTCTCCACCATCAACACCACCACTGCCATCCATCCCTACCAAAACAAGGTGTCACAAGCGCCTCACCTCGCCTCCAAGGCATCTTCTTGAGCGTCTCATCCCTCTGCACAACGTCCTGTCTAGACTTGAAACGACCCCTCCCGGAGGAGTCCCGGTCTCAACCATGGGTCTCCTCGCAACCCTTCGACTGCGTCGGAGTAGTCCGTTCGACCCGCCCACACTACTGGACCAGTTTCTGGCCTCTCCATTGCAAGCCTTCATCTCGGCCCTCTACTCCTTCTTTCTGGCTCTGAGGGGCAGGCCCTTTCATCCTCCGTCCTCGTATCCGATCCGCGTCGTGTGTCTGTCCGACACTCATGACCTAATTCCCAGCAAAGTCCCGGATGGTGACCTTCTCATCCATGCCGGGGATCTGACCTCCCCGGGATCGGCCGCCAACATCCAGGCCCAGCTCGACTGGCTGGCCTCGCTTCCCCATGCCCACAAGGTTGTTGTTGCCGGCAACCACGACTCGTACTTTGACCCCAAGTCGCGCACTCTCGCCGACCGTACCTTCAAGACGAAGCTCAGCCTCAAGGGTCTTCACTATCTCGAACATGACTCGGTCACCCTCGACTTTGCCGGCGGCAGGCAGCTCAAGATTTACGGCTCCCCCGACATCATCAACTGCGGCGGCTCCGACTTTGCTTTCCAGTACAGTCCGGATCACCCGCCGTGGCGAGGCAGCGTGCCCGCCGACACGGACGTGCTTGTGACACATATGCCTCCGCGCTACCATCTCGATCTAGGCACTCTTGGCTGTCCCTCCCTCCTTTCCGAGGTCTGGCGCGTGCGGCCCAAGCTCCACGTTGTTGGCCACGTTCATTGGGGCGCCGGCAGGAGGGCGATGCACTTTGACGCGTGTCAAGAGGCCTTTGAGGCTCTCATGTCGCGCCCACCCAGTGGGCCCGTCTGGGATCTCCTCCCAAACGGCGGCTGGATAGACGCGGTCAAGGTCATCATCTACGGCGTCCACTCCGTCATCTTCAAGTGGCTGATGCTGGGCCCCGGCGGAAACACCAGCAGCAGCCTCCTAGTCAACGCCGCCCTCATGAAGGGCAACTCTGGAAAGCTCGGGAATCCTGTGCAGGTTATTGATCTGTAGAGGCGGCGAGGGGACTTGACAAGAACGTGTATTAATGTCAGATAGACGACCATACTCTGATACCTCTTCCTCCTCCTCCACGGCCCTCAAGGAAATGGTCAATGATCCGTCCGAGATGCCCATGCGATGATAGAAGAACAAACAACCGCCCGTGATGCAAAGGGAAACAGAATATGAAACAGAAACAGCTGACGCCCCAGCACCAAAACTCCCACTCCAGCTCTCATTAACAACCCCTTTCCAATGCTAGCCAGCACGCTCACAGAATCAGCCTCATGACAGTCACCGCAATGGGGAGGAGAATGGCGACGCCGACACTCAGGGCGGCGCTAGACTCGGACTGAACAGCTCCTGTCGGAGTGCTAGTGGGAACAGACGGCCTGATGTCTATGCCCGGCCCTTGAATCGGTGGCTCCTGGTTGCGGGATGGAGCAGGAGGAGGAGGGGGAGGAGGCGGAGGTGGAGGAGATGGCTGGGCAGTGGGACCGACAATATCCTCGGGGATTGTCAAGGTGACGTTGCTCTCGCCTCCAGGGCCGCACTCCTCGCACAGCTCGGTGATGGTTGTCATCGACGGCACCGGCGGCCTGTCGCAGCCACCATCGCAGGGCCCCAGGGTCAGGGTGATGCAGTATTCCGTGGTGATGAGCCGAGCCGGGTCCGTCGGACACACCGAAACGTACGGCACTGTGATGATGGTCCAGCCGCCGGGAAGCCCTCCTGAGCCGTTGCCGCCCTGCCAGTGACTGCCCTCGCCCAGAGGAGGCGCTGGCGGGGGTATCTCGCCACCACCGCCGACGACGCCGTACAGACTGACGAGATAGTCGCTCGCCGGACGGTCCTGTCGCCGCAGCAGGCGGGCCGGGGTGACGGAGAAACCACCAACGGATCGATCGAGGAAGCCACCGCAGGACTGGTCCGGATTGCCGGGACAGGGAATGTCGCATTGGCTCATGTCGGCGAGGGCACGGGAGCGTGGGTCGAGAGTCGTGGCGCATAGGCATTGGTCGTTGTGGATGGCGGCGTAGGGGCGGCCGGTACATGTTTCGACGCAAAGTTCTGGTGTCATGTTTGGTCCGGCGGCGGCAAAATCGAAGGTGGTGAAGCCATTTTCTGAGGCGAAGCAGCCGAGGTAGGCGTACTCGCCGATGTTGATGGGGTCAGTACCGGGGCCGTTGGTTGCTGTTGGCTGGCTTGACGACACTGTTCCCAAGGTTGACACGGATGACGCCGATCCCTGCGTCGTTGAGGACGAGGTAGCCGTCACCGATGTCAGATTCTGAGTGGACAATGTCTGGGACAGCGAGGTCTCCGTGGATGATGACCCCGAAGTCAGGGATAAAGTCGTGGAGCCCTGGCCCGATGTGGTCAGCGAGGGCGAGGATGATGGAGGCAATGGCTGCACGGTGACGGTGAGGGTGGAGGTGATCTCAATTGTTGTCGTCGTCGTGGGCTCAACAGTGGTGGTGGGAATGCTCACACTCCGCTGGTATACGTCGATGTAATTGACCTCCCAGAAGCTAAGGATATCATAAGCACTGTACCATTAGAAAGTAAGGAGGGAAACTCACGCATTAGAGAAGACTTCGGGTTGGCTCGAGACGTATTGCTCGCATGTATCAAATTCGGGGGTGCGACATCCGCTAGATCCCCATGTTGGGCCTGCATAGTCGCCGCAGAAGTTCTTCTCCTTGTCAGCCAAGAGCAGATACTTCTTCCCAAGACTGGATGCTTACTGTCTGAATGACAACGCTCATTTGCCGGAAGTACCGGTCAGGCTCACATGTCGATGTGCCGAAGAGTGCCGTGGGAGGACCCCAGGTATCAGGCGAAGGCTGCTTGCCGGTGATATCCTGCGGGATCCTGCCACGGGGCCAATGCCAGATCTTGATGGCTTCGGACGTCCACTCAACAGCGTACACACCTCCGCCGGCACTGTTGAAAGTGTCGCCGTAGGTGTTCATGTCTGTCTCGGGCGGGACGAAGCTGCATCCAGCATTGTTGTTGTTCTGGATAACCGGGTCAGGATGTGCTGGGGCCATGGATTAGGGAAAACTTACGCCAGGGCTGGTGCAGTCAAAGCTGATGGCTTCGCCCAGGGTCTCGATGCCTGATTGTGGGATGGTGCAGCCTTGCGAGCTGGGGGCGTTGAAGGTCAGAGACGTCCTCACCCTGAGAGTGGCTAAACTTACGTATGTGCCGATATGAGGTTCCTGGTTGCCCTGTTTGCGCCCTCAATAATGTCAATCTCGCCGCTATTCGGCCAGTCAGGGCCGTACATCCAGACTGAAATTCTCTTGATTAGCTACTTCTCAGTTCCCAACTTAATGAGAATCACTTACACGCAGGCCACAGACCGCAGCTCGAAGGAGGCATATGGGCAAAGTCGCCGATGAAGAGGCCATTGTCATAAGCGACCTTGCTCTCGAGACGCACGCTGGGCCGGCCGGTGCCTAGGGGATACTCGTTGGTGTGATCAACGCGGAGGATGACGGTGCCACTGTCCCTGATCTCATAGAGACCTAGAGTCTCGGCGTCCGAAGTGTTCTTGTAGCTAACGAAACCATTGGAGGGATCGTCGCCGTTGAACCAGTTGAAGCCGGTCAGAAAGGCATCGCCGACATACGACGTGGCCAGGCTGTAAGCCATAGTGGCGGCACGACGAGGGGAAGACAGAGGAGGGGCAGTATGGGAATGCGTGCTATGAGGAGGCGGTCTTGAGAACGGCGCAGAGACAAAAAAGACGACGAAGCACTGCGTGGCAACTGGACTCTTCATGATGGCTGGGATGGGCGACCGCCTCTTGATATACGATCTTGTCCATCTATCTATCCCATGCGGCTGGCTGGCTCAGGTGAGCGAGGTTCGTAGTCGGTGCTGCGGCAGTGTCTGACTGGAACCCCGCCGGCGAGTTGGGTGGAATGCGGCCCAGCGCTGAGAATGCAGCATGGCTGGCTTCTGGACTGGTGCAACACGCCATGCCAGAGCATGCAGGGGGGGGGTCCGGGGGGCTGGGAATCTTGAGATGTGCATCGATGCAAGATGTATGTGACCTTGACGTCCATCTGGAGAGGTCATGATGGCGGATGTGAGATTCGATGCATGAGTGCGATGCACCGTGGTGAGGGCATCACCGGCGGCCTCGAAAGCGTTATTCGTGGGTGAGTGGTTATGCCTCTCCAAGCAACCTCTTCTCTCTCCCTAGCCAGCCCGCGACGCACGATGAGGAAGACCCGGAGCACGACCAGACAATAGTCCCCTTCAAACCCATCCCCAAGCAAACCAGGGGCCTCTTCGCCACAACGCCCGTCTCAGACCCGACAGTACCAACCATGTGGCGATCGAGGTGGCCGGGGCCATTCCACGGTGTGGTATTAATGGAAGCGCTCTTCGTCCCATGACTGGCATTGACAAGCCGGTAGTGTGCCTCGGAGGTTCGCCCTGGCCTCCCTGCCGCGAGGACGAGAGGACGTCGGATGTGCCCCAAGGGCGGAGGGGTGTGTGAGGAAAGTAAAAGGGGGTATTTTCTTTTCTTGGTACAAGGGAGGACTGGGCCTAACGAAGAACATAACGCCAATTGTACATGCCGGATTTTTCCAAACGCTCAATCATGCCCCATGCCCAGGAATGCTCCTCCGTCCATCGATCGATAGATCCAGCAATATGACCACAAAAAATAAAAGACATGTCCCGCCACCGTGAAGAACCGTCCATCGTCGTCGTCAGCGTCGAGCCTCACACCATGATGCGCCGCAGACCCTCGGTACCGCCCAGAACACGGCGGCCAGTGACGGCGCAACGACCGATGCCGCTCTCCCACCTGCCCTCCTTATCGGTCATGAAGGTCTCTTGGCGGGGGTGGGAGCCCTCAAGCCAACGGTGGATGCACGAGTAGCAGTAGACGATGCCCGTCTGACAGGCGGTGGGTGTCTCGACATTGTTCTCGCAGATGGGGCACAGACTTGTATCGTCTGGCGGCGATACCGTGTGGATGGGTAGAAGGGACTGCGCGGCGATAGGAGCCGACTCTGCGTCGGGCGCGCGGGTTTCTTGCTCCTCCCCTTGTTCTTGCTTCTTCTCCTTCTTCTCGGGAAGGCCGGCGATAACAGGCGGCGGCAGATCGAGTGCCTCGGTTGCCTTGCGGGAGAGCTGCTTTGCGAAATCCGAAGCGTGCCACCATTCGAGGAACTTCAAGGCGAAGATGCTCATGGGCAGGACAACGGAGAGACTGTTGAGGAGGCGCGGGCCCATTTCGCGCGGGGAGAAGAGGGATCGTGCACCCGGGGGCGCCCCAGTCGTGGGACGGGGGGCGGTGAGGGCGTCAATGGCACGGTAATCTTCAGCGGTCATGCGGCGGATGCGGGTGCCGATGAGCCAGAGGAAGGGGTTGTGGTATTTTGACGAGTCAAAGAGGTAGGTGAGGTTGAAGGATAATATGGCCATGTAGTAGGCGGCGTTGACGGAGGGGTAGATGTGTGTGAGGAACCAGCGGTATGCGTGGCGGATGCGGTCGGATAGCGAGGGGTTCGCGGGTAGGCGGGTGTAGGCGGCGCCGAGCAGGGCGCGAGGGGCGTTGATCTCGTAGGCTTCGTCGAGTTTCCGCTTTAGGTAGGGCAGTAGAACGACGACGGCGAGGTTCTTCCAGATATCGCGGGACTTTAGGCGCAGTGTATCTCGCACAATGGCGGGAGCGGCGGCGCTGGCGCGGGGGATCTCGGCGTGGAGGGCCTTTTCTCGCTTGAGGCCGTAAAAGTGCTCTGTAAAGGAACCGCCCCTGGTGCGGAGATAGTGGCGCTCCACGAGGAGCATGGCAAGAGCGTGTAGCTCATCGAAGGAGTTGAGTATTCGGAGGAGATATCGTGGGTAGCGCTGGGTGGCGACGGTGAGGAGGTAGCGCAGGGTCGGTGGGAGGAGGCCGTTGAGCTGTTGTTCGGCGAGGAGGTCGAAGAGGGACGGCTTCTGGTCGTCGAGGGAGCCCCGGAGGGCGGAGACGAACTCCATGGCGGGCGGTGGTTAGGGAGTGATTACAGGGTCAGCTTGTCGGTGTGATCATGGTGGACAATCGTCGTCGGTTGTGCGAGTAGAGTGGTGTAGTGGTGGTGATGAAGTCGTCCGTGATGCAATCAGAGCAAGCATGCGACAGACCGATAGGGTCGACAGCCGAGGCAAAATGCAGCCGATGGACGGCGGTGCATTACCTAAGCAGTGCCAGGTGCCGTACGGAAGTACCCTCGGGGCGGGATAGAGCGGGGAGGTACATGCCTGGACATCCCACCCCGCATTAGTGCAGGTTCCCCACGAATGGGTGTGACCCCCATGCATCCGTGCCCCTGGCCGCCTGGGGCTGGCTGCACGTGTGCTGACCAGGTACAACGGTACCTCCTGAGTCTCACCTCTCTCTCTGCTTACAGCCGACAACCGATAACCGACCACCATATTTCGTATCACCATCCCTCTCTCACTCACCCATACCATCCATCTCCTTAACAAACAAGTATTTTATTCAGAAATACCATGTCTTCCCAGGACGATGATCTCAGCAGGTCAAGGGAGGTTCTCGCCATGACGGACCTCGCGGACCGTCTCCGCGTTGGCATGAAACTCATCGGCAAGACTGGCAAGCTGAGTGACTCTGAACCGGTAAGCACACCAAACTCTCCCTCGTCTGCTCTCTCACTGACACTTTCAGGACTGGATGGCTCCCATCATGCCCTACCTCGACGTCCATTCAGCCCGGATGCCCCCTCCTTCAACCCCCGGCTCCTCGCTCTCCCCCTCCTCCCCAGATTTTGCCGGTCCCGAGTTCCCCACGGCCACCTTCTCCTTCACCGTCCAGCCCGTCCACGCCAACCGCCTCGCCAACCTGCACGGCGGTTGCGCCGCTACTCTCTTTGATTATTGCACCTCGGTCGCGCTCATCCTCGTTGCAAAGCCAGGCCGGTGGCAGTACCTCGGTGTCACACGCAACCTTGCCTGCACTTACCTGCGCCCTATACCCGTCGGTACAGAGATTCTCATCGAGTGCGAGGTTGTCAGTGCTGGTCGCCAGATGTCTCTTATACGCGGGGTTATGCGTCGCAAGTCTGACGGTGCCGTCCTCAACACGTGTGAGCATGGCAAGTTCAACACGGACCCGCCGGCAAAGCTATGATTGCATCTCTCCTTTCCAGATGGATAGATCAGAAGATTTGTGCAAATATGGCGCTCATCAGATAGATCAAGAAAGTGTAGATACCGTTGCCTCGTGTTAGTGACCTGACCTACTACAACCCTGCCTGACCTTGACCCTGACCTGGTTCTTGACCCTCATCGTGCTCACGCTGCCCTCCCGTCACAGTCGGCGGCCACGTCGTAAGATCGATAATCTCCACATCCCCATGCGCCAACGCATCCATATCCTCCAACATCTCCCTCTCCACATCCGTGTCCTCCTCATCCGCGCCCTCTTCATCATCCTCCTCATCATCCTCCCCAAATTCTCCCATGACATAGTCGGCATCAAACTCTTCATCGCTCATATCCGCAATGCCAGCAATACCCGTAATGCCCTGCACAAGCGAAAAGAAGTCGCGAACCGCACCGCTGCCCCCCTGCTCGTCCTGCGGCCGCGGATCGCTCAGCTTCCAAAAGGCCGTTGGTCCGACGGGGCCATGCTCGGAAAACTCGGCGTCGAACCAGTTGCCCAGCACTCCGCGCGTCGACCGCACGCCGCCCACTTGCACGCTCTCGCTGCGCCATCTGTCTTCGCCGCCGTAGACTGAAAAGGTCGTCCACCGCACCTCACCCTCCTTGGTCAGCCGGCAGGTTCCTGAACACGGTGTTAGCGAGGTGGGAATCATCCTCGGTCAATGCCAAGACCTACCCCTAAGCTCCGAGTTGGCATTTTCGTCCCACATGTCATCCAACGACCGCGACCTGCCCTCGAACCGGACCACAGGCAGGTCTTGGCCATCCTCCTCGCCCGGAGGGTCGATTCCCGTGACCTTGATTGTCATAAGAATGAATCGCACCGCCTCCTCAACGTCCAGCGGCGGGCGTGCCACATGTCTCGGGAGGTTCGCAGCGGGGGGCTCAAAGTTGTACGCCGAAAAGTCACCATAGTCGACGAAGCAGACGACCTAGTATGTCATGTCAGCCATCGTTCTGCACTTGTTCGTCTCAAGCACTCACCCTCAGCCAGGTCCCCGAAATGCCGTAGGGATCCCTCGCGTCAAGATCGCTCAAGGTTCGGCCAGGTGTCGGCATCCAGCTCCCGCCCCACGAGCCAGCAAAGGGCATGTCCCAAATATTGTGCAGCTGTAAGCCCTGCTGCTGTGTCGAACGGAGATTAGTTCCCAGAACAATCAGGATAGCCTCGACCTTTTCCCAGTCAACCCGATCACTGCCGTCATCTCGAAAGGGGCCCCAGTGCGTCCGCGTTGTGTACTGGCGAATATCATAGACTTTCGAGCACGCAAAGGGGTGCATGCGAGAACTGCGCGTCTTGCCGGCGTTGAGAATCGGCCGGCCAAACAGACAGTGCAGACGCGCACTCTTCTGCCACAACTCATCGTCAATACCGCCAGCGCCACCGTCACCCTCGGCCGCATCAGAGGGTCCCGGGCGTCCCGAGGTCAGCGAGGTGGCCTGCCGGCGGGCGCGACGGAAGAGAGAGCTCTTGGTGAAGTAGGCTTCACGGAGCGGCTCATTGTCGTAGAAGAGACGGGCCAGTGTCCATGCATTATGCGAAGGTGCGTGCTTGAAGGAGCTGGCGCCTCCGGGCGACATGGCCTGGCCGGCTGATGCATTGGCAAGAAGGCTGGTGACAGCTTGGTAGACCACAGGAAAGTCGGCGTCATCGTACTGAGGTCTTTTTTCGCTGCAGATAGCTTGCAGACGTACGAGATTCTGCGTTTCGAGCGTCCAGTCCTGATCCAGGCGCTTGGGTGTGTCCTTGTTCTGCATCAGCACAGATGAACCAAGGAGAACGACCTGGGTTGGGGGTTTACCATGCGGCTCAGCCAATTGTCCTTGAATAGTTTCACATTACCAGTGACATAATCACGTAGGGCTCGGCATGTACAAGGCAATCGCCCTAGATCCCGCGCCTCGACATGGGTGAAGATGTCGTGGAGAATCTCCGGCGGAAGCGTCAGTAGGCTTGTCGAGGTGGTTTCCGCTGCCGTCGCCATGATCGGTGATTTGATGAAAAGGTCGGAAAATACAAGTCCACCACTGCTGCTAAAGAGACGGACCACGCGTCGGTGAGCTCGGAGTGTTGATGTTGATGAAGAAGAGTGCGTCGGAGTTACCGTGTAAGTTCCGGTGCCAGCGACTGAGTGAGACCCGAATCGTGTAGGTCATATTTGGGCGGACAGGTACATATCTTCTTATCATGACGCCGGCTGTCTTGCCGCCAACTCTGCTAGAGCACCAGTCCCTGCATTACTAATACAAAAGCACCCCTTACCCAGCATGAGTCGTTTGCGGGTACGTACCTCGACGACAACCCACCTCACTTCACGCCATCACCAAAACGTCTAACTCAAGCTCGTGACAGTCGTTGTATTCGTTCAATGGGTATATAAGGGTATTGGTATCGGACAATACATCTTTGCGGAAGAAAAAGTAGCACCACCACAAAATCATCCCCCTCCTTCACCGTCTCCCCCAACATCTTCCATCATTCATCCTACCCCCGAGGACCCTACGCAGGCAGCCCCGAGTTCAGGTTGATGCAGTTGGTCAGAAGCGTCGCACCCTCGTGCAGCAGCTCCCACCGTGTCGTCTCAAACGAGTCCTTGAGCACCATGAGCAGCGTCGTGCTGGCGTTGATGCCCCTCATGCTCTTGAGGTCTTCAGGCGACTCGACGCTGCCATACCGCGTCAGGTACTCGCGCATATGCGCCAGCCGCTCCTGCTGCGTCGCCGGTGCCGGTGCCTCCGGGCATGGGCCCTCGAGCGCAAACCCGTAGCACCACACCACCAGCGCCGCAAAGTAGAGCACCCACGGCCGGTTCAGCAGCACATCATCGCGCGCCGTATACGGCAGCTCAGTACTGCTGAACCCACTGCCGCTGGCGCTGCCACCTCCGCCACCACCGCCGGGACCCGACATCCCCGATCCTGGCGACCCGCCCGCCTCCTCGTCCGGCACCAACACCGAACACAGGAACCGCAGCGCGTACCAGGTTGCATCGCGAGCCTTGGCCGACGGCGCCCAGTGGTCCCGCATGCGCCGCGTCGCACTCGCCAGGTCCTGTGCCCCGATGGCTCGTCCCAGCAGCCTCTTGGCCCGAGCGTAGATCTGACAGTCGACAATGTCCACGTGCATGGCCATGTGCGCCAGATGATGCAGCACAGTCCGGCTCTCAAACACAACATTGGCCTCCTGAGACCGCTCAGAGTCGAACCTGTACGGGTCCGTCGAGCCTTCGGTCCGTTGCAGCGACTTGTCGAAATCCTTGCGCCAAGCATCAAACGCCCTCGTCAGCGTGCCCCGCCACTTGTCACGCCCGCCCAGCGCCTGCGAGACACCGCCGCCGAGAACGTTGACCTGCAGGTCCCGCTGGTTCATGTGCCAGCTGACGCTCAACAGGCCCGCCATCAGGATGGTTCGCCCAAACGAGTTGGTCTGCACCTCTTGGTGGCTCAACGTGCGCTTCAGGCCCTCGAGGAACGACACGGGCTTGATGCCGTTGGACAACAAATTCGACTCAATCCTGCTGACCTCCTGTCCGCCCGTTGCCTTCCACAGCGACTCATCGCACGGCAGTGGCAGCCGCATCTCATGCGTCACCATGACCGTCGAGTGCCCAAACATGGTCGCATGAATTGAGTCGATGACGAAAGCAGCAAACGCGCAACGCCGCGTCGCCTCGTTGGTGATCCAATGGTTCCACCACTCGTCCGCCGTGTGTGCTGTGCCCGACGCCGAGGATTGCCGTGATCCGCCGCCGTTCTTGTCATCGCGGAGGTTGGGAGGTGAGTCGGCCGTCGTCTTGCCAATGAGCGACCGCCCACGTCTCATAAGCGTGATGGTCGTTGCATGGTGAATGTGCGCCCGCTCGTGCAACTCGCGCGTCGAGTACATCTTCTCATACAGCTCCAGCAGTAGCAGCGTCTGGAACACCCATAGCTTGGCTGGCGGCCGGAAGTTGACGTCCATGAAAATCTCCCACCGCAGGTGCCACGCCAAAAAGTTGGACAGCTGCGCTCCCGCCTTGGTCACCCGCTGCCCGTGTGTCTTGTCCAGGCACGCGGCGCCAATGGTCATCATGGCGATGAGCAGCGAGTTGGGCGTGCGGTCTGGCGAGAAGGTCGGCTTGTGCAGAATCGGCACCTGGTCGCTAAAGTGGACCCAGTATGACCCGATGTACGCCTGCATCATGCGCTTGCTCAGCATGTGCCCGCTGTCGGCTCGGTCGCCCTCGAGAATGCTCTCCCGCCGCCGCTGTGCCGGCGCCTCGTCGTTCTCAAGGAACCGTGTGTTGATGAGGTCGTAGATCTCCTGGCTCTTCTCCTCCGAGATGGTTGCCTCGGGCAGGTGCTGGTCGAGCAGGTTGTTCACAGCCATGACCTGCTGCGGCGCCGTGGGGAAGTAACCCATGGCGTTGTTGTCCGTACCGAGGTACGGAACGCTGTACTGTGTCTGATATTCGCCGTAGCTGGAGTGGTGATCAGCAACTATTTCTCTCTTCTGGTATCTTGTTGGGGATGTACTCACTTGTGACCGTAGTTTGGCGTCACCATCTGACCCGGCATCGGGGACTGATCACCCTGCTGCGACGTGTTGAAGAGGTATGCGACAAAGTCTTCAGGGATGGTGACGTAGGGCGACTTGCTGAGAACGCTGTCGCTTCCAAAGACTGGAATGGTACCGGGCATGGACATTTGGTCCAGGAGCATCATTTCCTGTTGCGCACCGTGCTCCATGTATTCAGCCGAGGTCGTAGGCGCATATTGTTGGTTGTCGCGACTTCCGCTGCCTTGGCCGTTGTCATTTTCATTGCCGTGGCTGTTGTTGTTAGTGTTGTTGTTGCTGCCAGAGGCGTTGGCGGAGAAGTCCGAGGGTGGCAGGTTGAAAGGGGCAAAGTTGGCCTGGTTCACGTAGGTCGCCGACTGAGGTGCACTCTGGGGATGACCATGGTAGCCTTGCTGGTTGGACACGGGTGACATGTAGGGCGGGACGGGTGTCTGGACGTTGGATCGCTGCTGGAGGTGAGGACTTGAGTAGCCGCCCTGGCGCTGGTTGTATGAGTTGTCGTGGCTCATCATGCCATCCATCATGCCATCTATGCCATTGGTATGGCCGTGGCCGATGGGATATGCAGGAGGCGTGCCGGGCCCATGGCCAAAGGCGCCTGCATCCTTGTGTTGTTGCTGGTGCTGCTGGTACTGCATGCCGTGGGCAGGGCGGACGTTGGCGTAGCCTGTGCCTGGGCGGTTTGTCTCGGGCGAGGCCGAGCCTGGGGCCGGATAGGGCGGCCGGTCACCCGCGACGCCAGAGACATGGCTGATGACCGAGTCCTTCCGGTTCAAGGACGACCCCTTGGCTGTATGTCGGTCCCTGTGGCGGTTGCATAGGTCCAGCCGGACAAAGGTGCGGTTACATTCGGGAAAATCGCAAGAGTAGATTTGCTTAGGAGTGTGATTCAGCTGGTGGCGGTACCTGGGAGTGGCGCTTGTTAGTCGGGAGAGACACTCAAAGAGAGGCGTCGGAGGTAGGTGCGGGACTTACAGATGTTCGGCTCTCGAATAGCTCTTGCCGCAGCCTTCCGAGGGGCACTCAAACTTCTTGTCCAGGGCCTTGCGGCTCCTTCTCCTCTTCCGGGCGGGCCCGTCCGAGTTTGAAGAGCCGGCCTTGCCATCTTCGTCATCATTATTGGCGCCTGCGATATCCTCGGAGCGCTGCCTGCGCCTGCCGCGCTCGACCGGCTGGTCGTCGTCCTCGAGCTTTGGCCTCACGTCGTGACGGCCAGGCGTCATATCGCCCGAGCCAGACAGGCCGGGCATGGAGGTTTCGAGATGTAGTCTCGGCGGCGCAACGACTGTTGACATTGGTTGAGGTGTGGTGGTCGTATCACCAAGGGTGGTCCGGCGGGGGACGCGTCGGATGAGAACCGGTATTAGAGGGTTTTGTCAGATGTGGTGGGATGCCGCTGCTGTTGCAGAAAGCAAGTCCCGACAACTTCGCTGGGAGGGGAAGGGTCGTTCTCCAGGGGGGTGAGCTGTCGATGTCAGCTTCTCCGAGCTCGTTCCGATTGGAGAGTCGGCGCCTATGACATGACGATGCGTGCGTGGCGCGTTGGTCGGCGATCGGCTTGGACGCGGTTGGACAGCGGTCCGCCAGGCGCAGCGTTGTGGACGAGCTGCTGGGCCGTGCTTGTCGGGGTTCGGCTGGATGTGTGTATCTTCGGTGCGCCGGAGGGTGGCAGACAGAGGAGGAGAGGAGCGGGTGTGCCGGAGCTATCTGGCAGTGTTGCCTGTTGAGGCTATGAGGGTAAATGGTTAGCGAGCGGGCGTTGCTGGGGGTCGCTTTGCGAGTTGGGCGACATGCCGCTAGCTGTGGCGGACGGAAACGACCAGAAGAGAAGGATGCGAAGGGGAGGGGAGAGCAGCGCAGGAGAGAGCAGACATGGGTAGATGGTGGTAGGTAGCATAGAGAAGGGAAGACTGCTGCTGCGCTGTGCTGCAGGTCGGGGGGTGGTCCGCGTAGTGGTGGGCTGCCAAAATAGGCGGCACGGCACGGCCTCTGATGAGATGTAAGGTGAGGAGAAAGTGGAGGCTTGCGGTGGTGGTTGTCGGGAGGAGGAGGGGCCGGACAGTGGCTGCAGCGGGCTGGCCGGGGCTGGCCGGGGACTGACTGACCAGACGACAGCGCGCCGAGCACCACGAGAGAGTGCTGCAGCAAGGCAGGCCGTGCTCACTTCTTCCCCCAGTCCTCGTTGCGCCCAACACTGGACGAGACGGCGGGCCATCGTCCAATGTACAAGGGTGGGGGAGGGTGGGCGCGCGGTGCTCGTTCCAGTGTCGTGAGGCACAGGAGAGGGGCTGGGCTCGGGCACTGACAGGGCCCGGGGTAGGGGGTGGAGATGGGGGGGGGGGGAAGCGACAGGCAGCGCAGCCTCAGGGCTTGATGTGCATCCGACTATCCATGTCTGTGCACAGGCGCGGTGCACGTCCAAGGAAGGCCAGATGAGGACCCAGTCCGAGAGGTTCGGCCTGAAGAGGAGAGCAACAGACATGAGTGAGTTCAGTTGTGACTGACTTCACTTGTGTCCTCCCAACGACGTCGTAGCCCCTGACCTGGCCTGGCCCGGATCGTTCATACTCCGGGTAGGCCACAGCGCGCGCCGTGCAGCGCGTCTGCAACGCCGGGCTCTCTTCGACGACTGCTCATGTGACGGGCACGCGGCGCGGCGGTGCGCCCGGCCTCACGAGGCTTGTCCCAAGACGACGCACGCTCGCCGACCACGAAACCAGACGGCAGGTCGCAGGTCCGGACGGATCAGACGGGCGAGATGAACAGGTGGTACAAGCCCGGGATAGGTCGAGCTAGCGCGGGCTGGCAGTGTGTGGGAAGAGGATGGAGGGATAGGTCGGCGCAAGGAGAAGTGTTGAGATGCCGAGGAGAAGGGAGCAAGATAAGAGTATGGCTTTTCGAACGAGAGCTGTATACATACCGATAATAGGGGTTCTCCCGCGTGCCTGGCCCGTAAAGTCTAAAGTATTCTAGCAAGCCGTTGGTGGCACACACGCGATGAACAACGGCCCTGCTCTGTTTGCAGTGCTCTTGCGGGCGTCGTCGACGGACGCGTGCGGTTGTGGATCGGGCTGGCTGGTTTGCTTCCAGGGGCGGCCGCGGTCGTTGCAAGGGGCCGCGCGGGAAGCGGGAAAAATTGACGGGCGGGACGACGGGAAGCTTGGATATCGTCAGAAAAGACCCTCCCGAAAGGATCGTTGGCCCAATGTCGTGCGAAGATGCGATTCTGGGGAAGCGTCTGGGTAATGTTTTGTTCTGGGGAAACGGGCGCAACGAGGGACCTCGAGTCGCGGGAGTGTGGGGGTCCTGTCTTTTTAAGACGGTCCATTGTCCATAGAAAGGAGCGTCGCCGCCGCTCGCCGCCGCCGCACCCCGGAGGGGAAGCACAGACTGGCAGACAGAAAGAGGGAGGGAGAGCGAGCGCAAGAGAGACAGGCCAACCCGCGCGAGCCATCGAGCCAGCGGCGCGGCAAGTGTGGGCTCCAACCTGTCCACTCCACCCCCCGTCCCAGATGGCCGATGGGCGGAAGATGCATGGGATGCATGCGCGCCAGGGGGGTCAAGGGCCGAGGGGGGTAGAGGAGGGGGGGCCGGGGCAGGGGTGCGTCCACCACTCGCAGGAGATGCCTGTTCCTCACCAACCCAGCTCTCGCTCCTCACCTCCCCAGGCTTTTCCTTTCTCCTCCCAGACACACACGACCTCCGCCGGAGAGAGGAGGGTCTTTGCATGCTGCTGCTGCTGCTGCAACGACTGTGGGGGGGAGGAGACACCAGGACCCCCAGTCCTAGGGGTTGTCTCCGTTTGAGGACTTGATGATCGTATGCCTGCAACTGTTCTTCTGCTTCGTCCTCCCTCTCACGGTATCTTGTCTGTGTGGTCAAGAGAGTGACTGTCAGGTTTGATGCCTCGTTGAGATTAGCCAGATACCCCGAGATGGGCTCTGATCTTCCGTCTTGTGTGGGCCACCACAGTGTGTTGTCGAAAAGCCAGGCCCAGTTTGAGGACGGGATGCCCCGGCCACCGATCGCCTTGCCCAGCCGTGACTAGCCTCGGGTTGCACACGCCTGGAAACGGGCACCCCCTTCGTAACGCGATGGCTGCCAGTTGATTGAGTCCTGTTCAAGAACACCGTGGACGCCTGATTGTCGTGATGGACTCAAGAAGGTCACGGTGAGATGACCAAGCGAACAAATAAATTGTACTCCAAAAAGATTGATGAGCTCAGCTCATTAATCAATCAATCTAGTGCCGCTGGCGAGGCTGCTGCTGTTGGCCCAAAGTGGTCAGGGGCGTGTACCCTGGCATCTGGCCACTGCCTGCCATGTCTCCCACCACCACCACCACCATACTGATGGAGCCGACACGGCAGTGCGAAGCGAGTCTGGGAGCTAACGACGGCCTTGCCACCACGGTCCGCTGTCGAGGTGCTGCCCACAAGTCACCAGGGCGTGAACAAGGCTGTTGGCTTCGGTCTTCGGACATTGCATCGCGGCGCTGTTGCATCTTCCGTGACCTTGACCGCTTCGCCCAGGATGGGCCGGGTGTCTCAGTCGCCCTCCCAAGGACGAGCGCAAGCCGCAGCAGGTCTCTTCACCCCCATGCATACTATCATGACGCCGCAGTAGAGAGTGCCAGGTGAAAGGAAAGAAAGCTTGAACGGTTGAGGCCAGGGACAAGGGGGACGCTCCATGCCCATGAGGAGATCAGTTAGTCTGTGCCAGGACTGGACCTGACGCAGGATACCATCGACATGCAGAAATTAGAAACGAGCCGGGCGTCGATGATAAAAGTAACAAAGTCGCAGTCGTGCTGGAGGCTCGAGCCTACGCTGCCTGGCAGTGGCCACTTTGACCGCGCGTTTCTTGATGCAGCCAGGGTCACCCCATGATGTTGAAGCCCCCCAATGCCAGAGAGCAGGCCACTGGATCTCCTGGACCAGGATCTTATCGATTGTTCGGGGGTGAAGGGATGGGCGGGACAGCGCAGCCATGGGGCAAAGCTATAATTGGATGATCAGTCGTTGTTCATGTTGGATGATTCTATGACCACCAGTCTGAACGAGGAAGAGGTGTGTGTGTGATAGCGACCAAGGCCAGGGAACGAACCAGGCGTTCCTGGGCCCATCCTGGGCCGACGGCCGATACGTGTACAGCACACACGCACATCTCGTCGCGGTTGGCAGCCTGATGCCTTGATCAGAGTAGCGAGCGGGCTGGCAAGATGGGATGTCGAGTATTTCAAACTCTTCACCGGTCGTTATGACGCCGTCGCCCTGTTGTCCATGACCGCCACGGCCGGCCGGCGGCGGCGTGGGGAGCGCAGGGCGACGAGACTCGACAGCTAGAGGTGGTGTGCAGCAAAGGCACACGCGCGCATCACACCCAGGGCCCCTTGACCGAAATGCGGGTCCCCCGGTGTCCTGAAGAAATAGGGTGTGTGGGGTGAGAATCAGCTCATGCTCATTCGCTGAAGCTCTCACAGGCATCTGGTGATGCAGCAGGGAGGCGGCAGGGGTCCCCCTCGTCGGTCTGTTGGTCGCTCGCAGCGCGACCCGTCTCCGCGCCAGTTGTCTCGTGCAGAAGAGGCCAACATGGTGGTGATTTGATGGTGATGCGGATGTCATTAGCCGCGTTGGTGGTCGTCCAAGAATTCTTGGTCGTGTGTTGAAGCCAGACTGCCTGGTTGCAAAAAAGGCCCTAGGGTGTACAAGCGATCGATCAGCTTGGGGTCGATGCGATTTGCGCCGCTTGCCGACTTTGCCGCAAGATGCTACCTCCTAGACTCGAGACTAGCAGAGACACCACGGCCAACCATGTCCGTTCGTTGGGGGTCCAGCTGAGGAGAACTTGGTGTGGTAGTGTAGTCTCGACTTGATGGGCCGGCACCTGACCTGGACTTCATGCTTGGGGTTCTCCATGGAAGCATGGGAGACGCAAAAGCAAACGTGGGCGGAGTAAGACTTTGTACTCGAAACCACAAGAGGAGAAAGGGGGGTGGGCATGACAAGCAATGTCGTGTTTCTCCCACGCAAACCGGGGTCGTGGCTCAGGCACATATGGCGTTTGGTTTGGGGGTGTTGACAAGGTCAGCATGTGCCGTGTCGTCTCGGAGGTCTCGTGTGAAGTTTGGGGGTTCTGGCCCACCGGTCTGGTTGGGCGTGGGATGTTGACGAGCTGCCCGGAGTTGCGCAATTCGGCCGGAGGAAAGACGATGGACCGACCCGGCTGGCTGGACCCTGTTCGCTCCAAGCCTGCCTGCCTTTGTATGGTGGACTGGACTGGAGGGTGTGACAGTCGAGGAGACGGACACTGTACATGGAAAGACGATAGAGTCTGGAGAATCAGCCATATAGATGAAAATTCGCGTAAACGCACAAGGTGTAGGATTTAGAAAACTGAACCGAGTGCCGAAGAAGAGGAGAGAAGTCCATGGACATAATTGCCAGTCCCTTCCTTTCCAAGATGCATTGCCCACTGACGGAAGGAAGTCCCCGATGCTCCTTCCCCCAAACAGAGAGAGGGCGGTCACCTGTAGGACCCCGCATCTTGTCAGCCGCCGTGTATGACTAAGGCAAAGGGCAGGCAGCGGGTGACGTCGGACGGACGGGTTAGGGACCGAACACAAGCCAGGGGCCAGGGCCTGCGCCGGAACCCCCAACAGCCTGTTGCTAGGTCAGTGCTAGTGCTAGCCTGGACGCCTGGGAGCGGCCCGGCGCCTAACAAACTGCAGGGCAGTGAGGGCTCCAGGGGCCAGAAGGGTGAAAGCAAAGGCGGTCAACTTTTGCCAGCGCCGTTCTGCGAGCGCCTCCCCCGTCACTGGCACAGGGCAGAGCACCGACTTTTCCCACCTCCCCCTCGGATCATGCACCTCCTCTCCCCGCACCCATTCAGCGTCTTCCCAGGTTCAACTCGACAATCCGACTCTTTCCCTCTTGCCCCTCAATCCAGTCTACCTTGTGCTTTGCACATTGGAACCTCCCGAAGCCGACCTCTACCTCAAGTAACTCCCTGACAGCCGCCGTCATGCCGCCAGCCAAATCCTCCACCAAAGCCGGCCACGACGATGCAAAAACGGACGGTGCCCATGGCAAGGACAAGAACGGCCCATCCACCGGTGCCTCGAGCAGCAAGATGCGTCGGATCACAAGCACAACCGGTGGTCAATCTCGAGACAACACCGCCGCTGCCCTGGGCAAGGCGGCCGCTGCCAACAGCAATGCCAACAAGGCTGCCAACGCAAAAGAGGACGCTCCTCCGCCAGGGGTAAGATCACCCTTCCATGCTCCCACGACATTCCTCTCCTCCATTCAACTCGCAATCCCCCCTCCCCTCGACCAATGCTGACTTTCTCCCTCCCAGATCGACTGGAACTCCTTCGACCGAGAAATGCTCCACGCCTACCGCCGCGAACACCGCCTCCCCACCTCGACCTGCTACTCTAGCTCCTACCGCCAGATGATCCTCTCGCAACCCGGCAGCATCGGCATGTACTCGCCGTCCATGATGCGCAAAAAGGCCGATCGCAGGCAGAGCAAAGAGCAGTTGGCACTCTCGGTGCGGAAGCACTTCAACAGCGTGGGCGTGCAAGAGAACGACGTCATTGTCGATTTTATTCACAAGGTCAGGAGTCACAGCATAGCCAAGGCCGACCGGGCGCGGAGGCCACACCTGCCACTGGACCTGGAGAGGTGAACATGGGCGCAAGATCTGCCTATCACTGGGCTTTTGGTTTTCTTTTTGGTTTGGGACTTTAGACGGCATAATACCCTCGGCGTTCGGTGCTTGGATCTATGGATGGATGGTCTGGAGGTTTTCGGTCAGCAGGGCTAGCTGCACAACACGAATTGGTTCTCCTCTCGCATAGAACACTTGGTGATTTTGGACTCACTGGGCGAACGAGTCTCCTCAAGTATTACAGCACGATGGGATGGCCGAGGGTCAAGGCGCGTCGCGAGCAGCCCGCCCATTAAACCTGCAGCGCATAGCAACGGTGCACAGTGACGCACGAACAAGTATCCAACACGCCAGCTTTGGTTGGCGGGGACTTGGCCCAAAGTATCCACCTCCCCCCTCGGCTTAAGACCGGCTAAGGCAGCAACCCAGCATCATGTCCGCTGCTGGGGATCCGCTTGCTAGAAAAAGTTGGCGTGCCGGGGCCCGGGGGGCAGCCGGGCCACGCTCGAATGAACGAACAGACCGACTGTCGAATCGTCGATAGCATCGACCTCTCGAATCGCAAAGAATTTCCTGGAGCTTTCCACCACCTCCCTCTTTTCCCTTTGCGCCAGAACACAACACCACTCAACACCCACGCCCACACCCCCATTGCAATTGATGATGGCCAGCCTGTAGAGTCGAAGCAACCCACATCCTCCCGCATATTTTGTGCAGCAACTCCATCCATCCATCCCGCCATGAACCCAAGCATCCTCACAAAGGCCGCCGCAGGCCCCGGCCGCCTGCGCGTCTGCCCCCGACCTTCGAAGCTCAAGGAGCCCATCTGCAGGCAGACGAAGATCCAGACGGCACCCTTCTCGGCCGCTGCGAGGCCCTTGAAGCGCACATCCTCCCAGACATCGGCATCGACCTCGCCCTCGACCTCGACGCGCGCCGCACCGGCTACCAGACGAGTGAGTACCCCTGCATCCTCAACTTCCACGAGACAGTCATACTGACCAGATGTTTTCCAGTCCTTCCACGCGAGCTCGACCTCCCTGGCCCCAGCCGACCCCTACAAGTCCCTCGGCGTCGGCAAGACAGCAACAGCATCGGAAATTAAGAAAGCCTACTACGGCCTCGCGAAAAAGTACCACCCCGACACCAACAAGGATCCCTCGGCCAAGGAAAAGTTTGCAGACATCCAATCCGCCTACGAACTGCTCTCCGACCCCAAGAAGCGCGAGACTTTTGACCAGTACGGCGCCGCCGGCTTCGACCCGAGCGGCGGCGGCGGTGGTGACCCCTTTGGCGGCGGCAACCCCTTCCACGGCTTCGGCGCCGGCGGTTTCGGCGGCGCACAGGGAGGCTTCGGCGGTGCCAACGGCTTCAACTTTGAGGACATCTTCTCCGCCTTCTCCGGCGGCCAGGGCTCGCCGTTTGGCCGCGGCGGCGGCGGCCGCCGAGGTGCCAGCGAGGTCCTCGTCGGCGACAACATCGAGGTCCAGACGACAATCTCCTTCATGGAGGCCGCAAAGGGCGCCAGCAAGTCCATCACGATCTCACCCCTCGTCGCCTGCGGCACCTGCACAGGCAGCGGTCTCAAAAAGGGCACCAAGCGCTCCACGTGCGGCGCCTGCCAGGGCTCCGGCACGCGCGTACACTTTATGAACGGCGGCTTCCAGATGGCCTCGACCTGCAACGCCTGCGGCGGCACCGGCTCCTCGATACCCCGCGGCTCAGAGTGCGGCACCTGCTCCGGCAACGGCGTCACGCGCCAGCGCAAGACCATCACCATCGACATCCCCGCCGGCATCGAGGACGGCATGCGCCTGCGCGTCGACAACGCCGGTGACGCCCCCATCACCGGCAAGGCGGCCGACCCCAAGGCCCGCACCCATACGGGCGACCTCTACGTCTTCGTCCGCGTAGCCACCGACTCAAAGTTCCGCCGCGCCGGCTCCGACATCCTCTACACCGCCAACCTCCCCATCACCACCGCCCTGCTCGGCGGTGAGGCCACCATCCCCACCCTCGACGGCCAGGTCAACGTCAAGATCGCCACAGGCACAAACACCGGCGACAAGATGACCCTTTCCGGCATGGGTATGCGCAGGCTCAGCAACCGCGGCCAGGGCGACCTCAAGGTCGAGTTCCGCGTCACCATGCCAAAGTACCTCACCGCCAACCAGCGCACCCTCATCGAGATGCTGGCCAACGAAATGGGCGACAAGACGGCCAAGCGCATCATGAACGTCACCCCGCCGCCCGAGTGAGTTACCCCGAGGACATGCTCATGTCCTCCCTCTTGCTGACATACATTGCCAGCGCCGAGGGCACTGCTTCCTCACCCGCCGACAACCCTGCCTCCCACAAGAACGAGGGCTTCCTCAAGTCCATGTGGCACATCCTGACGAACCACCCCGCGCATTCCAAGACTGACATCCCCAACCCCGATACCCCCAAGGATCCCAAGGCCTCAGACTCCGGTCCCAAGTCCAAGGACACAAAGGCCAAGAAGGGCGACCAGCAGGAAAAGTAAACCATCGGGCCCCATCAGAATGAGGCACGGCTGTCACATCACACCAATCCAACACCTGTATCATCACTGTACCATGTCTGCCGAGCAGCACACCCCAGTCGCCGGCATGCGAAAAAGACACACCAATTGTTCCTGTATAACCACCATTTTCAACACATTTCACTGGATGCATACCTAGAATAGAACAAAGCCGGCAAGACCTCGCTAATGGAGCCAGGGGAAGCGGCCATTTCGTGCTTGGCGCGAAGGGCGGGTTTCGCTCCCCCGGAGAGGCCACTCACCTCAATACGAACAACCCAATTCAAGAATGTGTATGCTGTGTTTTCAAAGTGCTCGTGCATGTAAATGCTCAGCCATGATGCGTGCGATGCCCATGTCCACTTCTATGCATCGTCTTTCCCCTAGCCCGCCCATGTTTCTACATGGGGCTTGTTTCCTAGTCTTTCCTACATACCCAACGAATTTCGAGGCCTGCACCCTATTTCCAGTTGTTGAGGCCAGCCCAAGGATCCGGTTGACCGCCCTGGGCACTTTGCGGGTGGCCAGAGTGAGGGTACCCAGACTGGGGGTAGCCACCTTGCTGATGCTGCTGGTGTTGCTGGTCTCCTCCGTAGAACGTTTGCTGGGGCCCCAGAGGAGGAGGTCCGGGAGGCGGCGGCGGCGGGACAAAGCCCGCCGGGATGAAACTTTGGGAGTGGCTGTGTGTGTGGCCGTGTTGCTGCTGCTGCTGCTGCTGCGGCTGCTGGGGGTTGGGATAACCGCCATACTGGTGACCCTGCGAGAAGGACAATTGCGTCGGCGGAGGCGATGCCGGCCCCCTGTGGACTGCCGGGCCAAAGGTAGACTGGTGAGGGGGAGGAGAGGTCGGTCCTGGGTTCCGTCCATATTGGCTGGGGTTGTATGCGAACGACGAGCTGGGTGGCTGGGTGGCACCGTACTGCTGCGAGGAGGGAGGAGCGGAGAAGCCGGGATACTGCGGTATGTTGGTCTGTGTTGGTGGAGGGGACTGCGGAACCTGATACTGGTTCTGGTAGTTGGTTTGTGGATACCGCGGCACTGAGCCGGACGAGTTTGTCGAGGTGAAGTTGAGGGGTGTCGGGGTTGGTCTGGCCGATGGCGGCTTGGGAGGTGCGTTGCCTGGGTCGACGGACATGCGCTCCATCAGCCCCCTGAGCCGTTCCCGCTCAGCCTCGGCCTGCGAGTCCTTTCTCGTAGACTTTTCTTGCTCAATCTGGTTAAGGAGCTGGGCACCCTCTGTGCGCCGGTTGTTGACGAAACTCTCAACGTTCTTCTCCAAGCTGGCAACGGTGTCCTTCATCTCGGAATACCACCTCTTGGCACCCTGAAGTCCTGCCTCCATTTCCAGGAATTCCTGGTATGCTCGTTTGTAGCGGTTGATCGCCGATGCACGCTGGCGCTGGATGGCCTCGTACTTGCTCTGCTCCGACCTCACCCTCTTGTCCTGTAGCAGGGTGTTGAAGGATGCGTTCAATTCTTTCATAAGAGAAGACTGCTTCTGGTTTGCCTGAAGAAGCCTGGTTTGCAGGGGACGGAACTTTTCAAGCTCTGATTCGAAGAGCTGCTGCTCGTGATTGGCAATGTTCTTCTTGTTGAGGATGAGGATTTCAGAAATATCGTCGTTGTGAACCTGGAGTTGTGTGAGTAAAGCAAAAGGCGAAAGCCCAGGGGAGGGGGCCACGCACCTTTTCCTTGAGGTCCTTCAATGTCTGGTTCCGTTCCCTCTTGACGAGATTGAGCTTCTTCATAACGTCCTCGACATGCTTGATTTGGTCCACAACGCTGGTGCCGCCCTCGCCGAAATCCGTGTCCAGCAGGTTCGGCTCGTGACCCGCGGGGCTGACAGCGCTGCTTGACTTGGCGCGGACCTTGTTGACGGCACGCTGGAAGAGAGCATCGACCTCGCCATGCTCCACTGCGGCGCGCATCTCGGCAAACTCGGCCTCGTTCTGCCTGAACTTGGCCGACAGTTGGTTGTCACTCCTGGATGCCTCGTCAAGGGCCTCGCGGTAACTTCGAATATCCCCACGCAGGGTTGTCGTCAATCGGGAGCTCGGCTGCTGGGACCACTCGTTCTCGTACTTGGACCTCATCTTCTCGCAAACGCTCTCCTCCATGTCGAGCTGCTTGGTATTCCTTTCGAGAGCGGAAACGATGGCTTCCTTTTCAGACCTGAGCAGGTCAAGGATGGACGAGGGGTTCTCGTGGTTGGCAACGTCCTCGCACCACTGGCGGAAGTCTTCGTCTGGCAAAACATCCTGATCGAAGCCGCCCTTGAGCACCTGGAGGGCGCCTGGAAGCCTCAGATAGTCAAGGCTGGCGGCCATCTCGCCGTTGGCCAGGTCCACCTTTTCAGACTCGGCACGGATGAGTTTCGCCTTTTCCTCATCGTAAAGACTTGCCATTTCTGTAACAGCAAAAGGCACAATCTTGGAAAACAGATCGGGGCCTGTGATCCGCTGGATGTCCTGGCCGGCGTAGAGCTCGCTGACGGGTATGGGCTTTGCGGCGGGAAGTTTGCCAACGGGAACGAGACTGGCCTCGGCAATAACGGCCTGGTTGTAGATGTAGTCATTGTCGTTGATGAAAGCCTTGAGTTTGTCCTGGATGGTGGAGAGGTTTCGTTTTGTGGTCTCGACCAATAGAGGGCCCGTTTCTGCCGTGAGGTTGGAATTGGGCGGGCACGACGAGGGGAAAGAGCTGGCGAGCCGGCTGGCCTCCTTGGCCTGGGTCTCGGCCGACTGCAGGCGGGCAATGGCGATGCCATACTGATCGGCTTCCGAATCGTGGATGGCCTGATGGTATTGGGCCAGGGAGCCGAAGTAGTTGGACTTGACTTGGACCATGATCAACCACACGCGCTCCAGGACACCCTTGGTCACGTTCTCTTGGACTCCGTCGACAGCCTGGGCGTATAGGACGGCGGCGTGGCTGGCGAGTTTGGCCAGGAGACCGTCCTTTTTCGCGTCGGTTACCTGCTTCTCGAGGAAGACCTCCTGGGCCTGGGCGAGATTGATGTTGATCAATGTCTTGACAGTGTCCCTGCTCAGATCGGCCGAGGGCGCATGGAGGAAGTTCTCGTTGATGTACGTGAACATGCCTGCGGAGGCCTGGAAGTTGTGGTAGGCGGTCTTGAGGCCTGACTCCTCGGCACGGGTCTGGTGGGCGGCATAGCAGGACAGGACGGCGGCGATGTTGAAGATGATGGATGCCTTTTCGAAGGCGAGGGAATATTGGGCTGTCGACTTGTTGGTGAAGGCATCGAACCTGTTGCGCAAGCGGGGTTAGATTAGGTGGGCATCAAGGGGCGCGGGCAGTGGGTAGGGGAGGTTACCATGTGAAAGAGATCTTGATGTGCTGCTCGTCGACGGGGAATCGCAGGTCAAGGAGCTCCAACTGTCCGTAGTATCTGTAGAGCATGTCACGACCCGAGGTGCTGTCCTTGCCAGCACCCCGCATGTCCTGTCGCAGGCGGTTCAAGGTGGCGCACTCCTCGGCATAGCGCTCGGGATCATCTCCGTAGGTATCTCTGATGTATTTCTTGAGTGGTGTGACCCAGTCGATCTCGTTTGTGCTCTTGAGAGGCACCGAGATCATGGGCGACTGCGACATGGTGGGCGCGGGTGAAGGCGGAGGCCAAGCAGATGGGAGCTGAGCTGGCTGCGTTGCGCGGCGAGCAGCTGCCGGCGGATTCGGACGGACCGGCGACGGCTAGGCGGCCGTCGTGGGGTAGGCAGGCTTCGGGAGCTTGAGGGTCTGGCGATGCGATCTCTGAAAGGGCGGACAATCAGGCGGAGGTCGAGCCGACTATGTTGATCCGATGGGGGCGAGCTATGGCCGAGGGGGGAGGGGCAGCGGGTGCGAGGCTGATGTGAGTTGACGGAGTGGGGTGGAGACCGTCAGGTAAGGTTGTCATCAGGCAACGAAGAAGCCAGGTCGGGTTGGGTCAGGTCAGCCAGGTCCAGCGGTCTGGGACGTGGGGAGTGCTGTAGAGTGGCGGGATGCAAAGCGTAGCGTGTCGGGACCTTGCTTCTTTATGCGGCCAGTTATGGCGACCTTGATGATGGGAGGGACCAGGACTGGGTCAGGTTCAAATTGGAGTTGGGGCTCGGCGGTCAGGCCCAGTGGGTGCTGCGTGGTGTACCTAAGGTACACTGAGTGGCCGGTCGGTCGTGGCGTCAGTGCGTGCGGGCAGCGTGTAGGGGTTGTGGCTGTGGGCGGGGTTGAAGTTGCTTAGGCCGAGACAGTCATGTTCAAGTCTTGCAAGAAGTCAAGTTGGGAGCTTCCACGTCTACCATTTCGGAATGAATGGTTCAATTAGATGCTTCAAGCAGCTTAACTCCAAGATAAGACCATTACTTCGAGGTGCAGCTAGTCACGGGCGGTGGGATGTGATGTGTTGGAAGTCACGACCGGACCTCTGCTGAGCGGGGCAGAGCTATGCGCTCACCACAGTGGGCGCGTCAGTGCACTCATAGCTCTCCATCCGCCGGCTCCACGCTAACACCTAACTAAACCTGCTCTTGTTTAATTCCTCTTCACCTATCACCGTCCGATGGACTCAAGCTCTTCATCTGCTCCATCAAGCCAGTCTTGATCACGACGGAGTCTCTTCCATTGCCACAGGCGCCGACCACGAGTGGCGGGCGCCTCGTCCGTCGTGATACACCTCGCAGCCCAATCACCCCTCCTCGCTCATACCTCAGCACCACGACGTAACGCTGTGGACGTCTGACCACCTACGGTCACCTCCCCATCGTCGGCGGACATCCGAGCTAGCACTGCGGTGCCGGCGCTTAGCAACATGGACTCTGGGGGCGGTCCAGCCGATGCCTAACCCCACGACCACTCCGACTTGAACAACCCACCGGCAGGCAGAGACAGTCAGACAGCCAGACAAGCAGAGAATGGCATGGCCGATATGACTCTCATGCTGCTTCGTCCATTGGGCGTTATGGCCATCATGCGTAGCCGCCTAAGATACCTAGGTGTCTACATGGTCCCCGCTTCTTGCTGGTCATCCAGCCCAGCACTTGTCTCTCGCTGTCTTCATATCTTCAGTCTCCATGTCCAGCACAGACATCGACATGCATTAAAAATTCCCGCAGAACGGGGTCCCCTCGCTTTGCTCTTAAAATCAACAGCCCAGCTCAGTCTGTTCAGCGCTCCCCTCATCCAATCCTGCCTCGGCCGCAGCCAGACCTGAAGGCCATCATGCAGGGTGACCACCCAGTAGGTGACGCCCTAGAAGCTTCTGCAGCCCCATTGGTCGGCGACTCTGTATTGCTTCACACTGCAGCCCGACGGGGCCATCATGATGCGACATACAAAGCTCGGGCACTGGGCAGCGCCTCTCTCCGCTCCAGACCTGCCTGCACGCGCGCCGAACCGCTCACCCTACATCACATCACGAGACAAGTCGGCCCTCTTCCGCCCTCGCCAGCTGTGCAGGGGACGATCCCGTCCGGCACTTGCTCCGAATTCCTCTCCGCGAGCGGTGGCATGTAGCATCGCACTGGGGGGCGCCGTCAACCGCCATTGACTGGGAGGTGAAACCCTTATTAATCACCGTATCCGGGCGTCAAGACGTAGTTCCAGGCATTCCCGGCGACCACATCCTGGAGCACGGACCGCCAGCCACATGTGCCTGGCTTGCCTGGGTGTATTGTTCCAGAAGACTGTCCGACCTCGATACGGGGCTATACCGGCAGTCTGATATATATCCCATTGTTCGACAGGTTCCTCCGAGGTCGTCCAGTCAGCCAGCACTCGCTTCTCTCGTCACAGCATGATACGGACGTAACAACACACGCCTGGCACACACAAGGAGTCGGCGTGCGTGGTCCACGTGGCCATGATCCAGTACCTGCATGGAGGCTTGGACCCGGTGCCACGATTCGCAGAGAAAACCCTTCAAAGCAACGAGCCCGGGCTTCTTCGGCCCCTCAACCGTTTGATGTCGAGGGGGTTCCTGGAGACTGAGAAGCGTCAAGCAGCACGGCCTTTGGCCGACGGCGTGTGCCGTGTGGGCGTCCGCTGTAAGTCCGGGATGTCTGGTGTAAAACCTTGAAGGGTAGCTCGCGGCAGGGGGATGCCACGTCCAAGCAGGGCGCATCGGCCGAAGTCTCTTTCAGGAAGTTCAGGGCTGCCCTGGCAATATCCCGGCACTTGGTTCATTACTTGTGTTTTGCTGCCTGGTCAAAAGGGGTGGGCCATCGCATCCAGGGGCCGCTTTCCGCAACAACCGTATCGGAACAGGACACATTTGCAGCGGCTGTGTTCGTCGTCCATCTCGGTCTGGGCCTGGCGGTGTGGTTCATCAGCTGGAAAGGAGGGGTTCGTGGAGGACTGAGCGAGCGAAGGAAAAACGCCCGCGGCACAAACTGCATCCTACTTGTAGGTGCCGTACTCGGCCTCAACAGATGCGCCGTTGCATTCTAGGAGCCACACCTCGATCCGTTCTACACGTGTCGAGACGCCTCAAGTTTCGCGCGGATCGACCAAGCTGGGAGGGCATTTTCCTCAAGGTTGGCAGACCGCTCCACGGCCTGACTCGAGTTCGCTCCAACCCTTGCCCGATCCAGCACGCCCTCGCTCGACCTCTTGGCAGGGAGACGGACGGGGCAACGTCCTGTACCGTACTTTGCTTAAAGTTGGGAGTAGCTGGTACCTTGACTTAATCCGAGAGCCGCACAGAAGGTCCATGGTCCGGCGGCGAGGCTGGAATGGAATGGGCAGGCTTCTGGTCTCGTAGGGCCGATAGATTGACAAACTGGGTGGTGGCGCTACGACAATGTTTGTTGCTTATATGATTGCGGAGATGCACCATAGCCCCGGGCGAGCTTCAGGCTGAGAAAAAGGAATGCTGGCTTGCTGAATTGCCATGTGCGTGACGAGGGGCGCGGCCGTTCTGCCGGTTTCACCAAACATGGGAGACAGCATTACTTCCATGGTGACATGGCGTTTCCTGCCACTGTCACACCTGGCACAGGCACTCTACAGCGACAAGGCGCACTTTGCCTGTAAAGGAGACCGTAGGCTACAGGTACCACGGGCGTGGCTCGGTGGTCGTCGACGGTCGTCGCCTCGGCATCCACTGTTTGACGCCCAGATTCCAATCCGTCCGTCCTCGAAGGCAGATCGGAGTACAGGAGGCCGGTGAGACGGGGTGCGCCAGGGCCGGCGCAAGAGATAGTCTCCGACCGCAAGCTGCTGCCAGCGCGAGTACGAGTTTGAGGTACCTGTACGGTCGGGCTGGTCAGGCGGTACCTGTCCAATCATCTTGGCTCCCGCGCTCTCTCCCCCCCTACGTCTCTATTGATGCACGAGTGAGCGTGTGAAGAGCGCCAGGTGTGTGGGAGTCCGGGCCAGCTCCTGGCTCGGGTTCGACTCCAGAAGGAGAGCGGAATTGATGCATGTCATGGAAAGGGAAGGATGAATGTCTTTGTTGATGGAGAGATCCTGGCCGCCTGGGCCGCCCGAGGGACCCGGCGGTGGTGACAGGCTGAAATTTGACACGGGGGCAAAATAAGAAAACAGACACGACTCGATCTCTCCGACCCTCTCATGTCGACAAGTGACTTGATTGTCCTCGTGGGAGGATGGCCGTGCGAAGCAGAGGCAGACAAAGTGGTGAAGAAGTAGGTACTCCCGGGTAGTCGGTACGGCTGAGAAACTCTTCTTCTTCCCGCCAGTCGATCAGACGACCAGGGGAGGGGAAGAGGCTACGGCTTTTTTTCACGGCTGTCGCGTTGTTCCCCCAAAGCACGTGGAGTGTTCGTGAGAGGAGAGGGAGGTGTGCTGGCCTTTTCATGAAGGTTGGCGCTGGGACGAACGCGCGAGGTTGGATGAGCCAGTCCAAATCCGAAGATGGGGGAGGATGATGTGCGGCCTTGGCCTGCCGAGTCGGAAAAGTTAGCTGGCCGCCCTCTACCCTCGGAGTAGAGGTACCTCGTGTGCCATTTTCGGAGGCGCTGCAAGTCGGTGTTTGCCTCGCCTCGGGGGACAGATGGTAGTTCTTCCGGTGAGCATGCAGCCTATAAAGGGAGGTGAATACCTTCCAAAGTTAGTCGTCGTACCTGATGTGAGGTGCAGGCAATAAGGCGGGCCGGTTGGTTCACCGACAATCCTTGGATGAATGGGACTGGAAGCCTGTGACCTGGCGCTGGTACCGGTACATGCGCAGAGAGTAGAGATACCTGGACCCCGGCTGCGACGAGAAAGTGCCTTCCCCAGCTGGCGTAGTCGATGCCTCTTTGCATCCGGCCCACAATCAGCCACCCCGGCCGCTCCTGCCCATCACACCCCCAGCCTGGGCTACCCGGCCTTCCCATTCACCACGGTCCCGGGGCCAACCCACTCTTGCCTCGCGCCGTCGAAGCCCCCTCAACCTCCGCCCTGCGAAAGCCCGCCGGGTCGAGAGCTATCAATCCCACCGGCTGCGCTTCCCTCCGTGCAGCAGCGTCTCCTACCTTCCCAATTCTTGTCGTGCTTCCCCTCGCCTCACCTCCTCACTTCTCGCGGCGGCGGCATTAACTGGAATCCGAGCCCTCTCCTCTTCCCTTGGATCGACTCGACTCTCTCAAGCAGCATCCCACGGCCTTTTCCTCCCCTCGCTCCATCAATCGAGGTCGTCCCAACTCGACAAGCCCGTTGTGCTCCGCATCGTCGCTCACAATCAAGCCAATCCGGGGGCTTCACCAGCCATTTGTCGCCGAACCCCCCCCCCCCCCCCCCCCCCCCCCCCCAGCTCCACCCGTCAATCCGGCCCTCGACTCCCTTGTACGAATACAGTGCAAGCGCGGCCTGGGGTCTCGTTCCGTGCCCGGGTGTCCATCATTTCGTGCTGACGACCGGTTACCCACATTTTGGCCGCCTTGGAGATTCCTCGAGTCCCCAAGATCTTCCCGGATCAACCGCCAGCACAAGCACAATCGCCCAGCACAGCTCATCGCCTCGCGAGCTTCTCGACGTCGAGCCGCCATCTTCGCATCTCACGCGCGCTCGTCGCAGACATCGCCCTTCGTCGCCCTCCGCCGACTCTTACCCCGATCCGCTCTACGCACCGCCAGCCACCATCCAAATCCGGTCGGCCTTAAAGCCTCAGAGAGCCCACCGACCGCCGCCTCTGTCCGCCCGCCCGGGTCCCTTGCTCTCGCAGTCCATTCCGACGAAGCGCACCCCTCAAAGGCAGCACATCAATCTGAGCCATCCGATCAGCGGCTGCGATTGCGATCCCATCGTTTGCGACAAACATCCCGACGTCGACCACGCCTTGCTATGAGCACATGAGCATTTGCATCATCGCCGAGTGACTGCACCGACCTATTCATCCGCGCCTGGCGACGTGCGACTCGACTCGACTCGATTCGACAAGGCGACATCGATCGATCCGAGAACCCGATTATTTTACACGAACCTCCGGCGGATCCTCGCTAGCACTCCAAGATGGGTGCCTGCATGAGCTCCAACAATGAGGAGGTGGAGCAGAAGAAACACAGCCAGGCCATTGATCGCCAACTGGAAGAGGACTCGAGGCGGCTGAGAAGAGAATGCAAGATTCTGTTGCTAGGTGAGCATCTGAGCCTCTTGTCGGCCGACGAGAGAGCACACTGGGGCTGACGGTTCTCAATCAATTAGGTTCCGGCGAGAGTGGAAAGTCGACGATTGTCAAGCAGATGAAGATTATCCATCTCAAGGGCTACTCCGAGGATGAGCTGTACAACTACCGACCGACCGTCTTCAAAAACCTCGTCGAATGCGCCAAGGCCGTCATTCTGGCCATGCGCCAGTTCGAGATTGAGCCGGCCAACGACGACAACAAGGTCCACGCCAACTTCCTCATGGACTACACTGCCGAATCCGGCCCCCAAGCACACATCGACCCGCAAGTCGGAATCGCCATTCAATCGATATGGAACGACCCAGCACGGCAACAGCTCATGGAGAGGCAAACAGAGTTCTACCTGATGGACTCGGCAGAATAGTTCGTCATCCGTCGTCCCATATTTCGTCCCTACCGTTTCGCTGACCCTTTTACCTTGCGCAGCTTCTTCCAGGAGGTTATGAGAATCGTGGCGCCAGATTATCTGCCGAATGAGATGGATGTTCTCCGAGCCCGAACAAAAACAACGGGTATCTACGAGACGCGATTCCAGATGGGACAACTCAGTATCCAGTAAGCATCAGACGAAACAGGCGACATCAGATTCCGAGCTAAGCACGAAATCACAGCATGTTCGACGTCGGTGGCCAGCGCAGCGAGCGGAAGAAGTGGATTCACTGTTTCGAGAACGTCACGTCAATCATCTTCTGTGTGGCTCTCAGCGAATACGACCAGGTGCTCCTGGAGGAGAGCAGTCAGGTAAGGCGCACGCGACGCGACTCTCGTTCAAGGAAGCTGACCAGACCTAGAACCGAATGATGGAGAGTCTGTTGCTCTTCGACTCAGTCGTCAACTCCCGATGGTTCATGAGAACCAGTATCATCCTGTTCCTCAACAAGGTCGATATCTTCAAGCAGAAGCTCGGCCGCTCGCCAATGGCAAATTACTTTCCCGATTACTCGGGCGGCAACGATGTGAACAAGGCGGCCAAGTACCTGCTCTGGCGGTTCAACCAGGTCAACAGGGCTCACCTGCATTTGTATCCTCAGTGAGTGGTGGACCGCAACGATGCACTCACGGACAACGGCTAACATGCTGCCAGCCTGACACAAGCAACCGACACGTCAAACATTCGACTCGTCTTTGCGGCGGTCAAGGAGACGATTCTTAACAACGCTCTGCGGGACTCTGGAATCCTGTAAGCAACCGGCCATCCGACGGGGTCGTTCGGCACTTTTTTTCTTTAACTATGTCACTTGATGTGAGCGATTTCAGCATTGTCCGGCGTTGAGGGCGAACAGTTTGTGGACGGCGTTCGATCTGGCTCTCACGCTCACTACACATGAATCACTTCGGCTTTCCTGGCAGGGCCGGTTGGATGGTCATGAATCGGGAAGACGTTGGTCGGCCAGGCCGACATGGCTGGCCGGCTGGAGGCTATTTCGCGGGGTGTTGAGGGGGCTTTCTTTTTCTGAATTGAGCCTTATGAGGCGAGCTGGGACCATGCAGAGACAGGATCCGGAGACTGGAGCAGGCCAGCAGGCCAGCCAGGGGCCGAGAGAGAAAGACTTTGGCATTGGAGTAAGCGCGGCCGTGACTAGATTCCCGGCCTGATGCTAGCGCAGATCATTGCCGAGTACTTGTCAACAGCCATGTGTCTGTTTTTCTGTCTGGTGTCTTTCTGTGATTGTCTTTACTGTGAGATGGTAAGACCATAGAGCGGGGATGCGCAGACATGGTGACACGAAGACCAACGGCCACATGTCAATTGCACGCACGCATCCTGGGGGAGTGGCGGTGGACAAGGTGCGAGGTCATGACCAGCACTCGCGGGCAGCACAGATGACGAGATGAGGAGAACTGGAACCCAAGGTTGGAGCTATCGGGCCTGCGCCGCCGGCCGAGCAACGGCCGGCACAGTTGTGGCAGGCTTGGCGGCAAGTCCGGGGTGGCGGCAATGTGTTGAGATTGTTTCAATTCCCCTCTGGGGGGGCTTGGGGGAATGTCTCCAAACTGTCTGTCGGGTTGCGAGGGGAGACGTCGTCGACGATACTGGAGGGTTCGGAGGTGTCGGAGGGTGAGTAAGGGCAGCGGACATGAAATCCTGGCGCGGTCCAGAGATCATGGTGAGTTCCACTAAGCAGGCCCAGGGGTTTGAGCGACTAATCACCCGCCGAGGATGGAGGTGGCGACGACGGGAAGTACGGTGTAGGAGGCTCAACACCAGGGCAGGCTTAAGAGCTGGGAGCTTCAACCGCGATGCTATGAGTTGAGTAGAACTTGGGGGTCTTCTCGATGTCGCTGGCCATGACGAGATGATGGTATCACGAAACACCTGTTCCCATCAGATGCGTTTGGGTGCTGCTGGCGCCTCCTGATCCGTCGGTTTGAGCACTCTTACTATTTGACCTTTCTGCTTATCCACGGGTAGCACGAGCGCTTGCGGTGGAGGGTCAGGTACTGGCGCTGGCGACATCCCTCCTAAAGGCAGATACGAGGTGACCTGGTTGGCCCGCAGTAGCTGTGTGAGGTGGTGTAGCCGAGTGGTCTCCGAGCGGTGTACCGGGTGTGCAGGAAGTCAAGCTGGTACATGCTTCCATGCCATGCCATGCAACCCGGGGGCTTCGTGCGTCTGGCCAGACTCGCGGGGGCCAATTGCTTCCCCCGGTGAGCAGGGCATCCAACTGGTAAAGGCGCAAGATGAGGTCATATCGCCTGAGGTGAGGGATGGTGAGTTTCCCGTCCTTCCTGTTGCCGGGCCAGGCCGGTCAGATCAGAGATCCAATCCATGTATCCTTCAGTGCTGACGGGACGGGGAGACTCTTGACGGCGACGGGACGGTGAGGTACAGAGGTACATGCACCGCAGCTT
Organism: Plectosphaerella plurivora; assembly: GCA_020726575.1. NCBI lineage: Eukaryota > Fungi > Ascomycota > Sordariomycetes > Glomerellales > Plectosphaerellaceae > Plectosphaerella > Plectosphaerella plurivora. Next base: position 878,784 of record JAGSXJ010000010.1, on the reverse strand, counting down.
GAATGCAGAATGTTCTGTCCCCCACCCCGCCATTGACTCCGCCAGCGCCCGCCCTCACGGCACGTTCGAGTCAAGTCGAGTCCCGAGAAAGGTTGGGAGGATGGTGCCTTCCCAAACCTCGATGCTGCAGCAACCTGGATGGAGCTTGAAACTGGGGCGGGGGCTCACACGACGACAGACGAGCATGCAGACATTAGACTCGAGGAATGGATGAATCAATTGCTCGCTCTTCGCTGTTCGCTGCTCGGCAGCGGGAAGGAGCACTGGACGAAGCTGTTCGCGTCGGGTGCCTTCCCCACCAGACTGGGAGGCGCCTGCCATCCTTGCCGTCGTGCCAATGGGACGCTTGCCCTTTCCAGGTAGCTACACTAGCGGCGTCAGGGAGCTTGGGTGTTTGGACTAGCGCGGACAGCTCGCGGAACGAAGCACCACCACCATTGACCCCGCCACTGTGAGCTGCTGCTGGTGCTGTTACAGGTGCTGAGGTGCATACCCACCACACCTTTGACACGGACGAGCCGGTCTGGCCTCAGGAGCTGGACCTGGACCTGGAGCTTGCTGGTTGCTAGCCGGGCAATTCAGTCAGTCAGAATGTCAGGTCCTGATCTGATTCCCCAGGTCTCGCCTTCTGCCATGTCTCTTTAAATAGGTGAGGTTGCCCGCACATTCCAGCTCCCATCCGTCGTCCGTCCCCCAGCAACGATAGCTCCCTTTGCTGTCCTCCTCCATCCATCCAGCTTCTTCTTCTTCTATTCTTCCCCTCCCCCGCACTCCTCGTCCAAGCATCTCTTTTGCTCAAGGACCTTGCTTGACATCGTCTCGGATCGTCTGCTCTCTTGTGCTCTTTACATCCTTAGACCAGTAAGTTGTTCCCCCTGCCCCAAGCCCCTACCCAGATCGCCAGATCACCAGAACGCTGCACCTGCTTCGACTCGTGCAAAAATCCCGGGTGCGGCTCGTTGCGAGAAGCAGCCTGGGTTCTGCCCGAGCTGCATGCCGATGCCGCGAACGGGAGCTCTCATGGCCGGCGTTGCCGCCCTCGACTCGCCTGGGAACCCCGCCCCTCCATCCACCCCCGCCAGGCCAGACCACGCCAGCAGCTCGAATGGCTCGCTCATCCTGCAGCTGGGAGGGGCAGCATGGTGAGAGGGTGGCGGCAAGGCCCAATTGCACCATTTCTCGTCCACGGGTGGACGGGAATCGGCGAGGATTTCTTGGACGAGAAGCAAGTCTGACTGATGGGCGTACAGCAAGCAGCAGAGTCCCCCAACTCCTTCCCACAAGACAAGACACAACCGCAATCATGGCGCCAGCACCCACCTCCGAGCGAATCCCAATGCGCGAGCGCCGCCCTTCCACGAGTGCCCCTCTCGTCGACATTCAGGGTTCTGTGGGACCAGCGGGCATCTCCCGTCCCAAGCACAAGCGGACTCACACGGGCTTTGGCGCTGGCGAGATCAAAACAGTTGAAGGTGAGCAACTCCATCTCTCTTCCGTCGAGTCGGAGCTTTGGCGGGGTATCCGGCCTTGCCCTGCCCCCCCTACCACACGTCACCACCAAACACCGCCGTCGAAGCGACCTTCAGGGGGGAAGGGAGCTATGGGCAACTACCCCGCAATGGATCTGCACAGAGCCCACTCGGGCACTCCTCCCGTGCAACACACCACTCCAGCCCCCCCATCGTGATGGCAGACAGCGATGGTCCCAGCTAGCGCTCGCTGACAGGAGGAGCACTGAAGATGGCACCCGCTAACCTCTCTTCCCAGCCTCGATTCCCGAGCCTCAGCGTGCGGCCTGGACCAAGAACGAACCCCAGTCCTTCAAGAACGTCGAGGGGTTCCAGAAGGAGGTCGTCCGCCATGTCGAGACTACCCTCGCCCGCAGCTTGTACAACTGCGACGAGTCGGCCGCCTACTCGGCTACTGCCCTGGCCTTCCGCGACCGCCTCGTCACCCAGTGGAACAGGACCCAGCAGCGCCAGACATTCCGCGACTCCAAGCGTGTCTACTATCTCTCCCTCGAGTTCCTCATGGGCCGTGCCCTGGACAACGCCATTCTCAATGTGGGCCTGAAGGACGTCGCCAAGGGTAAGTGAGCTGATTTTTGCTTCGCCTGCCCTGTAAACCACCATGATCTGACAATTGTGCCTTATCAAGCGGGTCTCGATGGCCTTGGTTTCCGCATCGAGGATCTCATCGAGCAGGAGCACGATGCAGCCCTCGGAAACGGTGGTCTCGGTCGCCTCGCCGCCTGCTTCCTCGACAGTCTGGCCTCGCTCAACTACCCCGCCTGGGGCTACGGCCTGCGCTACCGCTACGGTATCTTCAAGCAGGAGATTATCGACGGCTACCAGGTCGAGGTCCCAGACTACTGGCTCGACTTTAACCCTTGGGAGTTCCCCCGCCACGATGTCGTTGTCGATGTGGGTTCCCTTGCCCCTCCCCTTCCTAACGTGCGCAACCCCCTGACTAACACCGTGCCCCTTTCAAGATTCAATTCTACGGCCACGTCAACAAGTCGACCGATGAGAACGGCAAGTCCATTGCCCACTGGGAGGGCGGCGAGACCGTTCAGGCCGTGGCCTACGATGTGCCCATCCCCGGCTACGACACCCCGTCGACCAACAACCTCCGTCTGTGGTCCAGCAAGGCCGCCAGCGGTGAGTTTGACTTCCAAAAGTTCAACAGCGGCGACTACGAAAGCTCTGTCGCCGACCAGCAGCGCGCCGAGACCATCAGCGCCGTCCTCTACCCCAACGACAACCTTGAGAGGGGCAAGGAGCTGCGCCTGAAGCAGCAGTACTTCTGGGTCGCCGCCTCACTGTACGACATTGTCCGCCGCTTCAAGAAGACCAAGCGCGAGTGGAAGGAGTTCCCCGAGCAGGTCGCCATCCAGCTCAACGACACCCACCCTACCCTGGCCATCGTCGAGCTCCAGCGTATCCTGATCGATCTTGAGAAGCTGGAGTGGGACGTGGCCTGGGACATTGTCGTGTCCACCGTAAGCAGCCCCTAACTCTTGATGCGAGTTCCCAACACTGACACGACTGCAGTTTGGCTACACCAACCACACGGTGCTCCCCGAGGCCCTGGAGAAGTGGCCTGTCGGTCTCATCCAGAACCTCCTCCCCCGTCACCTGCAGATCATCTACGACATCAACCTCTTCTTCCTCCAGTCGGTCGAGAAGAAGTTCCCCAACGACCGTGACCTGCTCTCCAGGGTCTCGATCATAGAAGAGTCGCAGCCCAAGATGGTCCGCATGGCCTTCCTTGCCGTCGTCGGTTCCCACAAGGTCAACGGTGTCGCCGAGCTCCACTCCGATCTCATCAAGACGACCATCTTCAAGGACTTTGTCGAGATTTACGGCCCCGACAAGTTCACCAACGTCACCAACGCCATCACCCCCCGTCGCTGGCTCCACCAGGCCAACCCCCGTCTCTCCGACCTCATCGCCTCCAAGGTCGGCGGCTACGACTTCCTCAAGGATCTGACCCAGCTCAACAAGATTGAGCTCTCGGTCAATGACAAGCAGTTCCGCAAGGAGTGGGCCGAAATCAAGTACGCCAACAAGGTCCGCCTCGCCAAGTACATCAAGACCTCCACGGGCGTCAGCGTCAATCCGTCGGCCCTCTTCGACGTTCAGGTCAAGCGTATCCACGAGTACAAGCGCCAGCAGATGAACATCTTTGGTGTCATCCACCGCTACCTCCGCCTCAAGGCCATGGCCCCTGAGGAGCGCAAGAAGCAGCAAGCCCGTGTCTCCATCTTCGGAGGCAAGGCTGCTCCCGGCTACTGGATGGCCAAGCAGATCATTCACCTGATCAACAACGTTGGCTCGGTGGTCAACAATGACGAGGACATTGGCGACCTGCTCAAGGTCATCTTCCTCGAGGACTACAACGTCAGCAAGGCCGAGATCATCATCCCCGCCTCCGACCTCAGCGAGCACATCTCGACTGCCGGTACCGAGTAAGTACATGCGAGAAATATGAGTTCAGCCGTATACTAACGCGTTGACAGGGCGTCGGGCACCAGCAACATGAAGTTTGTGCTCAACGGCGGTCTGATCATCGGAACCTGCGACGGTGCCAACGTGAGTGGTCCACAACTGCGTCATCTGACATGTGAGGCGCGCGTGCTGACTTTAAGCTTAGATCGAGATTACCCGGGAGATTGGCGAGAACAACATCTTCCTGTTCGGCAACCTTGCCGAAGACGTCGAAGATCTTCGCCACGCCCATAACTACGGGTCGCATTCCCTGGACCCTGATCTGCTCAAGGTCTTCTCCGAGATCGAGAAGGGTACCTTTGGCTCGCCGCACGACTTTGGGGCGCTCGTGTCGGCGGTCCGCGACCACGGCGACTACTACCTCACCTCGGACGACTTCCACAGCTACAATGAGACGCATGCCCTCGTCGATGAGGCGTACAAGAACCAGGAGGAGTGGATCACAAAGACCATCACCAGCGTTGCCCGTATGGGCTTCTTCAGCAGCGACCGTTGCATCAACGAATACGCAGAGGAGATCTGGAACATTGAGCCCCTGGTCATAGAGAAGAACCAGTAGAGAGAGGACGGGTGGTGACGCGAGACAGCACGACAATGGTGCAACGTTCTTTTTGGGTTATTCCTTTTCCTTTGTCTCACTAATCCTACACCAGACAGAGCCACGCTTCCTAACTGGCCGGGCCGAGTATTCATGTTTGTATTTTCAGATTAGCAGCAGAAGCTTGAACACGTTTTTCATGCCTCGAGATCCGGTGGGATGTCGTGTTACTGGCGGCGGGCGGGTGGCGGATGGTGTTGCTGTCGGTTCGGATGATGGGATCTGTGGTCCGAATTCCGGGAACCCATCAGACGGGGTTTATCCGTCCCTGGACCAGCCCAACGCTGCGGCAAGGCGTGATGGTTGGTCAGTCGAGGAACATGCGGCGGATACCAGGGGGCTGGATCCATCTCGGGACCCATTCGAGGGGCGGGTGAAGGCAGAGAGACGGAGCGAGGTCAGGACATCCCGAAAGTGTCAATGACGTAGGAACTTCATCACTCGCTGTGCGCCCTGATTCTGGGGCCCTCAGGGCGGGTCAGGGGTCTAGACCGGTCTGGGTGAGGGGCATCGGGCCTGTTGCCAAGAATCAGGGTCGCCATTTTTGCTGCCAGCCCTCGGACCACAGGTGGACGAGAACTGGAGACAACCAAGGCGACACAGACACAGACAGAGACCGGGGAGAGGCGGTCAGCGCAAGCCACGACAGTGAGCTGCAGGCTGAGAAAAACCGACGTGTGGCTGACCTGACCCTCAGCCAACTAGGAGTCTGGAACCCCTCACTCACCTTCCCCCTGCGTACAAATCTACCAGACACAGACACGGGCCAAGGATCATGGATGTGGGCTGAGGGTGCTTCTCGGGGTTCAATTGCCTATGGTGTCAGGATGACATCATGCTGCAAGCAATGAAGACCCTAGATACTTGCCCCGCATTTTGTTCGGGAGCCCGCAGTACCGTCGAAGAGTTGGAGGGAACCGTTAACGTGAAGGTCAAGATGATTGAGGGCGTGGTGTGAGATTGATAGAAGGTGGCTGATCCCAGGCGGTTCGATATTTTCTCGCACCACACGTGTACGAGGACGTGGACGTGGAGCTTTAGGTGGTGATCGCCGTGGCGGGGAGAACTCCGGGTCATGTCCTGACTAAGTTTCCTTGTCTTTCGCATCTGCTATCCCCTGGGCGATCCTACCCTGATGATCGTCGCGAGTCTTGTACTAGAGGATGCAAGAATTAAAATGCACTGGTGGGTGGTGCCAGGTGGGCGTTGGTGTTGACGACGCAGGGTGTTTACCCAGGAACCGAGCCCCGCACGGCACAAGATGTTGCCCCCCCTTTCCTCTGGGTCGTTTCTGTGAATTCCTCAGAGTCGTTACCCACGGTTACGGATAGTTTGTGTCATTTGATGTGGCACGCTGGTGGGGTTGGGAAGGGGGACAAAACGGTGCCGCATGTGTCGACACCCGGGGATGTTTCGCGTGGGCTGTGATGTCATTGCATGGCCAGGGGGCAGTTTTGGTTTCTACCCATGTATATGAGGCTTCGAGCTCAGCAAATATCGAGATCGAGCACGGCTGGGAATCGAAATCTGGTTTTTACTTTCGGCCCCGAATGGAGAAAGGCGCGCTTGTCGACATCTCGACCGAATCGACAATTTACACCACGAGGGCGATCGAATCGAAGGGAGATCGGGAAAAGAGCTCCATGTCGGTCGGGCAGGCAGGACAAGACGCGGCTCGTGACCAGCCGAGGCGCAGGACTGAGAATCCATTGGCATCCAGAATGGGAGGCGTATGCACGGGGGGCCTGGTGCCCTGAAAGTGTGGCACTGAGCAAGCCTTCATTCAGCTTCAATGCCACAACTCCAGCCGGAGGTGAGCTCCGGACAGAGAGCAGCAGGCAAAGGCAGAAGGTGAACGCAGGGCACTGGACGTCGGGATGCGGTCTCTCTCCGGGGGACGGGACGGACGGTGACTGGAGGAAGCCCCACGCATCGAAGACGGGCTCGATCCCGCACCGCGTCGTCGATGGCCGTTGACGTGCCACACGCGACGTGATCAACCGGTCTAACCTGGGGAAGTAGTCTGACACCAGACACGGGAGCGAAGCTACATCTGAGATGCTAGCGTCGTCTGTAGGTGTCATCGCGATCGTTCAGTTGAGAGTGACGTCATGCGCCCCGTGCTTCTCTCAGTGGGAGTCCAGGCCGTCAGCGCCCCTGAGCAGCCACGGCTCTTTCGCACAGGCAGAAGTCTGAACAGAAGCTCGACTGGATCGCCCTTCCATCGGAACCTGATCCGATGTTATGTTTGGGTTTGAGATGGATGCCGCCCTACCTGAGTGTAAGTAAGATGATCAGCATCACCGGGATGCATTGGTCTCGGGCCTTTCCATCTCCCAACAAACTCACTTGAAGATTCCCAAACTGAAGCATCGACAGACCACCGGACGAGATAGGGTCAAGCGACCCGTGTGAAAGCTGCGACGCGGCGGGGAGGGGCCAAGGGGGAGTTTCCGCGTGTAGGGGCGGGACAAGAGGAGGGGGACGACAGACCAGGGCCCCCGGCCAACGAGGAGCGGCGAGGACTCGACATGGTTGGACGGGAGGGGTTTCGTGTGGATCTCCCGGGTCTTGGAGTCGCAGCCGCCGCTGGCGTTTGTCCAGGTGGGAAAGTGGCAGCAGAAACATGGAATTCTGGCTTTCGCGACAACCTACAGACTCCAGACCAGACCAGTGCCAGGTACCACAGCACCACACTACCTTGTGCTGCCCGTCCCGCCGTTTAACCCCTCCGTTTCGTGGTCGTGTCCCTCTGACTGGCAGGATCCAGCTTTCTAGTGTCCGTCCAGACCTTTCGTGTCCAGCGTGTAGGGTGGCTGCACATGCTTGCTCCGTCCGCCGGGATCCTCTTTCCCACTGGCAGCACGGTCATCCAGTTTCCCACCCCTCCTCCCAGCCCGTCACGTCGAGGTCCCTTTTCCTTTTCATGACCTCCATCCTCCGTCGTTTTTTTGGAAATCCCATCCCTTCGACCTTAGACAACCACTTTCCGCCCACCTCCAGCTTCCCCTCGCGCGCCCTCCCCTCCTCTCACAGCTTCAACGACTACTGCTCGTTCCGAAGCGCATCTACGACAGAGTCTCTCTCACACACTCTCGACTCTTGCTGTTCACCGCTAGGCGACGCAGCGCAAGCTTGCTGTCCTCCAGTCTTCATCCCGAAGAGGTCATAGAAGGAGAAGGTGCTGAATTCAAGGTAATACCGCCTGCCCGCCCGTGTCCACCACATATTTCCCTCTAGCCTGGCCCAGCGCATGGAAATGCCCAAGTCGCCTGTCTTCTGGAGTAATCCTGGCATCAATCGCGGAAGAAATTGGACGACTGGAGTGGTTTCTGAGCCGAGTTCCCACGACTGTCGGCTATGCGACAAGCCCGATGGGTTCTTCGCGGGGCTCCGCTGGCTTCCAGCAGCATGCCCAGAACCCGCTGGCGAGCGACCACCAGCGACCAGATTTTCATCTTCGTCACGGCACTCGAAGCCCCAACCAGAAGGATCGAGGCCTTTCTGCGAGAATTTCCAACCCAGGAGACCCAGCCCAAGCACGAAAGAGACAGAGAGACAGCAATGTCCTTGATGATTGGTGCTGCCCTCCAGCAGCGCAACAAAGGACAACAGAACATCCCTTGCCGATAATCTGGATGCGCAAACAAACCTGGAGTTTCAACTGGACAACTTTTCCACCTTGGAACTCCCTCTTTGCCCCCTGATCGCCTGGAAAAGCAGGAGCTCTGTGCTTCATTCATTAACTGGTGGCCGTTGAGATTGAGAGAGAACCCGCTAACTCGCTTGCGGAGGTGTTAGCCCACCCCCCTCAGTCATCCTAGCACGTCCCGTAGGAGGTGCATCACTCCGGCAATTACCCCGCCGCGCATCTATTCCTCCTGCCAACCTTGCCCCGAAATCCTTTGCCCGCTCCTCGCCACGTCTCGTCCCTGACTCCGATTTACGGTCGCGACGACTCTGCCGAATCCAGTGCCTCCACGCATCTTTGACGATCACTGAACCCAAAACAGCTTCCATCTGTTTCGGACCCCTCAGCTAGTCCGATCTTCCTTTCGGCATCCCACGAGCGACTTCGTCTTGTAGCCTTTCCGACGTCACTGCAAATCCTACAAACCCCGCCACCAACACAAACCCCTCCAAACCGTCACCATGGCCGAGTTCATTCGTGCACAAATCTTCGGCACCACATTCGAGATCACCTCGCGGTACTCGGATCTGCAGCCCGTGGGCATGGGAGCCTTTGGTCTCGTTTGGTACGCGACAAGAAACCCCTCCCCCAAATAATCTGGTGGGACGCGACTGACTTGGATGGTTCCCGCGCAGCTCTGCCCGCGACCAGCTCACCAACCAGAATGTCGCCGTCAAGAAGATCATGAAGCCCTTCAGCACTCCCGTCCTTGCCAAGAGGACATACAGGGAGCTGAAGCTGCTCAAGCACCTCAGGCACGAGAACGTACGGCCGCCCTCCTATTTCGCCACCCAGCACCCCCCAGCTAACCCCGCCATGATAGATCATCTCCCTCAGCGACATCTTCATCTCCCCCCTCGAGGACATTTACTTTGTCACCGAGCTCCTCGGCACCGATCTGCACCGCCTCCTGACCTCCAGGCCGCTGGAGAAGCAGTTCATCCAGTACTTCCTCTACCAGATCATGGTAGGCCAGCCTCCAACCGCTCTCCCCTTGCAAAGCTGACCACTTCCCAGCGTGGCCTGAAATACGTCCACTCCGCCGGCGTCGTGCATCGTGACCTGAAGCCCAGCAACATCCTCGTCAACGAGAACTGCGACTTGAAGATTTGCGATTTCGGCCTTGCCCGCATCCAGGACCCCCAGATGACCGGCTACGTCTCCACGCGGTACTACCGCGCCCCCGAAATCATGCTCACTTGGCAAAAGTACGACGTCGAGGTCGACATTTGGAGTGCGGGCTGCATCTTTGCCGAGATGCTCGAGGGCAAGCCCCTGTTCCCCGGCAAGGACCACGTCAACCAGTTCTCCATCATTACCGAGCTCCTCGGCACTCCTCCTGACGATGTTATCAACACCATTGCCAGCGAGAACGTGAGTAGCCGCAATCTCTTGATTCGAACGAGGCCCCTTTTCTGACCTTTTGCCGGCAGACCCTCCGCTTCGTCAAGTCGCTGCCCAAGCGCGAGCGCCAGCCGCTGAAGAACAAGTTCAAGAACGCCGACCCCTCGGCCATTGATCTGCTCGAGAGGATGCTTGTCTTCGACCCCAAGAAGCGAGTGACAGCGACCGAGGCCCTGGGCCACGACTACCTTGCCCCCTACCACGACCCCACGGACGAGCCTGTCGCCGACGAGAAGTTCGACTGGAGTTTCAACGACGCCGACCTCCCCGTCGACACGTGGAAGATCATGATGTTAGTTTGCTTGAGGTGCTTCATGTGGACGATTGCTGACAGACACGACACAGGTACTCGGAGATCCTGGACTACCACAACGTCGATGCCAGCGTGCAACAAATCGAGGAGCAGTTTGGCGGACAAATGCCTCAATAGAGAGCTAGCCAAGCGGCCCGACAAGGCAGAGGCGCAATGCACGCGAACACAGCGAGCACTGCGCCAGAGACCTCGGCAGCATCGCGCATGTCGCGAGAAGCAGACTGCCGATGACGATACCACGCGACGCAAGAACCTCATTGAGAGGTGTTTGAATGACCTTTCCTACCACCTGGTGCTGTGGAGACAGGACGACTATATTGGCGTGCATGATGCGGTGGACACCCACTGCAGATTCTCCGCTGGACAGGAAGAAGTGAGAAAGAAGGGATTCCCCCATGCCAGGATGCATCTTGGCTCTTGATGAGGGGGGACCAAATATACGACGAGAGCGAGCGTGGTGTGGCGATCCCGCCGCACGGACAGCAGACGACGGGCGGGGTGAAAGGCAACATGTCATAGAGCCACTCAGGGACAGCGGGCCTTTTCTAGTGAAACGGAGTTTGGGTTCTTCCTTTGAGGGATGATACTTGACTCGGAACTGACGAAACGTGAGAATTGAGCATTACCATGTGGATGATGGCTGTGATGTGCGGCGTAGTTTCCGAGGCGGGCGGCTGAGTTGGCTGCCGGGGATTTGATGGAGGGGCCGCCCGGCATTCGCTGTACTTGCAGGAAATGGGCATCCAGGATGCAAGTACCTTGTACATTGACGAATCCTCCCTGTGGCAGGGCATGCCAGAAGTTTCAACTCGAGATGATCGCCACGGGTCTGTCTTGTTGCCCGTCTCCCTCCCTCGTCGGCATCACTGTGTCAGAAGGACGTTCAACGGTCGTGAGGACACCGATGCTTCCCGTGCTGGCTGCCAGGAGAGAGTACCACCCTGCATCCTCAGCTGCCGGCCGGGGTGCTCTTGTACGTACAACGTGACAAAATCGGCATGACAACGCATACATTGCCATTTTACCCGATTTAATTTTTGCTGCTGCTGCTCTTACTAGGTGCTCTGCCGCCGCTGCTGCGTGTTGGCTACCACCTGAAGGAGCGAATGATACCACGAGGACACACTGAGGTGCTTGGCCACTGCTGCTCCTGCTCCTGCTCCTGCTCCTGCAGCCGCCACAGACCAGCCTCTGTCCGCCTTTCCACGTGCTGAGCGATCTCGTCTTCTTCCATCATTGCTCCATCAAAACCAAGGCGAACAACCTCCCTCCGAAAATAACGACGGCCGTTTTTCCAAGGGCACCCCCTGCCCATGAATGGCAATCTCACAGGAACGGCCCCGCCCTTGACGCCCTCGACGCGAGCCTCCATTGATTGGTCCGTCCGAGTCGACCGACCCAGGACCAGGGGACAGCAACATTAAATTTAGGGGCTCTGCGATCGATTAACCCCCAGGAACCACTCCTCCGAACAGCGACCGAGTGCCGTCCGGCTCGAGTCCTTGATCTTCATTCATTCTCCTTTCTACAACCCCTCCTCCAGAGAACGGACGGACGGACGGCCATGGACGACGACGCTGCAACCGATCAATCCCACGCTCAGGCACCGTCCGCCTCTGCCTCCGCCTCCGAAGCGCCCGTCATGGCACCGGCGACGACAACGACGATAGACCCGACGGCGCTGGCCTCGGGCGCCGCCAGCTCCCACTCGAGCATCCCCCTGACCCCTCGATCCGTCACGAGCAGCAGGCCCGGCTTCATCCCCCTCGTCACAGTCGTTGGCTTCCACCACGCAAGGGGGCCTGAGGTCGAGTCGTGGTTTGGCGCCCCCGAAGGCACCGATCCCGCCGCCGACTATGACTGGTCTCTGCTCCCCTTTATGGCCCTGAGCGACGGTGCCCACGCGTATGTCATTCCTTAGTCGCAGCAGACAGCGCAGCAGCGGACAAGGCATGAGCGTTAACCACGGATTCGCCAACAGCTCCAGCGAGGACTTCTCCTACTTCACACTCCTCCGTCCCGCCTCCGAAGACGTCCCCGCCACCTCCCTCTTCGGCATCTCCTGCACCCGCCAGCTCGACTCGACACAGCTGATAAACCGGCCCGCCGATGTCACCAGATCCACCGTGCAAAAGGCCGTCGTGGTCATCGCCGACAGCCCCCAGTACTTTGGTATGATGCGCGAGCGTCTCAGCGTCGTCACCCAGGCCTGGTTCGCCCAGCGCGAGTTCACCGACACGGAGATCCTGCGACGCTTCCAGGAGAGCCTTGCCGAAGAGAAGGAACGGGGCCTGCTGCAGGAGGAGGAGGACAAGGACCAGTATCTCGGCATGAGTCTGCGGGAGCTGGTCCGCGAGTTCAGGTGGCAGACCCTCGTCCTCCTCAAGTGCTGCTTGCTGCAGCCAAAGGTCCGTCCACCATCCCTTGGCCCCTCCAGCATGACTTGACCTAACAGTTCCCCACCGCAGATGCTTTTCTTCGGTTCCAGATGCGAACGGCTCTGCATGATGCAGTTTTCCTTGATTTCTTTGATACCCGGTCTGATTCGAAACCTCCAAGACTGCGCCGACCCCGAGATGAATGATTATGAGCAGAGGCTGGCCACCCCCACCACCTTGAAGACAAGCGACCGCAACTCCCTTTTGACTTATATGGGCCTTCCCTTGCAGATTTTTGCCAAGGTATGTCCCCTGCGTAGCTGGTACGACGGATATGATTGCTGACGGGCCGTGAACACAGGGCAGCTTGTTCGGGCCATACACTCCCCTCCAGCAGCTTGATATCCTTGCCGACTTTGGGACAAAGTCCTACATCGTTGGCAGCACGAATTCGTTGCTTCTCCAGCAAAAGGACCGCTACAGCGATATCCTCATCAACCTGGATGACAACAGCGTCAATATTACCTCGACGTCCCTCCGGCAGGCCCTTACACTGTCGGCCGCAGACCGTCGTTGGATAGACTACCTGACGCAGGAGGTCAACGAGACCTGGGATGAGGCGAACCCCGGCAGGCCCAAGACTATGGGCTACGTGGGCAGCGAGGAGTTCATCCGCCTCCAGTTTGAGGAGTACATCCTGTCCCTCATCTCGTCCTTCAAATACCACAAGCACCTCCAGGCGAACCAGGGCAACCCTCGCGCCCTGCTCCCGCACATTGAGTACGATCCGGTGCTCGACTTTGGTACCGACTTTGTCGACTACTGGACCCGGACCGAGAACCACCGCATGTGGAACTCGCACACCGACTCTCACCTCTTTGACGTTGTCGAGCCGAAGCACCCCTGCGCCGGCGGCCTCACAATCGACGACGTCCAGCGCCGGATCGCTCAGCAAGTGCAGGACATGCACCTGGACGAGCGGTTCGCCGTGGGCCGGGAGGTCCTTGGCCGCAACTTTGCCGCCGGCCGTGACAAGGCGTCAACCATGTTCAACAAGTTCTACGCCGACCTCGAAACGTATCGGGAAGCCCAGCGTCAAAAGGCGAAAGAGACACAGAGCGCACAAGGGAGCCCCACGCTTGGAGGGCCCGAAAAGACTCAGCAGGGCACGGCACAGCAGGGCCAGCAGGCGGGCGGTACAAAGGCCGGCGCCTACGTCGGCAGCTGGGTGTCCTGGGCGGGTGAGAAGCGCAAGGGCTGGGGCGCGGGTTGGGGCAAGAAGTCCGATAAGAGCGGCGCATCGTCGCCCGGCCCGCTGTCGCCTCGTGAGCCTAATCCGGGCGAAAAGGAGGGCCGCTTCTCGACCAGCTCGTTCTGGGGCCGCAACAGCAGCAGCAGGGACGATCACGGCAGCAAGGCCAATGGCAGCCATGAAGAGAAGCGGCCCATGACAGGGGCGTCGTTTAGCGAGTCCATCATCTCGGCGGCGGGGTCGACGGATGAGGCGTCAGGAAGCCCGAGGCGCGGGCGGCGGCCAATGTCAGGCGAGAGCGTTGAGCTTCAGGTTAGGGACGTGACGCCTGCGCAGGAGCTGCCGGTTCTCATGAGCCCCGTGGACACGCCGAGGGAGATGCACTTTGCGAACGAGGCGAGGTTTGCGAGCGGGCCTGTCTCGCCGGTCAAGCCTGCGTCCACGATCAAGGTTGTGGCACCTTCCTCGCCGATTCAGGCCGATGGGCCTGCATCGCCGGTCAAGGCTGAAGCGCCCATGTCGCCGGTCATGACGGAGGTGCCCATCTCGCCAGTCAAGGTTGACAGGCCTGTGTCACCAGTCAAGGAGGAGAGGCCTGTCTCGCCGGTGAAGGAGGAGAGGCCTGTCTCGCCGGTGAAGGAGGAGAGGCCTGTCTCGCCGGTGAAGGAGGAGAGGCCTGTCTCGCCGGTGAAGGAGGAGAGGCCCGTCTCGCCAGTCAAGGTCGAGAGGCCTGCCTCTCCCGTCGTTGCAGAGGAGAAGCCGGAGGAGGTCAGCAAGCCCACCACCGTCAAGGCGGACAACTCCCTCGAAGATGCCCCTGAGCAGAAGGAGACAGCTCAGGATGTAGCGCTCCCCGCGGCGACGGCGTTGCCAATGTCGCCCACGGAGGACGCGTCAAAGGCGACGTGAGTTCAGGACGGAGCTGGCATTTGTTTGGACTAGATGGCCCATATGAGAGTGCCCAGCCCTGTCTGTCACTGCACTGCACACACTGCACACGAATAATTATAATGCCAAGAATGAAGACAACCAGGGCCTGTGCCGAGCGGCCGAGTACGCCGCCAAGGGGCTAACATGCACATGTTGGGGGGTTGCTGACAGTGTCCGTGTGCGCCTTACGATATGCATGTTGAGAAGCCCAACTATGAGACAGCCTTGGACACTTTTTTTGACATTTTACTCTGAAAATTTGCAAACATTGTCTTGAGGCACGAATCGTCAACTTACAAACATGCCGCCCTTTCGAGCCAAGGGGTCCACGAAGCAGCGGGCCTACCAAGGTCCACGGGTGCCGTTCGGTGCTCCAGCTGGTATGAGTGAGGGTGAGGGGGAAGAGGCGCGTGACCGGTGGCTGACGTTGCACAGGAGATGGGCCTCTGGCCAGCGAGACAACGGAAGACACGACAATGTCTGCCGCGGGCGGGAGTGGCCATGAAGCGACCTCGAGGAGGGAAGTATTTTTTGAGGCGGTGGTTGAGACGCCGCTGAGAGCTGTGTGGTCTTTTAGCTCTGTTCTTGAGCGATGGGTTCGGCCGGAGGCGGTGGCGGTTCTGCTCATGTCGTATCTCTTCATCGGGCTGCCGCTCATGGTAGTGCATTGGCTGTGACGGATCATGTCCATTGAGTCTTGTCATGAAATATATTCGACAGATACCTTTGTCTAGCTCAATCATCCCACATGGCGGCCTTTGCCTTTTCGGCCTCTTCCCTCCGACGGGCCTCGTCAGCCTTGTCCTGCTCCCGCCGCTTCCGCTCCTGTTCCCGGACGGAGCGGTCGTAGGCGCGCTGCTCTTCGGTCATGCGGGGGACTTTGACGCCGAGGGCGCTGGCGATCATGCGGCGGGCGACGGCGTCGGTCTTTTCGGGGCGCCGGCGTTCATCGTCGTCGACGGCGGGGGAGCGGGAGGTTGAGGTTGAGGCAGCCCAGGGGAGAGAGGGGTCTGAGGCTGAGCTGTAGCTGGGTGTGCTGGGGGTTGGAGGTGGTGCTTTGGATCCGGGACCTTGGGGGGCCGGGGACGGAGGGACGGCGGAGGAGGTGTCTTTTTGTCCCGGCTGGGTGTCGTCCTCGGACCCGGAGGACTCGTCTTCCCAGGAATCGGCTACGGGCTGCTTCTTCGACTTCTTTGGCTGAGCCGCTTTCCGGGGCTCGTCAAGTGTCAGCCGGGACAGTTGGGCTGCAGCGTCCTGGCCTTTGGAGGACGGCATCGTGATGAGTGTGTGGGTAGCGGGTGAGGGGAGGGGAAGAAGAGAGATGTGAAGGTGTTGATGAGAGGAGGGACGTCGTCTGTGGTTTGGTCCCTCGGCAAGCCCGCTGAGCGGAGCAAACTAGCGGGTTGGGGTAAAGAGCACTAGGAACTGAGAAAGGCCCGAGGCGAGGCGGACGGGGCGAGGCGAGTCCGTAGATAGTCTGGTGCACAGACGGTGTGCGTGCTGGCACTTCAGGTTAAGGTGATGTTCGGCGGTTCACCTGACGGTCGATCGTGTAGTTTAAAAGCGTCGTCGCACGTGGTAGCTTCAAGCATTGACTTTGTTTCCCCGCGGTGTTGGTCGTCATCCCAGGATTAGGTCATCAAGTCGTCCATGTTCAGGGCGGATTTCCTGAGTAGCGCCTGTCAAAACACGACCGACATAGATTTTACCCGCTCGCAAGTTCCCAGGAGGACGACTGTCAACCTCAAAAACGATGATTGAATCATTTGAAACGAATGAGAACTAAGCTGCATACAATCGAAACCAATTCAGTTCTTCATAATCATTCCTTGTCGAGGCTGTTGAAGCCGTCCCGACCGCCAAACCAAGAGGCAGGTTCGCTGCTCATGGATGTCACTGTCCGCCATCAGTCCTGGTCCATAACTTCCTCCTCCAAGTCAGGTTCGGGCCCCTCGGTATGCGCCTCGTCAAGCCGGGCCTGGTTCAGCCGCGCCTCTTCCTGGGCCACCTTCTCCAACTCCCATTGCGTTGCCTCCCTCATCCAATCACTTGTGCTATTGGCAAAGTAATCCCTCGACTTGGTCAGGAGCTTTCTCGCCTCAGCAGTCATACCAGCATCACCTCGATGTATCCCGAGATGGCCGACAGTCTTTCCAAGATGGTATTGTGCGAAAGCAATGATGGCGTGTTGAGGATGCCAGACGAGACGGCTTTCGAAATCTTTCAAAGCCTGTCGCAGGTGCTTCTCTGCCTCAGTCCATTGGCCCTCGAATGCCAAGCTGACACCTGCGTGGAGGCGAGTCAAGGAGACCAGGATATGATCCCGGGAGAGTTCATACTGGAACCACCTTAAGGCAGTTGCGTAGCGCTTGGATCGCGTGTTCAAGTCTTCAACCCTCTCCGGGATGACGTCGTCTTGCCGCATAAAATGCTGATGTCTCTCGTCAAAAGCCTCATTGTTCCTCAGGCGCTGGCGCAGATAGTCCCGTCTCTCATCGTCGGCTGGGTCGGCGGCCAGGATCTGGACCAATGCGTCGCAGTACCAGTCTGCCGCTTTGTCGTACCGGGCAATCTCAACATTCACAAGGATGAGCTCGGCCAAAGTATCCCACTCGAGCCGTTCCCAGCCCTCCAAGGTGCAATCCCAGGGTCCGTACAAGTCCAAGTCCGGGACCTGCGCTTGTTCTGTGGCTTGATAGGCCCAGCTTGTGTTCCACCGGCGGTGAGACTGTTGCTGGACCCCCCAATGCCGACGGTTTGCATGTCCCGCCGCAGTTCTGTCGCAGCGTCGATTGCTTTCGTTTCTGCAGGCGTTGAGGACCTCCTTGAACACTGGCGGCACGCCACCCATTCCAACATCAGGGCGTAGCACCGAGCACAACCGACCATGGTTGAGTTGGAGCTGACTCGAAAGCCAGCTGTTCCCGCCACTGTTGGTGAAACTCAATTGCTCGCAGAGTTCAATGGCCTTGGAGAAGGTCGTGATGGCCCTGTCCAGGTCTTCAAACCTCGTAGTCAGAGTCAGGACGCTGCCGAGAGCCCACAAACCACAGACTGTTGCTTTATTGGGGAGCAACCTGTCCAAGTCGTCCTGTTCGAGATTGATTCCCTGGCCGACCAAGTACTTGATGGACTTTTCTCTTTCAGCTTGGACTGCCCGTATGAGATGCTCTTTCGTCGGCGTATGGTCGGGCAGTTCGTTGGGTTCGGGCTCCGGCTGGATTCTGACGAGGCTTGACAACCTGTTGAGATCCAGGAGCAGGCTACCGTACTGATGATCCCGAGAATAACCAGACGTTGTGGTCTCGACCTCTTGGGCGCGGGGATCCTTTGAGCACAACAGGCAGATGTCATTCTCGTGAGCCTCGCCGACGGCTGCGCTTGCCTCCATGACAGACTGATTCTCACGCTCCTCATCACCAAGACTGATGTTGATCAGGTGCCAGTCCTTCTCCTGTTCAGTCTCAGCAGGTCCAAGGCCTGCACGTTGAACCACTTTGACGGCTCCGATGTATCGACAATGGATACTGGTGGAGGTCACACGCAGTGGCATGACCAGAAGTGCAGCGTCTTCCTTGGCTTGAGCAGCCGGTGAGATGAGGAGGTATTCCGCCGAATATTGCAGAGCCAGCTCGGTTTTGACTGTCGAGGATCGATCTGTGCCGTAGGGGAGAACGTTGTGAGCCACACACACCTGTCCCAAGTCGCGGCACCACCATTCTCCCGTCACCACACCCTTGAGGCTCACCCGGAGCATGGAAATAAGCTCCCCAGTCTCGCGGCTTTTCATGTTGGTCTGACTTGTGGGCGTTGGTAGGTCGTCTAGATTGGCAGGGCACCAAGAGAACGGGCCCGTCTTCTGGATCGTGGGTTTCCCATGGAGGAGGCAGTTCTGTGGGATCCGGCCCAGGTATTTCAACAGCTGCCTGGTCATGTCGCACTCGTCGTCGACGGAGCCCCAGAACGCTTCAGGAACCTCGGCAAGGTTGAGTGCAACGATGGTGCGGTCTCGGAAGTTTGAGGTCGTGCGTGGTCTGAGTACAGAGATCAAGTCTCCGAGGTCATTGACGGGCTCTCGGAGACGGCGTATGCTCGAACAAGCCATCCAATGCGCCCGAGAGCACTCTTCAGGACCTTGAACAAGAACGTCTTTCAGATCCACGAGTTGCTCCCAGCCAAACATGACCTTCACATTTGCCGATTTGGCGAGCTCCATTGCTGTCCACATTCTCGTGTACCAGCCGGACAGGACAATCCCGAGACATCTAGTTTCAGGCTTTGTCGATTCTATCCCAAGCAGGTAGTTGCTGTGAACGAGGGTGACGTCGGCTTCGGAATACCTGAGATTCATGGTTTGCAGAGCCTTGCCTCTTCCTTCGCCAGATGGAACAGAGATCGAGTCCCACCAAATCGCCTCGCACCCGAGGTCTCTTGCTTTTCTGGCAAAGTAGTCGAAAAGGCAGACATTGACGTTTTCGAACCGTCCCCCTGTTCCATCAGCCCAGGCATGGGATACCGCCATGTACTTCTCACCAGGATTGCTGAGGCGGTCTGGCACCAGCAAACCATTACGGTCTGGGATGAAATGCCAGGCTGTACTGGTGTTCTTCTCCACCGCGCTTCTGAGCTCTTGCATCTTGTCTTCGACATGGAGCAGGTTGCCACATTTGCGGTCATCGCATTTGTGTGCCAGTGGGACTGATGCAGTGTTCACATGGTCGGTCTGGCAACGGTTGGCCACACACCAGCGATGGGTGCGATTCTCAGACGTGGAGTTCTTGTCGTGTACCAGCCATTCCGTGTTCCGGTCCAGGGCCGCCACGATTCCGACGAGATCGGCCTCTTTTCTGTCGCAGACCTCAACCAAGCCCCAGATTCTGGCCTTGCAGTAGCCTGCATCCTGCAACTGGTCCAGGGAGTCGTGAGCTATGTTGAGGCTGTTGTAGGAGATTGTGTCTGGGAGAAGCTTGGATCCCCAGCGACCAAATCGCTCGGGGCCGATTTCTTGGTGATACTGAGTGGTAGCCATCCAGTATATGATCTCAACCACGTCGTAGATGTTGACGTAATCTCCAACCCCATCTTCTTCTCCATTTTCGTTTTCGGCCTTTGCCATGCAGTCATGGAAAGCATGTCTCAGGCGTGGCTCTGAAGAGTCGGTTGGGAGACACTCTCTCAAGATCATGCAGCATCCTGCAACTGCTCTTGCGATGTGTGTGTGTGATGGCATAGTGCCGGCATGTGATGCTCTCATGGTTGCCTGGCACGACATGGCGGTGAGGGCTCATTCATGAAACTGGGACCATGATTCGCATGGAGGCGCGTCTTCTCTCATCTTGTCTTTCGTCTCGTTACAGTCCTCACTCGAGCAGAGTTGAAGTTCGGCCCGGTAACAGAGATGGGATATCTGAGACAAGAATCCAACACCTTTGTGTGAGAATGGAAAACTCGGGTCCTTCTTCCAGTGGTTTGGGCGTGCAGTTGCATTTGAACAACCGCCATCGCCATCTTCGCTTGTGGTTTCAGGGAAGAGTAGTGATTGTTTGTGAACATGGATGAGGTCATCGCTGTCCTCGTTTTCTTCGGTCGCAGCTGGAGGTGCGAATGATCGCTCAGAAGCATAGGTGGGGTTGTTGTCATCATTCTGACCCTGGGCAGGGAGGCTGCCGAGTAGCTCATGGAAGTCGTAGGCCTGGGAGATTCTGTCCACCATTTGCCGATGCTCGGCAAGGGAGGTGTCATGAAGCAATGTCGAATTGATGTGGCCGAATTTGGCTGCCCCAAGGGACGTGACCAAACCGGAGGAGGCCATCCTCGGGGAAGTGTCTGAGGCTGTGTGAGGTCGATGTAGGTGGTACGAAGCTGGGGTGAGTGTCACGACTGGTTCAGTGAGAATGTTGTGCGTCCGTGGCACGATATACATACTTAAAAGCGAAACCCCTCATCTAGAAGGATCTGCACCATTCATCATTCAGCCTCTTTCGAATTAGCAACGGATCCTGGCGGCTATTCCTCTCCATCAAACTGTCTGGGTCAGTCGAATCATGGGCGTTCTAGGGTGACACAGCAGTAGCCTTACAGCATGATCATCGGGCGGCCACACCTACAGATTGGACGAGACAGGCCCGGCCTGGGCCATGCATTCTGCCAAGGCGCGGATGTATACCGAGCGCGCCAGAAGCGTAGCGTCTGGCATGTGGCTGCATCCCAATCGATACACCGAGCTTCCTTCGCGCCTCAGCCTGATCCGACAGTGACACTATTGGCACGGTGCAGCTCAGCTCCATGCATCCTTTTACACCTGCTGGATGGAGGAAGGATTGTAATTTCCATCGGTTGGCTCACAGTTGATGCCTCGGAAACATTACCAGCCGCGCGCGCTTCATGATGCACTGGCGGGGTTTCTAGACGGCACCAGGTACTATTACTGTAAGCTCAACACGAATAGCTGACTTGCAGATGGAACTTCCGCACAGAAAGTACTCAAAGTCAAGGACACGGTTCGGTTTCGTCGTCTCTGTCTTTCAATGACAGGAAATAATTCGAGGCCAGCAATATTTGGAGTGATCCTGTTGATAAAGTCGCTCTAGAAACTGAAGAGGTGTCGAGGGAACAAAGGGCAACGGAGAGTAGTGAGACATCTGCAGCATCCAAGTCAGTTCCATTACTCGGAAACACGAGTTCAGGTCCAGGCCGAAGACTGTGCTCGTGTTCTTGGTAGAGAGCAACTCAATGAAAGCTGATGAAATTGAGTCGACGTTCAAGTTGAGCTCAGGCTCGACACGCGACGTCCCCGGCCGCTGCCCCTCACTAGCCCCCAACAGTGCTAGTGTCAATTGGAGGCCGGGGTTCTGCCGGAAAATTGGGGAATCAGTTGGAGACGTCAGTGCTGTGGCTACCTGCGGTAGGCGAATTTTCGGCCGCCGAGGCTGGCTTGTACCTCTGCACCCATTACAGGAGTCTCGGTACTTCCTCGACGAATGGTCCGTCATCCACTCTTCCGACCGAGCCATTGCGATTAATAAAGCTCCGCAACATGCGAACAGCTTCTACTTGTATCCGCGTCAACACTTAGCGGTCCGATTCCCTCCCCCCCGCGTCCGCGTCACCACCTCACCTCACTTCTCCTCCTCACATCCCGTCTCGGTCTTGTCTCGCCTCTTCTCATCCTCCAATCCGATTCGCCTTCGTAATTATATCCGTTTAAAACCCCCTCGACCCCGACTGCCTGCCCTCCGCAGGCACCACACCACACCCTTACCAATCATGGTCCTCCGGGCGACTCTTCCTCGGTCTTTGACCCTCGGCCACACGACAGCCTCTTGCGCAAGACGGCTACGCTTCCAGCCCACCGCTGCTCCGCGGACAACAGCCCTCCTGACGGGCACCTCCACACGCTTCTACCCGGCTCTGCCGACACCGAACTCCGCCGCCGCACCCTTCTCGACGACGACATGGCGGCTGAAGCAAAAGGATCAAGGGTTCTTCGACCGGTCCGAGTCACTTTCAGATGAGGAGAAGAAGGCCAACTTGGAGACGTCACAGCGCGAGCTGTCCGAGGCTGAACTGGAGGCGTCCAAGGGCTCAAGCTCCGATGCCCCGGCGAAGCCCGATAGCGGAAGCGGTGCCGGCTCGCAAGATGGCAAGGCCGGAAGCGCCGCTGGCGGCTCGTCCGCTGGCTCTGGAAGTGATGGATCGGGCTCGGGAGATGGCAGCGGCAAGAAGGGGCGCAAGTCGTCGGCCGAGAGGAGCTTGCAGAAGCCCGTCGTGCCTGACGTCTACCCTCAGGTCCTGGCCATCCCAATCGCCAAGCGCCCTCTGTTCCCCGGTTTCTACAAGGCCATTACCATCAAGGATCCAAATGTGGCCGCTGCCATCACCGAGATGATCAAGAGGGGCCAACCATATGTCGGTGCTTTCCTCTTCAAGGACGAGAACGCCGATGAGGACATCATCCGCAACCCCGACGACGTCTACGACACGGGTGTCTTCGCCCAGATCACCAGCGCCTTCCCCATGCACGGAGAACAGGGCGCATTGACGGCCATCCTCTACCCCCACCGCCGCATTCGCCTGTCCAGTCTCGTGCCCCCCACCGCCGAGAACCTGACCGCCCCGACCACGAATGCCGACGCAACACCCAAGAAGATTGAGCCCAAGGCCGCCGCCGATGATGTGCCCGAGCCCGTGCCCCAGTCCAAGCCAACTCCCGCCGAGGAGGATGCCCAAAGTGACAAGAAGGGCGACGTTGTCGCCAGCTTCGAGGAGAGCGCTGTCGCCACAAAGCCGGATCAGGTCGCTGAGAAGTACGAGCCTACGGCTTTCCTGAAGCGCTACCCCGTCAGCCTCGTCAACGTCGAGAACCTGACCGAGGAGCCCTACGACCCCAAGAGCGCTGTCATCCGTGCCGTCACCAACGAGATTGTCAACGTCTTCAAGGAGGTCGCCACCATGAACAGTCTCTTCCGTGACCAAATCTCCACCTTCTCCATGAGCCAGTCCACCGGCAACGTTACCTCAGAGCCCGGCAAGCTGGCCGACTTTGCCGCCGCCGTCTCGTCCGGCGAGCAGGGCGAGCTGCAGGAGGTCCTGGCCAGCCTCAACGTCGAGGACCGTATGCAGAAGGCCCTCATCGTGCTGAAGAAGGAGCTCATGAACGCCCAGCTCCAGTCCAAGATCACCAAGGACGTTGAGAGCAAGATAACCAAGCGCCAGCGCGAGTACTGGCTGATGGAGCAGATGAAGGGTATCCGCCGCGAGCTCGGCCTCGAGTCGGATGGCAAGGACAAGCTCGTTGAGAAGTTCAAGGAAAAGGCCAACAATCTGGCCATGCCTGACGCCGTGCGCAAGGTCTTTGACGACGAGATTAACAAGCTCGCTCATCTCGAGCCTGCTGCCTCCGAGTTCAACGTCACCCGCAACTACCTCGACTGGCTGACCCAGATTCCCTGGGGCCAGCGCAGCGCCGAGAACTTTGGCATCCAGAATGCCATGGGCGTTCTTGATGAGGACCATTACGGCCTCAAGGATGTCAAGGACCGCATTCTCGAGTTCATCGCTGTCGGCAAGCTGCGCGGCACCGTTGAGGGCAAGATCCTCTGCTTCGTCGGCCCTCCCGGTGTTGGCAAGACGTCCATTGGCAAGTCCATTGCTCGCGCCCTGAACCGCCAGTACTACCGCTTCAGTGTTGGTGGTCTCACCGACGTGGCTGAGATCAAGGGGCACCGCAGGACGTACGTCGGCGCTCTGCCCGGCCGCATCATCCAGGCGCTCAAGAAGTGCCAGACGGAGAACCCGTTGATCCTCATTGATGAAATTGACAAGATCGGCCGCGGCTACCAGGGCGATCCGTCGTCCGCTCTGCTCGAGCTCCTCGACCCCGAGCAGAACAGCTCCTTCCTCGATCACTACATGGACGTGCCTGTGGATCTGTCCAAGGTGCTCTTCGTCTGTACCGCCAACATGACCGACACCATCCCTCGGCCACTGCTGGACCGCATGGAGCTTATCCAGCTGTCAGGCTACGTTGCCGATGAGAAGATGGCCATCGCTGAGAAGTACCTCGCACCCGCTGCGAAGGAGGCTGCCGGCCTCGACAACGCCGACGTCGTCCTGAGCAAGGAGGCCATTGAGGAGCTTATCAAGTCGTACGCCCGCGAGTCAGGCGTCCGCAACCTCAAGAAAATGATTGAAAAGGTCTACCGCAAGTCGGCCCTCAAGATTGTCCAAGACGTTGGCGAGGAGGTCCTCCCCGAGTCCGAGGCCCTGACCACCGAAGGCAAGGAAGCCCTCGAGCAGGCCGAGATGAAGACTAGTGAGTCCGAGCAGCCCGCCGCCGCCGGTACCCCCGCCGTCGAGAAGCCCCGCGTGCCTCTCAACGTCCCCGAGACTGTCCACGTGAGCATTGGCAAGGACAACCTGCCCGAATATGTCGGACCCCCTGTCTTCACATCCGACCGCCTCTACGAGGTCAACCCGGCCGGTGTGGCCATGGGTCTCGCGTGGACGCAGATGGGCGGCGCCGCCATGTACGTCGAGTCCATCATCCAGTCGGCGCTCAAGCCCTCCAGCCGGCCCAGCTTCGAGATCACCGGAAACCTGCAACAGGTGATGAAGGAATCGTCCACCATTGCCTACTCCTTCGCTCGCGCCATGATGGCCCGCGATTTCCCGAACAACAACTTCTTCGACAAGGCAAAGGTGCACCTGCACGTGCCCGACGGCGCCGTCTCCAAGGACGGTCCCTCGGCCGGTATCACAATGGCCACCTCCCTGCTCTCCCTCGCCCTCGAGGCAAAGGTTGACCCTGTTGTTGCCATGACGGGCGAGCTCACCCTGACCGGCAAGGTGCTCCGCATCGGTGGCCTGCGCGAGAAGACGGTCGCTGCCCGCCGTGCCGGCTGCAAGATGATCATCTTCCCCAAGGACAACATGTCGGACTGGCTCGAGCTGCCAGAGGTATGTCGCCTTCTTTTTTCTTGAAGTAGTAGAAGGAACAAAAGCTGACCATATTCCCAACAGAACATCAAGGAAGGCATCGAGGGCAAGCCTGTCGGCTGGTACTCGGACGTCTTTGACCTCATCTTCCCCGGCCTAGACCGCGAAAAGGCCAACTCCAGCCGTGTCCCCGATGAGGAGGACAAGGCCGACAAGTAGGAAAGACACTGAACTCCTGTTTGACGCGTGGTAAGAAGAATCACTTTCGGCGGCGTTTTTCCATATCTCTCTCTGTACACACACCCACACACAAACCATGGCGGAGGCGGGGAGTTTTCATTTTCAATCTTGTTCATTGTTTGTATGCTTGTTGTTGTTTTGTCCGCCAGAGACCATTGCGTTCCTGGGTGATACCTGCATCTTCCCACCCCCTTTTTTGCTCTACACATACAGAGATGGTATGATTAGATGAACCGGTTCAACTCTTCCGCGCTTTTACTCCCGCTTTTTGTTTTTCCCTGCCGCCTTGTCTGGTGGCTAGAGGAATTTGTAAGAATATCTGGAGAGGATTGATGGAGTGGTGTTGGATGCCCATGCGGGTCGGCGGCGGCCGACTGTCTGGCAGTGGAAAAATCACATCACAATACACTGCACAATACCTAGTACACTGCTGTTGGCGAAGAAAGAGCTTTCGTGACTGGACGAGGGATGTATGAGCTTGTCCTGGGGCATGTTCAGAACGTCGTGGGAGCAATTGCCCGCTTCATGCCATCGACGGCATTGTCTTCCTGTCACTGACGCCATTGCTGTCCTTTTCAGTCTCGGTTCATCCGTTTTGAGCAACTTCGAGGCCACCACACAGGACTGTCCCAAGGGGTTTGCAGCCCGACCGCAGGCATCTCACTACTTGATGCAAGATGGGGTCAAGGCGGGGATGACGATGCTCAATGGCTGGTGCCCAATGCCTGGCCCGACTCGGTGACGCAGATGCGAGGGTGAAGTTGATGTTCCGCGTGGGGAGCGCAGCATAGCGTGGGCATGGGCGTGTATGTTGAGGAGGGCGTGGGATTCAATGATATTGACCATAGGCGTTGACCAACAAGTCAGAGTAGCCCCAGCTGGGTATAGGCGGGATGCGGCCGACCCATTCATGCACACCTTATGCACGAGGGTGCCAGCAGAGCGTGCCGTGGCGCCTGGGGTCATATGCGGGAGCCGTAGCATGAGAGCGCGGGCTGCCAATTGTCGGCTTCAGGGGGCCAGACAGCCTCACCTTTCGGGCTTGCATCGATGCCCAAGCGCATTCGCCCAGCTGCCAGGACAGGACAGAACAGGTCAGCCCGAGGGCATGGCATGACGAGGATGATGACATTGCGATTCAGCGGGGGCCAGACAATGCGGCGCAGGGCAGGTCAGGGCTGGCGTCGCGATGGCAGGCTGATAGAAGCTGGCGGCCATGCTGCTGCGCCTGGAGGGGTTGTGCTGATTTTAGAAGTCAGGCAGAATGTCGCTCATATTCCCGAAGCTGCGGTTGCGGCTGCGATTGCGACTCAGAAACCGCCTGGGATAGGGGACGATGGTTGGCACTTTGGCGCCGGCAGTGGCCTGCGCTAGGGACTTTCGTCAAGGGCAAGCCCGGGGCCAAGACTCAGAGGAATGTACAGCCCAGGTGTTTGGCGGGGTGGAGAAGATGGAGAGGGTTGCAGGATCGTGGGTTCTGTGTGCCCAGCGATCGTGATGGTGGCTATATGCTGGCCGTGTTATTTGATGCCGGGGGCTCGGGGGCCGGGCCATCACTCAGCGGGCCACCACCACCAGTTCATCCGGATGAGTGCGAGGGCT
Source organism: Plectosphaerella plurivora (assembly GCA_020726575.1). Classification (NCBI taxonomy): domain Eukaryota; kingdom Fungi; phylum Ascomycota; class Sordariomycetes; order Glomerellales; family Plectosphaerellaceae; genus Plectosphaerella; species Plectosphaerella plurivora. The sequence continues at coordinate 851,929 of JAGSXJ010000010.1, read as the reverse complement.
CGCCGTCATGCAGGGTAGTACTGTAGTAGAGAGGTTCGCGGCATCTCTCCCGTGTCCTTGTTGGCCCTAGGGCTCACTGCCTGCTGTCGTGCCACCACGGGATACGGTCGCGGCGCTTGTCCCCCGCCTCGAACGCCCCTCCATTCCCCCTGGACAGAAGGGGGCGGGGGAGCGATGGTTGGTCACGGAGAGTTCTTGGGATGGCAAGGTTCCATCCATCCAGACGGGCGACCTTTTATCTGACGATGGCCGGTGCCGGCCTGAGTGATTTAGGCATGGCTTGCAGCTGCGTGGGGAGCAGTGTTGAGTTGATGGAACCGAGGTCAGAGTCTTGAGTATGAAATATGAGCGGGTGTGGTGCGGCAGATGTCGGCTGCTCGGATGAGCGAGACTATGGTTCCGAAGAGGGCGGTCGGAGGAAAAGACAACAGAGGGAACCGGGTCCGGATGGCTTGGATGACGCAGGATAGACAGACACGCGCTTGGCCTGGCCAGATCAAACAGACCGAAATGTAGGTAAAAGGGGCACGACACGACAACCCTGGTTGAGACGAGGAGAGGGCAAAGAGCGGTGTCACTGTCGGGCTGTTTGAAGTTTGGTGTTGTTCATGGGTTGGCGCCCAACTCGGCCCAAGCCCCCTACGGCAAAGTCTAGTACTGTACGTACCGCCTACCGGTACCCAAGACCGTGACAGAAGCTAAGGTCGACCCGTGGACAGCGCACCGCCCCGTCCGTGCCTTCCCGAGCCCGCACGTTCTGTGCTTGTGAAGACACGCTAAACAACCGGGTGGTTGGCATTGGATGGATGTGTGAGTGTGACGGGTGGATGGGCAGGAGCGGCCCAGAGTGGACGTCACTGTCACTGCCCTGATGCCTGAGATGATCCCCTAGCGCGGCAGGTGCATCGCGGGCGGCAGGAGCAACCAGCGGGAAGGCCCCCCGGGGTCCACATTGGATTGGGTCGGGTCGCTGTGCCTCCACTGTACCTGTACCTGTACTTGTGCCGCCCTTCCACTGTCTGCCCTCACTCAGCTCCCTGTACTCCATATCTTCATTCCGTCGCTCAAAGACGGTGAGGACTTCAGGCTCGAATCAATCAATCAATCCTGGGGGCTGGCCGGCCATTCTCCCACCCATGCGTGTCCTGCCCTGCCCCCTCCCGCCTGTCGCTCCATTGCTTTGGGTCGGCAAGGTATCACTAGTCCACCCATCCACCACATCTCTTTCTGTACTCGTACAGTACAGCCGGCAAGCAAGCATCTGGAGCACCAGAGCTTGACCAAGCCTCGCCTTGGCCGCGTGGTTCATAGCCAATCGTGACAGGAAAGGCCCGGGGCTCACCAGGCTTCTTTCTCTGCATCCACGCCCCGGCGGCATCATCTGTCTGCGACGCCAGCAAGCAGCAACCCCTTTTGCCAGTCAAGTCACCTCGTCAACCGACCGCGACCGCTCCACGACTCCGCCGAACCCTACTGTACCTCAGGTCGGTCTGGTCTGCCCTCTCGCCCCGGTTTCCCCCTGCAGCCTGCAAGTTCGAGTGGCTGCGGGTCGAATGGGGCACCACGGAGGCACCTAGCCATCTTTCTCACTTGGAGAGTCGGTGCGTGCGTGCGCCTGCATCGAATCGAGTCGTGGTCGCATCCCCATCGCATCGCCTCATATCCCTCGTCCTGGCCCTGGCCCGCCTGGCCCGCCTCGACTCGACCCAGCGTGCCCTCAAGAGGTCCACGTCGTCCTCTGGCTTTCCGACCTCCACGTTCCTCTGACATTGCATCGTCGCCCCTCGCTCGAACACACACATCACCACGCACCGGGACACATCGCACCGCACCGCACAGCATCATCCACCGTTGCCTACGTCGTCACGCATTGCGTCCCCGTCGCACCACGGCTTGCAGGCAGACAGGCACACAAGCCCAGGCCTGAGCCCGAGCGCCTCCCGTGGTGAACTCCGATCTCTGTTGATACGCAAGTCCGACTTCAGTTCCTAGCAAAAGCTTTGCTTCGTCTCCAACCTTACTCATTGTCATCTCGACTCCTCATCATCACACACATCGACCTCTCCACACCACCGCGTCCCGCCCACCCAAGCTTTTGCCCCCCCTGGCTCACGGCACCTGGATCCATCCGTCTCACAGGACACATCCCATGTCCTCGCCTTCCAGCGGCTACCTGCAGGTCGACTCTCCTGCCGTGCACATCCATAGCCCGCTGTCTCGGCCATCCCACCACCTGTGACCTCAGAGACCTTCTTCGGTCCCGTCCGCACGTCGTTCGTTGCCATCGTCGTCGACACCGACAGAGCGAAACAGACGGTCACTGCTCCTCCCTTCCCGGGCGACTCGTGCAAGGACCCCAGGCCTTGGCTGTTGACCGTCTTTCCGAACAAGGCTGATCCCTGTCTCTCCTCTGACGGCCTTCGCTCCCCGGACATCACTAAACTGCGCCCACCTCGCGGCCCCATAATTACCACAGGAACGACCGACCTCCTCCTGTACCTACGTACCCTCATCAGCATCACACCGCTCTCAACACAACTTTGCTTGTTCATCCTCCAAACAACACGCCTCGCAGTCTCTCGTCTGCTGTACAGCATACAGTACTTACACCTGCAGTACCCCGTGCTCATCACTTGTCGAGTTCTCTCGCAGAGCTCGACAAGACGTTCCAACGTTCTGGACCCACAACCGCCGCCATGGCTCAGATTGCTGCCGTCCCAACGGCAGACCCTCCGCCACAACAGCCAGGCCTTTTCCTCCTTCGCAGGCTCTTTGGCAGAAACAATGAAGCATCCGGCACACCTGATGAAGCACCCACGGACCAAGGACCAGGCGAGTCAGGGCCAGAGGGCAATGCGGATCCGGAGCTGGAGTCGGACGCCGACCATCACGGCCCGAGGCTGGGTAACTTCCACCTCCACCGTGGCAGGCCTGTCGTGCCTGGCCTACCCCGTGCCCAGACCTTCAAGCGCCAGCAGTCGGAGAAGAGGGTCAACCTGGCCCCTATCGAGCCCACTACCGATGAGAGAAGGGCCGTCTCCGTCGACAGACGGTTTCACCAACCCAGATCTTCCTCTCGGTCAGCATCACAGCAGCACTCCTTCCCCCGCTCAAGTGCCCCCGAGCTGCTCGACAATGCCTATGAGCTGCAATCGGCACACCCAGGCACCGAAGGCATCTTGAATGAAAAGGCAGATCACGGCCTGCAGCACATGCCGGACACTGACCTCGCCAAGATGGACGTGCCTCGCTTCCACGACCTCTGCTCGGCCATCGATCCTCATGACGCCATGTCGATCACCACCTCTCAATGGGATGCCCAGATTCACGAGGAGCTGGAAACCCGATGGATCCTCAATCTCAGCATGCACTTCCGAGACAAGTCCAAGAGGGAAAAGTTCTTCGTCACATACAGGGAGATGAAGGGGGAGAATGACCAAGTCTGGCGCCGGGTAACCATCTCACTCGACTACCGAAGCGCCCCCGAGAATTCACTCGAGCTGGAGCTTGCCACCACAAAGTATCAGCGGGACAAGAGCGCCAAGATCTACGAGTCCATCAGGGAAAGCCTTCAGGACATCCAGTTCTACGACACCGTCACCAACCTCAAACTGCAGACCACGGACGGCCGACTGCACGTTCATGTCGTCGAAGACACAAACGTGCGTGCCCATCTACCCAATGAAACACCCGAGCCCTACACCGAGCAAGCTGCTAACAATTCTCATAGGAAATCATTCCCTACCCGAATGTCCGGCAGGTGCATCACCTCGGCTGCCGTCTCGTCAGAGAGAGCGATATCGACTTTGACGCCCACATGTCCGGGTTTGTCTACAGGGTAAAGGTTGGCAACGAGACCCTCATCAAGAAGGAAATCCCGGGCCCCGAGACTGTGGACGAGTTCCTCTACGAGATCAATGCCCTCCACAGCCTAAGGGACTCTCCAGACGTCATTCAATTCTTCGGCGTCGTCGTCGACGAGCAAGGCGAGAACGTCAAAGGCCTCCTCATCAGCTACGCCGACCAAGGCGCCCTCGTCGACGTACTCTTCGACAATCGCCAAGACTCTGAGCTTGGCACGCCATGGCCTATTCGAGAGCGTTGGGCGCGACAGATTGTGCAGGGTCTGGCCGACATCCACGAATGTGGTTTCGTGCAGGGTGACTTTACCTTGTCCAACATTGTCATTGACCATCACGAGGACGCCAAAATTATCGACATCAACCGCAGAGGCTGTCCGGTGGGATGGGAACCGCCCGAGGCGACGGCCCTCATCGAGTGTGGGCAGCGACTGTCCATGTACATCGGCGTCAAGTCGGACCTCTTCCAGCTCGGCATGGTGTTGTGGGCGCTTGCCACGCAGGAAGACGAGCCCGAAATCCACGGCAGACCTCTGCAAATCGACCCCGAGCTGTCTGTCCCTGGTTGGTTCGAGGACATAGTGTACACCTGCCTGAGTAGCGACCCTAGGCAACGCCTTCAGGCATCGGCTCTCCTCTCCATGTTCCCCCCACTCGAGGAGCCTGAGAGCAGGGTACGGGAGGTCCCGACGTCCATCTCCGTGGACGATGGCTTCTCAACGCAGGAATACTTTATCGAGAGCTTCGACAACGATGGGCAATCGGGCATCAAATCCGTCAAGCCTCCGAGCGACTGGTCGTACGTCAACCTCGGCAACGTGGCGAAATATCCGCAGGACCCATACCGCCGGTCTCGTGGTCGCTCACCTCCGAGCCCCCTTCCTAGTCATCTTGGCCAGTTTGACCATTTCGGCAAGAACGAGCGGCTGCCCAGCTGGGCGCGTGGCGAGGATATGCCTCACTCTTACAGCGACGTGAGCGGGGACAACGCATCCGACGTAGGGAGATTTGACGACCTGACCCCGACAACGGCTGGGGACATCATCGCCACCCCCGAAACCCTGTCGGCGCATCTGCCAGCCGTCGTCGTGGAGACTGCGGATGGCCTTGTTGAAGTGACGGCGGCCGACAATTCGGGCGTCATGACGCCCGAGAGTCTTGCGGTTGAGCACCACAACTACGGTGGCAACGAACCGGACGCAGCCAAGACGCCAACACCCCGGGCCCGCGAGTACAAGGAGCACAGCTTCATGGAGGCATGGGTGCGTAGCACGGCCTCGTGCTCGCCTACATCCATGCCACCGCCCATGTCACCGTCCGCTGCCGTCGAAGGCTCACAGGTGCACGATATTCAGTCGCTGGTGCTGGAGCCTGTACCTGACGACCTGCCAAAGCTGGACGACAAATCAGAGCATGTGACGGTGGTGACTCTCGAAGCAGAGACGGCGGGTTCGGAAAAGACAGCTGCTGTTGACCAGGATGAGCCGGCTGCTGTCCAGGCTGCTGCCCAGAAGGAGGCGGCTAATATCCAGGAGGAGACATCGGTCGTTGCCCCGGAAGAGACGCCAGTTGTCCCAAAGGAGGCCACCATCTTGCAGGAGGAGAAGACGCCTTCAGTCGTTCAAGAAGAGCCGTCCGCCATCCAGAAAGACACAGCTGTCCTTGCTCAGGAACAGCCACTCGTTATCAGCGAGGTAGAGCCGGCGGTCGCCCAGGAGATGCCTGCTGTCGCCGCTCAAGCAGACACGATTACTATCCCTCAAGATGACGCAGCTGTCGTTGCTCAGGAGGAGCCGGCCGTCGTCCCGGAGGATGGCAGCGTGCAGGAGAAGCCGGTCGAACCGGTCGCCACCCAAGAAGAGACAGCTGCTCTTGCTCAAGAAGACTCGCCCATCGTCCAAGAGGAGACGGCAACCATTGTCGCTCAGGAAGAGCCACCCGTTGTCACCCAGGAGATGCCTGCTGTCACCGCTCAAGAAGACACGACTGCTGTTCCTCAAGATGACACAGCTGTCGTTGTTCCGGAACAGACGGCTGTTCTTAACCAGGAAGAGCCGGCCGCCGTTGCTCAGGAAGAGCCGGCCGCCGTTGCTCAGGAAGAGCCGGCCGCCGTTGCTCAGGAAGAGCCGGCCACCGTTGCTCAGGAAGAGGCACCTGTCGTCAATCAGGTAGAGCCGGCGGAAATTCAGGCAGCGTCCGCAAACGTGGCTCAACAAGATACGACTCCTCTTGTACAGGATGAGCCGCCGCCCCTGGTTAGTCAGCCTGAGCAGGCGGTCGCCCAGGACGAGCCAGCTATCGTCCAGGAAGAGCCGGCGGTTGTTGCTCAGGAGGCGGTTGTCACCAGCCAAGAAGAGCCGGCCGTCGTTCAGGGAGACCCAACGGTCGCCCAGGAGGAGCCGGTTGTCATCGGCCCGGAGGAGTCGGCTGTCATTACTCAAGAACAGTCAGCTGCCACCGATCAGGATGAGCCGGCTATCATCACCCAGGACGAGGTGGCGGTCGCAAAGGAAGAGCCCGCAGTGCATGTTGAAGCGGCCGCTGTTCAGGGAGATTCACCCGTTGCCGATGTGAATACAGAGCAAAAGATGAGCGAGGACACGGTCCTGCGCGAACAAGAGAAGGAAGCTGATAGGGGAAATGGGTCGGGAGAGCTCTTGTCGGACCAGATCCAGGAGGCGCCACTGCCTCTGGTCCTGGATTCGGGGTTGACAGCACCCGAAGGGGCACCAGATCACAGCAATGGGCCCCAGAGCGACAAGAGTGACGCCACCGCCATAGCACCGCCGCCCAAGGTGGATGAGGTACGAGTAGGAGAGGAGAAGGGACCATCCAAAGTGGAGGGGCAGCTCGACAACACTGCGAGCAAAAAGGCTGACGATGAGACTTGCGCACCAGTATCGGCAGAGGCGGCTAAGCAGCAGCCCGACGATAAGACCCCGGCACTGGAGCAAGTCGCGACAAAGGCTGAAGATTTATCTCTCACATCCCCGGCAAAGGATGCAGCCCTCGAGGGCATTGGTGCGGCGCACGTCGTGACCGGCAGCGCGGATGCGGAGCCTCGCGAGCAGGAGCTTCGCGATGACGATTTATTGGGACCCATGACGGCAGCGGTGGCGTCGACTCCCACGCCACCGTCAACGACGACTGCAACGACAGAAGGATCTGGCATGACACCAGCATTGTAATTTTACCTAGACCAAAGATGTGTTTGGCAACGCGGCATTGCATGGGAGGGTTAGGGTATTGGAAACGGGCATGGGCTGCGTCGGCGCGTGGCGAAGTCATTTGTTGGCATAGTCGTTGGATCTTCTGAAATTGAAATGCTTGAACACACACATACACCACAAGATGGACGTTGCCGGAAGAAGGGTCCAAGCTTCAAGCTCACAACTTTGAGCTTCGATCGGATGACGGCGTGGATTGTGCCTGGCCTGGGCTAGCAGCCAAGCGGCCTAGAAGGAATGTCGAAGCCTAGTAGAAAAGCGGAACCGCCCGAGCCGCCACCAGCGTGGCGCGGGACCAATTGAACCACCAGCAATGTTGAGATAGCGGTCACGTGAATAACCACGAGGATCTCGTGTGGCGAAAGAAAGTCGGAGGTGACGAACCAGAAGGGAATTCGGAGGCTGGGACTGGACACACGGAGGGGTGACGGCCCCGCTGTAACAGGGCCCGTGTCGGCCATGCGGGTGGAGGCATAGGATCTGCGGAGCCCGGACTGATTCTGTTGGGGACACCAACGACAGCGACAGGGGGGCTAGCACCAGCGGACGACAGCCTTGCTGACAAGTTGCTTTGCTCCCGCATTTTTAAGGAGGGGCCTGCCCCCCCGATGCGAGTGTTTTGTCGGGGGCCGAGGCAGATTTGATAGCCCGTGCTGTCGATGGATGGATGATACGGGTTTTGAAGCTGGGTGTCACATGCCAAAATCTGTCGGCGGGTGCTGGCGTCAGATGTCATTGATGGAGAGGGTGAGAGATAGGGACTAGGATGACGCGGAGCTTGGAGCAACCATGCACAGAGTTTCGGTAGTGGTGTGTCTCGAGGTGTGTCGTCTTATCTTGTCGAGGCTCTACAAAGCTTCAACTGCCAAGTGAATCGGTCGATATATCTGCAGTGTACAGAGCTGTAATGGTGGTATCTCACGGGAGTTTCCTGGTGTGTGCCTCCGGGGTCGTCTCCGGTCAGCGAATGGGAGACGGTGCGATTGTCCGACTTTTTTGCCTCCTCGTCCGACGACCGAACGTCCGATCCGAAGTCTGGAATGGACTGACCTGCCGTTGAATGGTATGCGTGCCCTCTACCGCGATGCGAGGCATGCCGGGTAAGCAAGGGGGAAGGAATTTGGAAGAGGGGGCGGGGCTCATTGACGGACGTGGCGAGACAGCAAAGAATGAGGACCCTTCGGTCTTGGCCGGACGGCCGCCGCTGATCTTGCTCGCTCGTCCCGGAGTAATGTCATGCCAGACTGGCTCGGTCGTCTCGGTCGGTCGGCAACCACAAGTAGATTCGTCGCGGGGTGGCGATTGGCGGGAAATGCCAGGGAGTGTCGTTTTCTGTCTGGTTCGACGTCGATTGTGGGAGCCGCCTGGTAGCCTAGCTTCTCCACGTCAGTGTTCCCGTCGGGGCGTCGGGGGAGCCAGGAAGATGTCACCGTGCGTCCCCACAATGCAGGGGTGCCGGCAGCCCAGGGTCCAATCAGCGACCAACCCGCCACAAGTCGTTGGGGTGACAGGGGTGATTTCGTTGAGAAGTACTCCTGCTTCGGGTTTTGCGTTGCCTTTCTTACTGCGGCCCCTCCTTCTAGGGTGGTTCCTTCCCACCGGCCAGCAGTTTCGCATCGGTTGAAGATTTTATGTCTGGACAGAAAAAAAAGCATGTGTCGATGCTCGTGCGGTTCGGCTGTACGGAAGCGGTGTATGCTCCGGTTTAACATGTTCCATGGGCTGTTTCTGCGTATGGTTCGTGTGTTTGATGGAAGATGTGCCCGACTTACACGCCATGGCAGATCCCCAACAACTGTAGACCGCCATCACAAGGCAGGCAGCATGGACGTCAGACACAGGAGGTAGGTACGACTTGGAGGACGGGAAGTGAAGGAAGGTATGAGTGTGAAGTAGAGGCTGGGGCGAGTAATTGCCCGCCATGAGGTCAAGAGGGGGGCCTATTGTCCAACGCCTCCAGGCTGAAACAATCAACGACTGTGAATAGAGCTGTAAGCAAGTGAGTGATACGCAAGTATCCTCGGCCTCTCCTCTGCCTCTGCCTGGATCGCCGGCCCCGCTTCCGATCCTGTTCCCTCGCCTCCCTCTCTTCGCTGCCTCTACTCGATCAGCCGAGAGGAAACAGGGAAAGCACAGATTGTCCACTCAACTTCCTTGCAACTCACACACACATCCATCCCTCCATCCAGAGACACGCAGGTGAGGGCCGGTTTTTGCCCCCCTCCACCCTTTCCCACTCCCCCTGCCCTGTCTGCCCCGGCTGGGCCCAGCTCTCGGCCTCCACGTCCTCAACCCCTAATCCCATCCCTTCCTTTCCCTCCCGTTCACCGGCCCACACCCCGGCATCTTTTTCCCACACCCTCGCCATATAACAACTTTGTCTCCCTCCCCCTCCTCCACGCCCTGCTTGACCTCCTGTCCTGCATCCTCCCTCCTCAACCCCTCCGAGAAGCAACCACCACTCTCACCAGTGGCCTCGGTCTTCCTCTGTCGACTTGACTTTCGACTTCGACATCTTCACAGCCCGCAAGCCATGGCACCTTCAACAACGGCTGCGGCCGAGAAGTGGGATGACGGCACCACCGACTACGTCCCCACGCGTGCCACCAAGTCCGATTGGAACTCGAAGAAGCCCCATGTCAGCACAGAGCCTTGGACCCTTTCCAACTGGTACAAGAAGATCAACTGGGTCAACACCACCTTCGTTATTTTCATTCCCTTCAGCGGCCTCATTGCCGCCTACTGGACCCCTCTCCACCGCTACACGGCCATCTGGGCCATCATCTACTACTTCAACACTGGTCTCGGCATCACCGGAGGTCAGTTCTCCACCACCAAAGGCCTACCTTGCCCCTCGACTCATCACTAACATTGCTTCCCAGGCTACCACCGTCTCTGGGCTCACTGCTCTTACAAGGCCACTCTTCCCCTCCGTCTCTACCTCGCCGCCGTCGGTGCCGGTGCCGTTGAGGGCTCCATTCGTTGGTGGTCTCGCGGCCACCGTGCCCACCACCGCTACACCGACACCCTCAAGGACCCCTACTCGGTCCGCAAGGGAGTGAGTCTTTTCCACTACGTTCACAATCAAGACACCCAGTTAGCTAACCCTCCCACAGATCGTCTACTCTCACATTTCCTGGATGATCCTCAAGCAGGACAGCAAGGCCATGGGCCGTACCGACATCTCCGACCTCAACGAGGATGCCGTCGTCCGCTTCCAGCATCTCCACTACGTCAAGTGCGCCCTGTTCTTCGCCTTCATCTTCCCTGCCGCCGTTGCCGGTCTCGGCTGGGGTGACTGGGTCGGTGGTCTCGTCTACGCCGGTCTCTGCCGCACCCTCTTCGTCCAGCAGGCCACTTTCTGCGTCAACTCCCTGGCCCACTGGCTCGGTGACCAGCCCTTCGACGACCGCAACTCGCCTCGCGATCACTTCATCACCGCCCTTGTCACCCTCGGCGAAGGTTACCACAACTTCCACCACGAGTTCCCCTCCGACTACCGCAACGCCCTCAAGTTCTGGCAGTACGACCCTAGTGAGTATCTTCGCCATCCACACCCCCAAATCTCATCACTAACTCCCTCCTAGCCAAGTGGTCCATCTGGATGTGGAAGCAGCTCGGCCTCGCCTACGACCTCAAGACCTTCCGCTCCAACGAGATTGAGAAGGGCCGTGTCCAGCAGCTCCAGAAGAAGCTCGACAAGAAGCGCTCCGAGCTTGACTGGGGTACCCCTCTCGAGCAGCTCCCCGTCATCTCCTGGGACGACTACGTTTCCGACTGCCGCAAGGATGGCAAGGCCCTCGTTGCCATTGCTGGTGTTATCCACGACGTCGGTGCCTTCATCAAGGAGCACCCCGGTGGCAAGGCCCTCATCAACTCCGCCATCGGCAAGGACGCCACCGCCATCTTCAACGGCGGTGTCTACCTCCACTCCAACGCCGCCCACAACCTGCTCTCCACCATGCGTGTCGGCGTTCTCCGTGGCGGCTGCGAGGTTGAGATCTGGAAGCGTGCTCAGTTTGAGAACAAGGATATGACCTTCCAGACTGACTCGGCCGGCCAGCGCATCATCCGCGCTGGTGACCAGGTCACCAGGATCTCTACCCCCGTCGCCAGTGCCGACGCTGCCTAAGCGGTTGCGTCTTGACGTCAAGACTGTAAGGAACGAAATTATGTTTATTAGACGGCGTTGCTGGAGGGTTTTGCTTGGGAGGCGGTGCTTTATTTTCTGTCCCTCCGTTTCATTTGCTCTTTGAAGCAATCACTACACATCCACACTCCCGTGTAAGACCGGCGGCACGGGACTACCGGGCGTACACAAGCCGGAATATATTCTACACCGTACCCCTGAGGTACTAATGAAACAAATGACCAATCCAATGGAAGTGTGATGAATTGAAAACAACTTGTGACACTCTGACCGTATGGACACATTACAACTACCTTTGTTTTCATGAGGATTGATGTCAATCACTGATTGACTTCCTGAAGTCTTGGGATTCGGAAACCCACCAAACACTATTTCCCAGCCATCTAGGTTCTCTCATTCAAAAGTTGTCGAGCAATCTCTCGTGGTTCATTTTTGAGTCAGATAGTGCTCTCCGGTACTATGAGGGCGGATGTCTCGAAAGCCAGCCATGTCAAATGACACGGGATCCAACTATTTAAGAGGCCGCTTCTCCTTGCTGGCCGTGATGCACATCCCGATAACCTGAACTTATCTAGAATAGGCACTAACTACCACCACAGTCACCGAATCTTGATATCTCGAACCTTTTGATTAGCTACCTGTGGCGGCTGAGCTCTAGCAGGAACGAAACGGAATGCGCCAGCCCTGTAAAAAGTGCCCCGAGGTCTAGAATGTAGAGTAGAGTAGGAAGCACAAAACCCCTCCCTCCCCCCGCCACCTCAGAGTGCCTCCTCCTTGCTAGGAAGGCTCCGCAAACCGTGCGAGATGAATGCAATGCGCCGAGGTATCATGCTCAATCATCGCGTCGTGAAAAGCACACCAAACCCATATGGACCAACCGATGCAATGCCCATTCAAATGCGGACGACGATCCCTCCAAAACCAGGGGCCATCCCCGTACCCATGACGACGGGGATCCCCAACGTTCAAAACCATTCCAACGCCTCCTGGTCGTGCGAGCCGAATGTTCACTTGAAAAGGCTCCTCAGGTCCATCAACTTCTGGCGCGCAGCCTCGCCTCTCTCAAGAACCTTATCCTTTTGATCCATGCTGAGGCTCGCCAGTTTCTTCTTCTTGTCTTGCAGTTCCAACATGCGCTCTTCGAAACTGTTGTTCATGATGTATCGGACTGTGCGCACAGGGCGCTTCTGGCCCAGACGGTGAACACGATCGACGGCCTGGGCCTCGGCAGCGGGGTTGTACTGAGGCTCCATGACGAAGACGCTGTTTCCGGCCGTCAGGTTGAGGCCGAGACCGCCGGCGGTGATGGACACGAGAATGACGTCCACGGTGGGATCTTCGCGGAACTTGTCCATAGATGTCGTGCGGGCGATTCGAGTCATGGTGCCGTCGAGCCGCACGTACGTGATGCCGGCAGCGTCCAGAGCCATCTGGATCAGGTCGAGGTGAGACGTCCAGCCGGAGAAGACAACCGACTTGTAAGGCGGTTCGTCAGGGTTCTGCATGCCCTGCGCCTTGATCTGGAGCAGGTCGTCCACGAGTGCCTTGGTCTTCGTGTGGGGGCCCTCGTACTTCTCAAAGTTCCTCTTACCTGAAGAGGCTGCTGCCATCTTCTTGGCCTGCACACGGCCATCGTGCTCTTGGCCGGCACGATCTCGGAGAAGGTTAACGTGTGTGAACGCGCCAGGGCGGTTGCAGAATATGCACTGATGCGGCTGTGCCTTGGACTGCTGAGCAACAGGCTTGATGCAGGCCCGGCAGATGAGGTGGAAGCAAGCCGTGATGTGGCCGAGGAGGTTCTCCTGGCCCTCGGACTCGATGCTGTCCGAGTCGGCCACGCCCAGCTTCTTGTCGCATCTGGCACACTTGTCGGAATTGGTTTCCTGCATCAATTCGTACATCTCGTATGCCTGGCGCTCGGTGATGGCAGGCTTGTCGACATCCTCCTCGTCGCTATCGAGGTCAATGGCCATGTCCGCCGTCATACCCTGGAGGGCTTCCAGATCTTCTCCGTTGAGGAGATCCTTGCCGTGGGCACAGAGCAGACGGAGGCGCAGAATTGAACGAAGGATGTGGATGTACGTCTGTCCACCCATGGACTTGTTCATGCCGTCGCCCGCGAGAACCTTGACACGATCGTGTGCGTTCTTCTCGAAGAGTTCGTAGACCTGTCGCTCCTCGGGGGTCATCTCCAGCTTGATGATTTGGTCGGTCCTCGGCGGCAGGTCGATCTTGTCCTTCAGTCTCCTCAGCGTGATGGAGTCGACCAGGACGCGCAGCTTGGGGACAATCTCCGGGTCGCAAGCCTTGAAGGGGTCAACGATGTGGCGGTTGAACTTGTTTCGGTCCTCAAAGGGTCGAATGCGGAGGAAGGCCAGGAGTGCAGCAAGATCTTCGAGACGGTTCTGGACGGGCGTGCCGGTGACGGCCCATCGTCGGTTCGCCTGCAGACGCACAATGGCCTTGAACTGCAAGGTAGCCACCTCGCGAATCATGTGCGCCTCGTCGAGTACGATGCGGAACCATCCAATCTCCTCGAGGGGGTAGGTGCCGGGCTTGCGCTTGCTGCGAGCGCCGAGCTCGCTCGACACGGAGCCGTAGGTGGTAATGACCAGATCGAACTCGGCAAGCTTATCAAGGTCCTTGATGCGGTTCGAGCCGTGGTAAATGTAGTACGACAGAGAACCCGGCGCAATGTGCTGCTTGATCTGCTCCTCCCAGTTGGTGACGGTGCTGAGAGGGCAGACCAGCAGAGTCGTCTTTGCGTTCCGCTTCAGGCGTGGCATGGCCATGCCGGCCTTGGCCGGAGCTGTACCAGCTTTGGGCGGAGGGGGCGGGGCGGGTTGCGTTGGCGCTTGGGCGGCCCATCCCTGAGCCTGGCCGGACGAGCTGCAAATGAGTGACAAGATGCTCAGGGTCTTTCCGAGACCCATCATGTCGGCCAGGATGCCGCCGAGGCTCTGCGGAGGCAACTGACGATCGCAGACACCAGTGACGACGTTCTGGAAGACCTTGACACCGCTGTTTCCGACTTGAACCTTGTAGAAGGAACCCTTGACACGCTCTTCCGTGGTGAGGAGAGCTTCCTTGGAAGTCATGAAGTAGAGACCCTGCTTCTGATGCTTCAGCAGAGGCGTGAGGATGGTCGAAGGCGGGTCCATCTCGGGGAGGTCATCGTTCTTGCCCATGGAGTCGAAGACGCCCAGGACGTCGGAGCGGATTTCCTCGACGGTGCGCGGGGTGATGGAGGTGCCAGGGGTGTACGAGCCGCTACCCACGGCCTGGGGCTGGGGCTTGGCGCGCTCGATGATGGTACCCTGGACGGCAACGTACTCGACGCCCCGGTCAACCTTGATAGGGTGACACAGGGCAATGTTGTGCTTCAAGAGGTGTGTACCGACGGCCTTGCCATATTTCCTGGGACCGTAGACGATGATGTTCAGGGGGTAAGACCTTGAAACCCTGCTGCCAGGGAGTTCGTTGGGGTTCTTCTTGGAGGCGGGAATGTGACACTCTGTACGGAGGCAGATGGGGGAGTCGAGAAGCGGGACGAAGCCTCCGGCGGTCTTGGGGTCCATGTTTCCGATAATCTCCCGTGTGTGATCGTAGGCCTGGACGCGCAGGGACTTGTCTCCGACCTGACGCTTGAGCACGATCTTGACCTGAGGGGACCAGGCGTCACCATATAGGTTCGGCACTCCTAGCTTAGGGGAGGGAACAATGGAGCAGAGGAGATTACCCTTGGCCATGCCGTAACAGATTTCCTTGTCGCCGGGTTGTTCCAGGACTTGGACTTCATCGTCACCTGGAGTATGTCAGTAGGCACGTAAGTTGTTGGCCAAGGTAAGAAACATACCGGATGTCAGATCAACAGTCTGGCCGGCTGTCGAAAGACTGTTTTGACCATTCTGGCCGTTCTGACCTTCCTTCTGCTTTTCCTGGACATATGCGCCCAGAATGCCGCCGCCAGTCCTGCCCTGAAAAGCCTTTGGGTCGGCCTCGGGGGTGTCGATCTTGCGACGCTTGTGGTGCTGGACGGCAGGGCGCTCTTGAACAGCACTCATGCGCTCGATGGTATGGCCGACGCCGGGCACAAAGCTGGGGCTCGGATGGTCGTCGGTCACGGGGGTCGAGGCGGTCGAGGGAAAGCGGGTGGAGGGGGTGGCAGTGTTTGGGTCGGACGGACTGGAGAACTGGAAGACGAGGTCGGCGGTGCTCGAGGCGGCGCTATTGGCCTTTTGGGGAGGAGGAAAGTCGCGCCTGATGGTGTTGGAGGCGGGAGCCGAGTTCTTTCGGGGGTTCAGGAGGGCCTGGGGGTTCCAGGGCTGGGGGACGGTTCGGCCTTGAAGATGCAAGTCAGTGTCTTGAGACCAGTTGGTGACGGGCACGCGAGCAGTCGACTGCTGCTGTGGCTGACGCTGCAGCTGCGGAAGAGTGGGCAGCATGCCGACCGAGTGCCTTCGACGTTTGCCGGTGACGGGAGCCGGTGAGGGCGAGGAGGAAACAGGGTCGCTGAAGGAGGAGAGAAGGAAAGGCGGGAATGTACCGTTGGGCCGGTTCGTGGACGCCATGTTTGCTGGCAGGGCCTTTCTGGCCAGTTGTTTCTCTTGGTGCGCCCCCGAGGTGGGAGCAGAGTAGGGATCAAAACGAGGGGCTTGCGAAGGATATCACCTCTGGCTCTGTAGAGGACATGACCGAGGGAGAGGTGTTTCGGGAGGCGTGGGATACTGGGCGGAAGGTAGGAAAGAGTTCGGCTTTGGGGGGCAGGTATTCCGAATTTGAAGCTAGGCCCTGCGCCAGAGAAGGAAGGCGCGGATGGGAAGTCGGAAGGAGGTTGATGATTGTAGCAGCGGCGCTGCCTACAGCGCGGGGGAAGGAGCCCTGCACGATGGGATGAAAGTCGGAAGGCAGGTGGTGGGCGTTTGGAGGTGTTGGGAGAAGAGGGCAAGAGCAGTCGCGAGGCGTTGCGGAAGGCGCGCGTCGGTTGAACCTGCAGGTGGGATGCCAGTCGGTCGGCCAGTCGGGGTGTTGTCGAACAGAGGCGAGGCAGGCGAGGTAAGGCGAGGGGTTCGGTGCAGTGCGGGATGGACGCGATATGATGCCGGGACTGGCCTGGAGCGCGAGCCTCCAACAACCGAGACAAGCAGACAGCCCGTGCGTCCTCGGCGATGGAGTGAAGTGGATATACCTAGATACCCCGGTCTGGTCTTCACTTGATTCACTTGTCTTGTCTTACCCAAGGCGAGGCAGGTGTGCAGACAGACACACACAGTCCACCCAAGGAAAGCGGGAAACAAAACAAGAAGAGAAAAAAAAGGAACCAACAACGAAACCCTAGATCCGAAGAGAGGGAAAAGGGAGAAGAGAGGCAACGGGTGGTGAGAGGGTTGAGGTTGGTGGTTCTTTAGGTTGATCGCCCGGGGGGTGGCTTTGTTTCTTGGGAGGTACCTGTAGATGGCGCGACAGCCCAGGGTACTTGAGGAATGTGAGGAAGGTACACTGCTCTTGGTGGGTGATGGGTGTGTAAGAAAGTTTCAACGGAATTCGCTCCGAGTACCTACCCTCAAGCAGGTTCAAGAACACAGACAGGGCTGCCAGTGGATAACAGGGAAACCCTCCTGTTCCTGGGCTCTAGTAATGCTGTACGACAGCCCTCGTTCTAGACTCGAGATATTGCCGGGGACAGCAGGAGCATCACAACAACCAGGTCAACGGCTCTGGCGGCTTACGACGGTCCTCTCGCCTCAAAAGTGCAGCTGGGCGGGGGCCGCATCGGGGTGTGTGTGGCTTCAGGTGCTGCTGGATCAGACAAGATGGTGGTGCAGCACTTGCTGCTGCTGCTGCTGATGGTGGGGAACACTTTTCCAATCATGGCCTAGCGGTGATAATTCTCGCGGCACGTGGTCAGTGCAGCGGGGATTGGGGTCGGCGGCGCCCCGTGCGTCGGTTATTACCAAACTTCAGAACGCATCACCAGACAGGCCAGCCTTCCAGTACCGTGCTACCTTGGGCCACCTTGAGGCCCCTCCTTGCCTGATCAGTGATCACTCACAAGTCGACGGTTCTCCCGGCTGCGTCTCCCCGTCCCATGCACACATCCCTTCCATCCCCCATCCCCCATTCCCACACCACCTCGGCACTGGTCATGGGACCTCTGCGTGCAGGCCTGCAGAGTGGGAGGGGGGACAAGTTCCAGTTCCAGGCAGACTTGATGCTCCGCCCGACACGAACACGACTGAACCTGTGTGTCAGTGGCAGTGGCAGTTGGTTGCGAGGCGCCGCCCCTTGCTTCCTTGGATGCAGATGCAGAGCAGATGCAGATGGGGGTTTTGTTTATCATATTTGACATGGTTGCCTCTTCTTGAATATTGATCAGCTGGACTCGTACATCTCCCGGGTCGCCTCGCACAGGCAACCTCCCTGTCATGGTGATGCCCTTTACCTCAGGCCCATAGCTCGCGCCCCAAATGTCTTGTCATCCTTATCATCCAAGTTCACACCGCCAACAGACAATGCCCGCCATGCCATACCATCCATCCATCACTCGCCCATCTGAATGTCCTGCGGCTGATTGGATGCCGCCTGTCTCCGCAACACGTCCTGTCTGAGTCCAGCGACAGGCCCACTGCTGCTACTGATACCAACAGCTTGATGACCCTCCTGGCTCGGATGTCGACGCGGCGGCAGCGATGTGTCGGCGTGGTCACGGCTTCGGCTTCGTGTCCTCTGACGACGCCGTGGTGGCTGCTGCTGTAGTGTGTTGGGCGACCGTGATCGCGAGGGGCTCTGGCTTCGGCGACGGCGGCCCAGCACAAGCACACGAAGAAGCCGCTTCCTGGCCGGCGACAGTGATGCCGTCACCTCGCCCTGTGCCGTCGCCCGGGACGCCGTGCGGGATCTGGTGCCCACGGGCGACGTCGACCGTCTCCGGGCCCGGCCTCGAAGATTGCTGGACTCCCCGGTGCCGCCGCAGTTGGCGCCCTCGTGCTCGCACCTTGTCAGACTCCTGTGCCTCTTGCGTCCTCGCCAGCCCTCGGGGTCAGGCGAATTGGTCTTTGCGGCGAACTCCCTAAGAGACCTCGACGACTCGGGTTGATAGATTGATAGTAGACTGGTCATATTACGATGAGGAGGTGTCCGAGACCAGACAGCAGAGATACGTGGTGATGGAGGAGGTTGAAGAGATAGCAAGACAGGACGCCAGCCGAGGGGTGGCGTCCATAGGCCATTGATTGTTTGACTGACTATCCTACCTATGACACGCAAAGGGTGGGCAGACGGAACTCTTGGGGGAACATCTCGTCTGGGCGTCGACTAATCCAACCTTGACTCGTTGGAGCGAGGGGCAGAAAGGGGGGGAGGATCATGAGATGTCGCTACTGACCTGCATCCTCACAGCCAGACCGCTTCGTTTCACATTCCCCTTGCTGTGTCCCAGCCCAGTCGCTGTACTTTATTCATCCCAGCTACAGTAGTCCATGTCCAATGGGTGATAAACGACATGCCGTGGCCCGTAATCATGATGCCGATGCTTGTCGCACAAGGTGAGCCGAGGGCAGACCGGAAGAGGAGGGGTACTCTAGGAGACTTTCCTCCTTCCGTCCCAAGCTCATGACATGACTTGATAATCGCTTCGGCGCGGAGCTTAGGCATACCGTACCAAAACCTACTTAGCTCGTCTTGATGGCTCCCGAGCGGCTGTCTCGAACACTTCTAGCACTACACCAGCGCCGTTGGTTCTTCTTCCTCCCGGGCACCAACACTGAATGACACCCCACTTGCTGCCTTCGGCCTAGTGCCTCAGTCTGCCACATGTCAGCATGTGCAAGCAGCCCGGATCTCGAGCGAACTATGGGGCAGCCCAACAGCCCGGTCTAGCCCATCGCGGAGGGTCCCGGTACGTACCGGGCGGGCGGCCACCCACCAATTGACATGGATGCTACACTATCAGCGCAGTGTGACGGCGTGGCATCGTGATGCTGGTCCTGCCTTGCTCCATCCAAACTTGCTTGCTCGTCACGTCACGTCTTCACAGGCTCCCTTTCGACCACCCAGCCTTCACAACCAAGATACCCCCGCGGATAGCCTCAGTCGACTCCTTCATTTCGTGTTTCTCTTCGCCATACTACTATTCTAATCATTCGACACGTTTTTTGTCGACCTTCCCCTTCGGCCAGCCGCAGGCAGGCAACGACGCGATCAACCCCTGAGAAAGTCCAGTCGACCATTGAAAAGCTGCAACCACGCCCACAACGCATGGCTTGAGCTGTCCGAGCCTCCGCTTCTCCATCCTCATCCCGAACCTCGGGCATTCCCACGACAGCCGACGCGATGGCACCGAGGCCACCGACAACGGGCTACGAACGCCTCGCCCAGGCCGACGCACTTCTCTCCGACTCGGATGATGACGAGCACCCCCTCGCTCGCTCCGCCGCCTCCCTACAACCCGCCGCCGCACCAAGATATGCTCCCATCACGCAACCTCGGCCTCTCTCTGGCATGGCCACGCCAAAGGCCACCCTGCCCGTGGCCACCAGCACCTCGCGCCCTAAACCCCGTCGCCGTGTGCGCTCCGGGTCCGGCGTCGACCTCAAGGCCATCAACGCAAGACTCGAGCGTTGGGCCGACGAGATCGCCAGCCGCTTCAGGCGCCATGGCGCGCGCAAGGGCCCCGATGAGGCTCGCCTCGAGATACACCATTCCGTCTTCCAGGCCCCCGAAGGCGTAAGGCCCATGACGCCAGAATCGCTTGCTGGCCCGCTCCCCATCATGTCCCAGTCCGAGTTCCAGGAGATCGTCGCCAGCGTCAAGACGGCCATTGCGCAGGGCGTTCATCCCCGCATGATCACCCAGGGCAGCTCCGGCAGCTACTTTGCCCGCAACCCCGAGGGTAAGGTTGTAGGCGTCTTCAAACCCAAGGACGAGGAGCCCTACGCCGCTGGCAACCCCAAGTGGAACAAATGGATTCACCGCAACCTCTTCCCCTGCTTCTTCGGAAGAGCCTGGTCAGTCCTCCACCCTCTCTTGCCTCTATCACGCAACAACCCCACTAACTAACCTCCCCCTCAGTCTCATCCCGAACCTGTCGTACATCAGCGAGGCCGCCGCATACACTCTCGACTGCCAGCTAAGAACCCACATGGTGCCGCCAACCGAAGTCGTCTACCTCTCCTCCAAATCCTTCCACTACCCCTTCTGGGACCGCCGAAGCTTCCACCGCAAGAAGAAGGCCCTTCCCGAAAAGGCTGGCAGCTTCCAGGTCTTCCTCAAGGGCTTCAAGGACGCCAACATCTTCCTCCGCGAGCACCCCTGGCCTGACCAGTACTGGTCCGGCTTCCGTACCACAGACACCCATCGCAAGAAGCGCCGCAGATGGGCCGATAACTGCCGCCCGGGCGGCGGCACGCGCCTTGACGACATTGAGAGCGAGGACGAAGAGGAGCGCATCGAGGTGCCCATGGGCCCGGACAACTTTGCTTGGACCGAGGGCCTGAAACAGTCCTTCAGGGAAGAGCTGGAAAAGCTCGTCATCCTCGACTACATCATGCGCAACACGGATCGCGGCCTCGACAACTGGATGATCAAGGTTGACTGGCACACTGAGCAGGTCTCCATCGTGTCAGAGCCCATCCAGATGAACTCGCAGGGTGATGCCGAGGAGGAGACAGAGCCGGCTCCACGGCCTGTCGATCTCACACAGAGGCCCCCGCAGGGAGAAACGTCCTCGTACCCCTCGTACCAGTCTCAACAACCCATGAAGGCATCAGGTCCTGCAAAGACAGTCATGGAACCCAAGATGACCATCGGAGCCATCGACAACTCTCTGTCCTGGCCATGGAAACACCCCGACGCATGGAGGAGGTAAGCAATCCGATGTTCCTGCTTCCCCTTGTGCGTAACGCTGACTTCCCCAGTTTCCCCTTTGGATGGCTCTTCCTCCCCGTCGACCTCATCGGGCGCCCCTTTTCTCAAAAGACCCGCGACCACTTTCTCCCCCTCCTCACCTCGACGCACTGGTGGAGTCAGACGCAGCACGCCTTGCGCAAGGTCTTCATGATGGATCCCGACTTCCAAGAGCGTATGTTCGCCCGCCAGATGGCTGTCATGAAGGGCCAGGCGTGGAACGTTGTCGAAACCCTCAAGCTCGCAGACCACGGTCCCTTGGAGCTCACCCGACGTGCGAAGGTCTGCGTGTGGGACGATCTCGTCGACGTGCCCGTGGCCGTGCCCATGCGCATGTCGTCAGAGCTTCGGGGTGCCCGCGGCGGCCCCGACTCCCACCTCTATTACGACGACGACGGTGACATCGGCGCCGCCGCCGCCTCGGCTCCCGCTCATGGTCACGACAGTGATGCTGAAGACCTGCTCGGTTTCGCCAGTCCACCCGCCGATATGCCTCACCCTGGCCGCTTCGAGATCTCCATGTCGCCAACAGGCGAAGGCCCGGCCTCCCCTACTGAGACGGACTCGCATCTTCTCAACGGCGATTACTTGACCTCGAGGCCACGGATACCAAACACCGTTGGTAGGAGCAGCTACCAAGGCCCCCAGCGGTCTCTCAACGTATACGCGCCGCCACGGCATCAGGGCTCTCGCCAGCCGCGGCACCAGCGCCGCTACTCGTACACCACAGCCGCCGGACGGCGGAATAGCAGCAGCATTGCCCAGCAGCTCTATGGCCGAGACCGGGATATTGACGAGGACGACAACGACGACTTTGACGGAGACCTCGGCTATGCCGCCGCGGAGGGGATGGAGGGTAGCCGGCGCAAGGTGATTGTCGAGCGTCTGGAGCCAGTCAAGGCGCGCAACCCCGTCTTCACATGGTGCTGATCGTTCGCCTTGTCACGATCTTCATCAGCGAGGTGGAGGTCATATGTGGGCTTGATGTCCGGTCCTCTTTTCTTCCCTTCTTTTAGAGTACTTTTGCATCATGGCTTGTCGTCCAAGGACGCGATAAAAAGAGCAAGACGAGGTTGTCTCAACCCAACCGCGCATCATGACACCTTATAGAACAGCATCACAACAGGACTGCATTTCCAGAAACGGGGAGTTTGGACGAGGCGTCACGGTATTACAGGATCAAGCAAGCAAGCAGACAAGAATACACGCCACTCGGCGCGTTTGACAATGGGCTGTTCCTTCGACCCACCCGCCTCGGCGACGATCCCGTCGCCGGGATGGGTACTGAGCTGATCAAAATCGCACAAAAGATGGCCACGATGGGGCTGACATTCGGGCGGCGCAAGTGACTGTCCAAGGGCGTATACTCGCCGAGCCATCAGGGCCGTCTAGGCCGGCCACTTCGAAATGCCTCAACGCGCCGAGCCTCCCGAGGCGTACTGGGAGAAGTAGCAGCAACCGACGAGCTGCAGGGGAAAGGGGGGAAGTCGCCAGGCCTCCTGGCCGCCTGAGAGACGCAGCCAAGTTGCTTCTGGCAGGGCGTCGCCGCGGGTCCTCCCTTGACACGCAGCCCGTCAGAAGGGTGAACAGGCGAGACGGGCATGCATGCAATATTCGTGTCCACGGCATGCAGCGTTTCTGCATGCGCGGCGCAGGGGGGGCTGGATGGTGTGGTTTTTTGCCCTCCTCTGAAGCGGAGGGCGGAGCAAGATCCCGAGCGATGATGAGCACTGCACTGCACTGGAGATGACGGCCGCGCATCGTGGACCGTGGTTTTCTCGGTGGCAGGAGACTGTTCCATTGGGCGAGGAGGAGAGAGTGGTCCAGCAGACAGGGTCGGCGACATGAGAGGGGAAGGTCCGCAGGAGGGGAGGGAGTCTCGGGTAGAAGATACGGTCAGGAGTTCGCTGCTGTGCTGTCAGGGGATCCACGGTGCGTCGGAAAAAGGGGGGGAGGGGGGATGACGGAACGCTCATCTCAGAAGCTGCGGGTGAGAGTGGGAGGCCTGCAAGCCGCGGCCGAGCTGACCCCAGCGAGCTTGCTTGTCAAATGATATACCAAGTTGCACAAGGCGTCGTAGGCGTAGGCCGCGGCCGGGCCTGGTCTGGAATTCGGAAGAGATGGGCCTCGCAAATGGGCCGCTGCAGTGGCCTCGGCGGGCTTGGTGATGTGACATGAGAAAGCAGGGCATATTCGGCCGCCTGGATATGCGCGCAACATTCGCTCGAACCAGGGCCTGTTTCCGTGCCTGTGCTGTACCCATGCTCATCGTCATCTCAGATCCTTTTTCCATCTCCGGCACGTAATCTTGAACCATGGACTCCGAAGGACGCGCATCCATACCGAACGCGCTCTGGCTGGTGGAAATTCGATACAGGTTCTAGAAAGATTCTCGTGAAACGAGAACCCCGGCTGGCGAACCCTCTAGCTGGGACCGAGCCAGGGCATGCGACAGGGGGCTCCCAGCCTCTTCGGGCACTTCGCCGCCCGCCCGCCCATTGAGGTTCCAGTGTGCCGGTAACGTAATGTCGAGGGGGGGTGGTCTCGGGACCGGGGGCTGTTTCTGGGGTGTTGGCAAACAACGTCCAGACGCGGCAACCGCTTGCGAGGGGGGGATGGCTCTCCTGTCTTCCCTCCAGGTTCGCCTGAATTCCGGCTCACTCGCCGCGGTTCCTAGCCTTGCTGTCATTCTCCCAGCGGAGGTTCATCCTTTCCAGTGGTTCCCAGAGACCCGGCACCTCGTGGAAGAAATGGCGGTTCGTCCATCTCCCCTCCCCTGGTCGTCACCGGAAAGTTCATGACACGCTGGCCGCGATGCCCACCTGATAGGGTGGCGCCGCCGTGGTCCCCCCTGTACTGGTAGACGGGGGCCATCTCATCATCGCAACCCGCCGATTTGGTCGATTCTGCCGGCTCAACGGATGCGTCCCACGCTGCCGGATCCAGTCAGAAGAGACGAGTGTGGTCGCTTGTCTGTGTGTGACGGATGGATGCCTGTCGTCGGTCGGTCCGTATTCTTGGGAGCCAATTTCCACCGCTTGCACACTAGGTCCTGTCAAGGAAGGGTCCGTCCCTGCAAATGACTAGCGCCCAGCCGGGACGACCAGACAGGGGCAGGCATCAGAGCTTTGGATGAGATGCCGCACATAATCCACCGTATGCCACCTAGCGTCTTACGGGCCGTCAGGGCGGGCGCCGTTTTTTTCAACCGCCATCAGGAGATTTACGAATACTCGGAAAGAGCAGCCAGGTCGATGTGCGGAAGGTCCCGGGCCCCCAGTCATCGCAACAGCCCTTGCCCATGGCCGTCCATGGAAGCTTGATGACCCCTGACAACTGCGGCAGAAAGAGGCAGGAATTCATCCGCAGTGCAGCCTGGCATGTGTATCGCGTATTCTTGATTGGGCCCTCGTGCGGCGGGCTGATCCTGTTCCAGCCAGGGCGAGTGCAGCCACGACCATCCTGGGGCCCCCGGGGGAGATGACCCGAACCAAGACGAGGCGAGACATGTGAAGGCAAAACCTTTGTGCTACCATGCCGTCATGGCGGTGGGCGAACAACTGTCATGCCGAAGAGCCAGGTGGCTGAGTGTTGAGTGAGGCGATCAATATCCGGCAGAATATAGGCGGATCAACGGAGTCCATGCCGCGAAGAGATTTGCTTGTGGAATCAAAAGCAAAGGTGGCCAGCCGTCAAGTTGAGTCTGAGCCCGATGTTGCGTTGCATTTGGTCTCCAGCCCCCCCTTCAAAAGGCCCTAAAACCAGTCCATGCTGGAGCCACACCGGGTACATTGAGGAGCCCAGACCCATGTCTTCGGAAACCACTCGCAACACGAGCTGTGAGAGACGGGCACCCGTGGCGGGGGAGCCTACCATCCATCTTGTCGTTTTGGTGTCACACAGCATGACCGCCCGTTCCTAGCCTCCTGCCATGGGCCGCCCATGTTTTCCATCGGCCCCTTGGACTGTGCCGGTGTGGGTGACCTTCGGAACCGAGCTCACAATAAGGGGGGGTGGGAGGACCCCTCCTCGAGGTATCATCAGCCATTTCCTCGGCATAGTAAAATGGATGAGGGGGGAAGAGGGGTGCCCCACGCATGCAAGGTCAAGCAGGACCCGCATCGGAATCTGTCCAAGACTGATGTGGTCACCAGCACAAAGACTTGTTCTGAGGACCCCTGGGCGGTTCCCAAGCAGGTGTCGATGAGGGGTCGTAGTGGGAGGGAGTTGCTGATTCGAACGTCAGGCCATGACGAGCCTCTCGGGAGTCCACCTCATCTCCCATCCGCGTCAGGCGTGCTCCTTCAGGCCGGACGGACGGTCCCCAAGCTGCATGCAGGAGCAGGGATCGTCTACCGTGAGGCCCAGGCGAGTGGTCAGGCTTGGAGCCCTCCCTGCCAGGCTGTCCATGTAGGCAAGCCCGTAGTGGGCGAGTTCTCAATACAGGTAGGCAACGATCGACCCAAAGCGGCCCCCCAGGGAATCCGAGCGTCTGGTGTGTGGCTGATGGGCAACCAGGGAAATCCCCTGTCCCTTGGGTCAGGACACCGCGAGAACGGTTGCAAGGCCCGCCTTTTCGGGTTTACACCCAGTTAAGGGGAGGGGGTGTGTGGGAGGCCGGGGAGGCCGGCCGCCGGCGACCACGTACCAGACAGTAATTCGCCTGCTGTCATGTCGTAGGAGCAGGGAGCTTTGTATCTCATTCGACCTTTCTCGGGGGCTGCGTGGGGTGCAAAACGGCCCGCTTGGCAATTCGTTTTGCACAGAGAGGCAAAAAGGGGGTCCCGCCGACATTGAACTGCCTCCTCTGTCGGCTGCCTGCGTTCTGGGTGGGGAGGTTCAAGAACGTTCTCCTCCTCTTTGACTCTTCGACAGCCTGCCAACTCGACCACGTTGACGATTACAGACTCGGTCTGCCGACGAATGCGGGGGATCGCGAAGTCTCTGCCGCCAGCAACTCCAGACACGAAGCCCGAGAATTGCCGGAAGTCCGAGTCGAGTGATTTTCTGCAAGAAACGAATTCCAGCTCGAGGCTTCAGTTCGACACGTATTTGGCACCATGTCGGAGTAGGAGCTCCTTCCTCAGCATGCGCCATGCATTGCTGACCTACCAAAGCGACGAAACCGTACCCCTGGACGAGGAGTACCTTCCAACGGTGTTCCAAGATGGACGGGAGTACCAGCAGTTTGCTCTGCAGAATCTCCACTACTTTGAACCTATTGACGACGTGAGACTTCCCTCCCGCGGGCTGTGGGTATGGGCGTTGGATGGGCGTTGACGAAATGACAGCACGAGATGGTGCGCATCAACGACCTCCACAACGTGTTGATGCTGGCGTTGAACAATAGGCTGCTGCCTTCTGAGCTGACCAGGCCAAGAAAGATCCTGGAGTTGGGAGTCGGGACTGGCGACTGGGCCGTCGAGGTTGCGAAGACATATCCGGCTTGCGAGGTACGTGTGTCCGTTTCGTCCATGTTCCGCCGCTCGAAGGTTTCGAAGCTGGGCGAACGCTGGGGTCAGGTGAGAACTGGCTAAACTGACCCTGAGCAGGTCGTCGCGGTCGATATCTGCCCACACATGTGGCCGGAAGAGGTCCCGGACAATCTGATTCTCCAGGTTGACAATATCAACGAGAGGTAGCGCCAGCTCCGAGAACCCCCAGACTCGTCGATGGTGTGCTGACCAGGATGTAGTTTTACCTGGCCCCGAAACGAATTCGACTTTGTACACAGCCAGATGATGGTCGGCGTCGTCAACAAGGACAGATGGCAGCCATACATCAGGGATATTTTCCGCACGCTTCGACGAGGGGGTTGGTGCGAGATGGTGGAAATATACTTCAACGCCCAGTCGGACAATGGGACGTTGACAGACGGTGAGAAGCATGTGGCGATGGATATGGTGCATCGAGTCGAGTTGTGGCAACCATGCTGACGGATGATTTGACCAGACCATGCGCTCCGGAGGTGGTCCAAGGGCTACATGGAGAGCATCCAGCCGTTGAAAAATCCACGAGCGCCTTTGCGGATGGCTCGCTGGATGCGAGAGGCGGGGTTCACCGTCAACGAGGAGCCGAGACCAATACCGCTGCCGACGTGCGGCTGGCCGACAGGTATGTGGTGTCCAAGTCTGGGAGTGTCCTCGGGGGTTCAAGTACTGAGTTGTTTGTGCAGATCCCCGCCAACAGGAGGTTGGCCGCCAGAACCGAGAGCAAGTACGGAGCATGCTTTCATCGGTGGCCCTCTACCCGATGACGGTGTTCCAAGGGTGAGGACGAGCCCCAGCCTGGCTGATGTCGACTGATCAGTGCTCGGCTTTACTGACGGGTGGCAGAATGGCGGTGCGAGACTTTGAGATCATGGTCGCGCAGGCGAGGAATGAGGCCGATAATCCGGCATACAAGGTGAGTCGACTGAAGATCTCGATCCATGGAGTGACTGTTGGGCTGACTTGGTTGGGGCAGGCGTATTTTTCATTGCAAGTCTCACTCCTCCGCGGGCATACAAGGCGTGGCGCTAACGGTAAAGCTGTACAGGTATGTCTGCAGAGGCCAGAAGCCGCGATGAGGTTCGACTGGAGGCGTGGCACGATGCTGGTCGAGGTGGTATTGCGAAGTCTCGCGTCGTTCCAAGGGATAGGAACGAGCATCCGGGGCGGCCGGCATGAGGAGAATCGAGGTACGGGAGCATGTCATGTTGGGCAATTGGGAAAGAGGTCATCTGAAAGGCACCTGCCCAATCTTGTCCCCTGTCATGTCCAGGGTCGGTGCGATGTCTGTTGGCTCCTGCCTCGTCCTTCGCCCGGGGTAGGTAGGGCAGGGTACGACTGTGCTCCTCCTTCCCGCCCGTCCCCAAGCGTCGCTCCTTCCCGCCGGGCGCACCACAGCAGGGCAGCGAGCTGAGCGATTCAGTTTGCAGCAGCTCTTTTCGGGTTGGGTGGAGGTCGCCCAGTCCCGCCCGGTAGCGTTCCAAGCTGTCGGGACGGGGTGGACAGGGTCGGAACAGGCCGGCTCACGGCAGGAGAACTCCGGGGAGACACGGCCCGCGCCCGGCATCCATTTCACACCCTGTGCCAGACCTGCACTGGCAGTGGACATGCCTTTCGATCAAGGCGTCCTGGCCTCGAATCAGACTCGATATACTCGTACCCGGATCGGGCAACCTATCCACCGATGTGACGAGCTTCAGTCGAGCTGCAGCATCCGTCACACATGCTGGTCGACGTGCAGGAGGAACGGGACGGCACGCACGGTGACATACCAAGGGAGAGGCATTGGTCCAGGGTTGCAGGGTCAATCAGGCCACCACCACCTTTGGCATTACTTAGGAACCTCGCACAAACTTCGTTTCTGTCAAACAGGCACTGAGCTTCGTGTCTATTTTGACCTGGCTTTCGGCGGCACCCTCAAGCTTGTTGGGTTCATTTAGCCACCGTGCCGGCAGCAATTTGCCTTGAAGTACCCAGATCCCACCCATAATCCCAAGGCATATTTGCTAGAGCTGGAACACACAAGCCCGAATGGAAGATCATCTCGTTACAGGCCGAGATGAAGGAAAGATGGGGAGGGGAGGCACCTCGAGACTGAAATGATAACCCTTCAGACTAGTATGCGGCAGACACCGTATGCCCTTTTCCAGAGCTGCGTACATTTAGGCATCATGAAGAGCAGAGGAGGCGGTGCTCTCTGGCCGTAGACAACCCTCGACGATGAAGTTGACCATCCGCCCTTCGCCAATCATGTTGGCCAGGCTTTCGATCACATTGGTCGCCTCCAAGGGAATAAAGTTGTCGGGACCCCGCACTACACTACTGCGAATAGGGGCAAGCGCGCTGGGAGCTGGGCTACTAGTATATAGGGGATGTAGGCTCTCCTCCATCTGCCCGCCGGAGGGAACTAGATTTCAGCCTTTACACCAACCAGACCCTACCTACCGACAAGATGCCACCTTCCCGCAGAACCTCACCATCGTCCCAGAGACGGGCAGCATCCCGTATACAGCCAGCGGACTTTTAAGAAAGCCTCACCTTCGATACCTTTATTCAGCAACTGAACATCCTCGGCGGCTGCGCTTAGTTGCGTGCAACAGCTGCTTATAGCAGATGTACGCATACCCGAGAGGATAAGTCTGTTCTTTCTCCGCTCCTTGAAGACCGACGCGATGGTATCCTGATTGCATTTTGTACAGGCCGAGGGGACGCTGCCTCGCCCGATTATCTTCTTCAGAGCCCACAGGGTAGGTCACATGTACAACAACCCACGTCTTATTTTGGGCAATATGGAAGCATCCTCGTACCTATCAGGAAGACCATGTAGTCTTCGAATTTGTCAAATTGTTGCACGCTCTTGATTTTGAGGTTATATATCAAGCCGGGAACAGCCCGTCATTTTCACTTCAAAAAATCTCTCACCCCCTTCGGCCCCTAATTCATCCCAGTCCTCACTGCCAGCACAGCCTAGACCCGCTGTCCATTCTCCTCGTGAGTTCCCACGGGCTCAACCTGCTTCTCATCCGGGCTAACATCGCCATCCAGGACAGAGTTGTTGACCGGCCTGTCAACCTTGAGATTGCCCGCAGCAATCTCCCGCTCCAGCTCATCCAGGCGGGACTTCTTGACATGAGTGCGCCACGCCGGGACACCAGAGTTGAAGAGATCGTCCATCTCCTCGAGGGTATAGCCCTGGAAAGACTGTTAGTGGACACTTTGAACAACGAGCCTCCAATCTGCTCACCTTGGTTTCAACTCCGACCAGGAATATGAAGATCAAGCCGAGTGCATTGAAGGTCGCAAATATGTAGTACCTGAATAGTCAGAAACGGTCCTCATATCAACCAGAGCAGTGAATCGGCTCGGAGCATACATGTTGTAGTTAATATTGACCAGAAGCGGCGGCACCGCAAAGGCAAGAATTGTGTTAAAGAACCAGTTGGTTGAGGTGGCCAGCGACACTGCCTTGGCTCGCACCTTGGACGGGAAGATCTCGGCGGGATATGTCCATGAAACGGGACCCCAAGTGGTTGCAAAGGTGGCCACGAATAGGTAAGAGCAGGCCACGACGCCAATGGAGACTGATTGCTGCTCGTACACTATCCAAGTTACGTCTTGGTTGGAGTTGTTGCGTGTCTCATCCGTGTTGGGCTGGCCATAGGCATGCTGGAGGGCGCCGCTGATGAAAAGCCAGGTCATCATGCCGAATGATCCCAGCAGGAGGGGCCAGCGACGACCCCATTTGTCGAGGTAGATGATGGCTGGCAGGGTCAGAGCTACGTTGATGATGTACTGGATCGACGCGGTCAAGAGGGGAGAACCAAGTCCAGCACCCTGCATGATGTAGACGATGTAGTCTGTTGACGTTAGCAAAGGCATACAGCATACTGAAATGCGGGCTACTCACACATCATAATGTTCATGCCACAGAGCTGGAAGCATTGTCAGCAGCAGAATCGAAAAAGGGTGGCTCTCACTGACCTGACTGAATGCCTGGAGCCCCATGCCGATGAGGACACGCTTGAAGACTCGTTTCTCGGTAAGAGCCTTGAAGCTGGAAACAGCCTGCTCGCGCTCAAATCGCAGAGCCTCCTCAATCTCCTGGTACTGAGCCAAAACTCTCGGATCATTCGCGTTTCCCTTGCCGTGGACATGAACCAGGACGGCCATGGCCTCCTCCCATCTGTCCTTGGACGCCAGCCAGCGCGGGCTATGAGGGCAGAAGAAGAGACCAAAGAACAAGATGATTCCAGGCACCATTTGGACGCCCCATGGAATGCGGAACGCAGCTGTCGGCTGGTTGTCGTCCTCCGGACCACCGCCGATACCCTCGGCGGCGCCGTACTGAATGAAGTACTGGATCAGAATACCCCAGGTGATAGCCCACTGTTGCAGCGACACGACGCGACCACGGATCTCCTTGGGTGCAATCTCGGATTGGTACACGGGGACAATGGCGGAGCAGATACCGACGCAGAAGCCAGCGATGAAACGACCGACGCACAGCATCTCAACGCCGTTGGCGGCGCATTGGAAGGTGGCGCCGATGACCCAAAGGATGCAGGAGAACTGAATGGCCCACTTGCGCGACCAGCGGTCGGCTATGAAGGACGAGGACAGGGCTCCGAAGAAGGAGCCGATGGGCATGGAGGCTGTGATACCGCCCTGGCGCTCGCCCATGGGGTCGTTGAAGAAGTTTCGGTAGGCCATTGTGCCAAGCACGCCGGACATGGACGAGATGTCGAAGCCGAAGAGACCGCCACCTGAGTAGTTGGTTTGTGAGTGGATAGATGGGAAGTGCTAGTCGGGGGGACGTACCTATGGCGGCAAAGCCGCAGATGGCGTAGATGTTGCTTGCCTGCCACATCGTGGGGTGTGCTCAGTGCCTAGACGGGATGATGCACAGAAGTTAAAGCTTGATGTGCTCCGAGGCAGTCGGGGGTTGTCTGGTAGCTCGAGCTTGGCTGTTGGACAAGACTGGAACAAGCTCTCGGGTGCGAGGAGGGAGGACCACCAGAAATATATGTTCGAGAAGCAGAGTGAGCCCACAAACCATCTGGCAGGGTATACCCCCCTTGGCTGTCCGTCAAAGGTCCGAATAGGGGGCACATGAGAATCCTTCGGGATGCCGAGACGTCTTGTCTGCCCTGGAGGGGTAGTCGGGCGGTAGACAAGGTGACGTGGGTGCGAGCATGGTCATCTGCAATGTGTCCAAGAGACAGAGATCAGCCATCAACCGGGATGTATGGTGTGGCAGACAGGAAGTAGGCCAGGGCGGCGGTGATTCGCGTTGGAAGCTTGGCTTGGAGCAAACCTGTTGCTCGGGCGATGCCTAGACCAATGCCCTGGCCGGCACCTCGACTGGACAGCAGGAGAACATCATTGACGTCTCGGTCTCGGATTAAATCGAAGAGATACCAAGGCCCCCCGGATATAACACAGATAGTCCGAGGGAGTCGCCGCGGATGAGCCGACATATTCAGCGTATCATCTTGACAAGGGAGCTTTGGTCGCACCGAGATGACTTTGAATGTGGCCCAGCATCTCAAATACCAGGGTCCAATGGCATCGAGGGCGGCAATGTCGTCCTACCCTGGTCGAGAAAGTGATGTCCCGGCGCCGAGCCGTTGATCTGCCTCTTGCTGACGCCGTCTGGTAACCACAGACGACCATCCATCAGGCTGCCGATCAACAAGACCTCCAACAACTCGTGATCAACAAAGTTAGTCCTCTCAAGGTCAAGCACAGCCTCCTTCCAGGTTCACTCACTGGTACGTCTGTCAAAACTAGCTTCCTCGAGCCCGCAGTCAAGGGCATCTCCCGCCGACAACCCAGATGGCGGAGAAACAACCGACCAATGCCGCAGCAATTACCCCGAACCCGACACCCGAGCTGCTGTCCCCCGCATGACCCATACCCCGGTCCCTGATGATGCTCATTGTCGAAAAAGGGGCGGTGCAGGCCCGGTCCAAGACGAGCAATGGCTCGGCGTGCGACAGTTCCGCCGAAACACCGCCGTCTCCCGCCAGTCACAGCGCGGGACGGCCGCGGACAAGCTGTCGCAACCCGGTCTGCGATTGCTCGGCGGCGCGGGGGAGCATTGGCGGTCATCTTGCAGGGGGAGAGGAAGTTGGGGAGATGCCAGCGGAAGGCGAACAGCCGACGGATGAGAGAGCCTGGTTTGGTCGTCTGGAGCTGGCGTGGTGGCATCCCGCCCGCGGCTCGGCATCCATCTTCCCCGTGGCGACGCTATGCGATCGGGGCTTGGTGGCTTGCATCTGTCGATGCTTTGCGAACCTTTGATATTGACCCTCTATGTTCATCGTGAGGTTCTTCCAACCAGGCCAGGCGTGGTGGCCATGCCTGTTATCTGCGACCGTGTTCCGTTTGTCCCCGGGCGGAGGATTCCCTCATTTCCCGCCGGCGAGGACTGTCCCCGACTGCAGCATCCGAGATGACCGCGAAAGTGCCGAGCCGCAGGCCTACCTGGCCATCTCCAGGTCACGCGTGCTGCAGACACCGCCTTGCCTCCGACCCTTCGCCCTTGATCGTCCCTTCCTCTCCACAACCATGCGCAAGGCACAGACTGCAGTGAGAAAAGGGCCGATGCCTCATCAAGAAAACTCGAAAGACACCGGCCAGGTCGCCAGAGCCCGAGCAGCCTCGACCGCTCGGTCCCTGCTTGCTTCGCTCGCCAAAGCTTGCGTGCATCCCTGCGAAATCAGTCAGTGCCACCAAGGTCGTCGCTCTCCCCGATCAGTCGTAATATCTGCGTCTTCTCATTCAAGCCTCCGCGAGCGGCTGCTCTCGACTCGGTCCGGGCAGACGACTGGCAAGCGCTCCCCTCCCGGGGAAGAGAGGGTCGTGCCGTCAGCCAGCCTCCCGCGGCTTCGCGATGACGGGAGAAACCTGCTCGTCAGTGGCCAATACGGGGTAAATACAGCAAAAGAAAACAGAAGAAGCAGAAGAAGCAGAACACCCGTCGAAAAGGGTCCATCTAAAAAAGCAACAGTGCGCCTCCGGGTATCGTTCAAGGGGTCGATCGAGCGTCCCCCGTTGTCTACCGTGCGCAAGTCATATCCATGATGCGATTCCGAACTCCGACACCCCTGACCGCATGCATCCGATATGCATAGCAGGTCCCTCTCTCGAACCACCGACCGCGCTTCATCATACAGCATTGACAGGCACGCCTTGGACGCCTCTCAGTTGTGACGACGATTCTCGTACTTCTCGTGCAAGCGTCTCAGGTGCTCGCGCTGCTGCCTGAAGGAAGAGTAGTCGCCTGCGAGCAGAACCTCCAGGATGCTGGGGGGACTCGGTCCGTCGTCGTCCCCGTCCATCAGATCCGCCATGCGGCGTCGGAGCTGTCTTTCCGCGACGTGGAATTCGTACAAGATGGTCTCGGCGTTGCTGGAGCCGCCGGCAATGTCATTGGACGAGTTGTTGGGATCAATGATGGACAGACGGTCCTTGTTCTTGTACGTCAAGTTGTGGGACTTGGACAACTGGGGGTTGGTTAGCATAGGGCCGATGATCAGAGCAGCGGACATACCTTGGCTACGTAGCCTGCTGGGTTCACGCGAATTGCCGTGTGCATAAAGTCAAACTTGTTGCCGTACAAGTCTAGGAACTCCAGGAGCATCTCGCCAAGATGGTGCTCCGGGACCAGGTTGCCGCTCTGAACCTGCGGCATCAGCTGCAGCATGCTCATGACCATGCAGCTCACGGAGAAGCTGCCAATACCACCGTTGACGGGCTCGTTGAGGCCACGCATGGCGAGGAAGTGCTTGATGATGGTCACCAATGGGGCCAGCGCCGGGTGCTTGTCCTTCCATGAGAGGAAAGTGCCGATCGCGGCCGGTCCGTCAGGCTTGTCGAACGAAATGTCCACCCTGAGACCCGTGGCAATATCGACATACTTGACCAGGGGCACTCTGGCCTTGGCAATGACTTCGACCGAGTTAGGGTCAGCCAGCCTGTTGGACACTAGGAACGCCTTGAACCTGTGCAAGGACGAAGCATTGGGGAAGGCCGACATGCCGCCATTCAGCCAGCCCTTCGAGCAGATGACGAGATCCATGTCCGCCGTCGGCAGGTACAGACCCGACATGAATGATCCGAAGGGACGGACCTCGAAGCCCTTGTACTTGGGGTTTCTCTGCATCTTCGTGCGGATCTCTTCAACAAGATCGCCTCGGATACGCTCCTCGAAGTCGCGCGGCTTGACATAGTCATAGAAATCGCTAATCTCCTTGTGAAGCCTGCCTTCTGGTCAGTGGCCGCCCATAAGTCCCAGGAGACACTGAAGACTCACCACAAGCTCAAACTTGAGCACTTGGAATGATCCCTGTACAACCACGGGCAGGGGTCCTCTCCCCTCTTTGGCGCCCAGTCATGAGTGATCCTACCGCGAGCAGGTACCCGTACGTTCTTCCTCGGGGCATACGAGGGAGGCTTGATCTCGTCGTCATATGTGCGCTTCCGGGACCCAAGGGGGTCATCATCCCTCGCAGGCCTGCGCGCCTCGGCACGGGGAGCGGGAGGGGATGGAGGAGGAGGAGCACTCGCACTCTCAGCGGCCTCTTCTTCATCCGACTCTTGTTCATCCTCTTTAGCGGCTCCGTCTTCTCCAAAGTCAAAGGAAATGAAGTCCTCTGCCTCGGTGGAAGCGGCCAGCCTAGCTGCAGAGTTGTCCTCCTGGCGAGCCTTGCGGATCAGCTTGACCATGTCCTTCTTCTTACGTGTGTTCTCGTCGGGAGGTAATGCGGTGTCGGCGTCAGGGTTCGACCACTTGGGCACAGTCTGCTCTGCGGCCGCCTCGGTACCAGAGGTGCGAGCGCGCTTGCTCGCTGGCTGACCCTCCTCGTCATCCGACTGGTCGGAGAAGTCCATGGCAGCCTCTTCGTCGTCCGACAGCTCATCAATGTTGCGATACGTCGTCGCATTCTCTTCATCGACCAGGTCCTCCCGCACCTCCTCGTGTTCCTTCAGCATCCGTCTTTCGGCGGGAAGAGGGCGTTGGTAACGGCCGCGGCCGCCCCGGCCACGATAATTGCCTCTGCGCCCTTGGTTGGGCGGGCCAGGGCGGAAGCTGTCGGCGCCCATGCCCGGGGGTCCATCCATTCGGAACGTGAAGTCTCCCTGGGGAGGTCGGTGGTCACCAAACCGAGGCGGAGGAGGGCCGCGGCGGTCGTCGTAGCCGCCGCGACGGTCATCGTGATGGCGGTTGGGCGAAGGTGGTCGGTTGTTGTAGTCGCGGCCTGGAGGTGGGCGTGGCGGAAGGCTGTGGTGCGATTGCTGACCGCGTCCACCGCGCCGGCCGCCGCCGCCCCGACGATTGTCATATGATGGGCGATAACTGTTCATGTCGCTGTCAGCCCTCGATCGAGTCCGTTGTCGATGTTGAGTGACCGTGGGGGTGAAGTTGCGAGGGGCGCAAGCAGGGAAGGCAGGGACGGGAATAAATGCGATCGCAAAATGTGATGTGCTGCAAGACGCGCCGCCCCACCAACGCTAGCCCTGTTTTGACTGGCGTGACATGTTTGGTGCCTTATCTTATCGGCCAAAGCCTGACGCGCCTCACCACATTCCGTCCTTGGTATGACTTCAGGCCTGAAGTATCAACATTTTCTATCAATGATTAGTAATTGCGATGAGGAACCAGGCCGAACCAAGGTGCGCCATTGGGACTATTATTATGTACTGAGCCTCAGAAACACGACAAGGAGGCTGCTTGGGGGCGAAGCCAGGCGTACCAAGCATGCCTAGAAGCGAATTAGCAGAGTTGTAAAACGGCAAGGCTGTCAGCTCGAAGCGGTATTGGAGAGTGTCAAGCCTCTGCATGCACACTGCCTCGGAGGACGTCACCCTCTTGTCGTCGCCTACTTCCACGCAGCCTGATCTGGCAAGATGGGCTCTATAAAGCAGTTTGCTGCCTCAGATGCGGAGCTTCAACTTGTAGATGGCTGCTGATCATACCGACGGTACACTGCTGTGCCGTGGTCTCTCAGACTAGGAATGATCATCTTGTTTGGATAGCAGAATGCTTTCCTCCATTGCTTGTTTTGCGCTTGTCTTGCCCGCCCTTGTTGCAGCCCAAGCGCTTCCAGCCATTACCGCCGCACCAAAACTCCGAAGACAAATCCAGGAAATCTGCGATCCGGTGTCTCGGGTGTTCGTCTGCGACAGAGGGACTTGTTACTGGGGAGATGATGGGTTTGTGGGCTGTTGCTCTACGTGAGTGTGGCGATCGTCCAAGACAAACTGGAGCCTAATGATCCTTAGGACAAGTTGCGTTCCGCGTACGACATGCATTGAAAGCGCAGAGCTGGCGACAGCGATCCCGTGCGATCACAACACAGGAGGATGTGTCATATGGTGAGAGCAACAGGCGTGGTTCCCAGACATGGCCCGGGCTAACATGACCCTCCCAGCTCGAGAGCCGAAGCTCCTTTTTGTGTGACAAACACCAACATCGCCATGGGTCATTATGCCATGTATTGCGACAACCTACGGGCCGTGAATACGTACTCTTACACGTATAGCTGGCCTGGGCTGGCTGCAGTCACGACAGCACAAGATGATCCCGGAGAGAGAGAGGGTTCCGAGCCGAGTGGGGATGATGATTCGGCGGCGCAGCCCTCCGAGACCCGTGCCGAGACATCCACGTCGGACGGCATCTCCGTCTCGCGGCCGAGGTCTTCTGATGGGTCCGCCACGTCGACAAGCTCCACTGGCAACGGGAGCGGAGACAGCGGCGACGACTCCGGTGGAAATAGCAGCGAGGCGCAGGACTCGGGTTCGAGCACATGGGCCATCGTCGGGGGCGTGCTCGGCGGAGCTCTGTTCGTCGCGGTGGTGGTGCTGGTATCATGGAGACGGAGGAAAGCTCGGAGGCGAGGACAGAACCCACCCAGCGTCACGACTCCGAGCACGGCAACACATCCAATGATGTTCGCGAGTCCTCATCCATCGCAGCCGTCACCGAATAGCCCACATGGATTTGCGCCATATGCGCCGTCGAGCATCACGGCATACTCTCCGCCACCACCTGCGTTTGATAGTGGCGGCGCTCCATACGGGGGCGTGATGGATCATTCATTCTCGAATCAGTCGTCCTCGTATGCCCACGAGCTTCCGGCCGATCAGCCACCATCGCGCCATGAGCTGGGAGGCAATCAGCATTTCTGGAGAAGAGCGGGGTAGCCGAATGGCCTTCACGGGGATCGGCCGAGTTGGAAAGACAGAATGAAAGAACCCGGAGATAAGCGATGCAGTCGACAACGAGAAAGCAGGGGCAGTGCATTCAAAAGATAAGGCAGAGGCCGGAGATGTTGTAGTTTTGTCAAGCCTGACAGGGTACGCACGTTCGAACGCGAGGCACCGAGGTCACGAGGTGGTCTTGGCAAGGGCAGTGTCCACGTGACTGTACTGGCTGTGTGGAGAATATCGGGTCGTTGCTTCCACTTCCTCCACTCCTTCTAGAAGCGTGATCATGATGTGGTGGCAGTGCAATTGATGTGCCATGAATTCTCCGACCGCCAGACAGACTTCCAACTCCCTTCCGTCTTGCCGCGACTCGGACGACGACAACGACTCATGAGCATCAGCAGCGTTTTTCTGGTGCAACTCTGTGTGCAGCGACAACCCGGAAATATCGCAAACCCATATATGCATCTCGTGCGTTAGTCGAAGCTCCGCCAGCTCCTCTCCTCTCCTCTCCCCATTCTGGTGTCTGGACGCGACAGCGCACCTCGAATATGCACTCACATTTTGAGGCCCCCAGAGCCCAAGACCAAGCCCGCTTCTCCCCGACCCGACCGTGCACCACAGCGTCAGATGACCAGCCATCGAAAAGACTCCCCACGAACGTCTCCGGATTTTGAGGCTTAGACGACGACAAGCTTTCACGGTGGGTGGTGCCAAATCGACGTCTGATTCGATATTGCGGCTCTGTACCCCCCAAACGCGCAGGGGTTTGATGCCGAACACAGCCTTCCTGATGGATTCCCCGCAAAGACGATGAACGAATGGGTCGAGACTTGAGAGATAGGCCCTGATTTTCCCCTCAGTTGGCAAATTCGACGCCGGCACCCTTGGCACCTCATTCTCGTTGATGGAGCTCGTCATCGGGGAGGCGACCTCATTCTGTTTCAATGGCGGCGAGACCGAACCAATCGATGGTCGCCGCTGGACGCTGATCTGGGGCGCGAACCAAGCCCTGTGACGCAAGCCCTATGGGCTCCGCACGCGCCAATGCAGTGAAGACACCACCACGCTTCACCACCACTGCACGACAATGACACGAGCCGACCGCCGTACCCCGCCAACGACAAGTGGCCTGGAGACGGCAAGCCACCTGTCTCGGTTTCAAGCCCGGAAACGACACCCAGGCACAGAGGTAGAGGCGCCAATTGGCGCTGTGGGGAGTGCCTCTCCGAGAAGCAAGCATCGCGGCTCCACGGCACAAGCACAAGCACGACAAGACGATGGATGGGCACAAGGAAAACGACTCGCACTTGCAGCAACAGTCGCAATCGCTAGCACACCAACAACCCTTGATCCCCGTCGTATTGGCGTGCCAAGAGCTCGGTGACGTGGCCAACCAGGCATGTTCTCAACGTGCCGCGGGGCCACTCGGCGAGGCTCTGCAGCCTTGGCACTCGTCCCAAGCCTGTCTGGCGGGGAGGCTCGCCCGAGCGAACCTGCCTTTTCTGTGCCCACTGGGCGCCCCCAGGCTCCAAGACCCTGTGTGGGGAGGTCCAATGGCTACCCAGCCGTCGTTATTACATACAAGCCAACGCGGTCCCCAAAAGGTCGGATCGGAACCCCTGTCGGACTCCTCCATTAATCGACTCTTGGTATTCGTCTCGGCTTACTGCTTGGCTCGGTTGACCCGCCATTCTTGTCCCTTCTACTTTCTCGTCGTGTTGACTTTCTTCCTTCTCTTTTGTCCCACGACAAACTTTCCTCGCCGAGCTCACCACCACCGTCCATTCCCCTGTGTCACTGACGAGCCACCACCACAGGATTGAGACAACCTTCCTCAAAGCTTGTGTCCCCCTCCCCCGCCAAGGTCCTCTTGCCCGGCTTGCCAGTTTCTGGGAAACCAACACGGGCGCCATGAGCGACGAGATCACAGCCGCCGCGTCGCCTCGCGGCACCGCGCCCCCGCCCTCGTCCGAGTTCAGGGAGCCTTCCACCTTCAACGTCAAGGACCTCCACAACGAGCCCGACAACGAGAAGCCCAAGAACAACAAGTTTGCATTCACTCCCACCCAGTTGAACAAGCTCGTCAACGCGCGTTCCCTTACTGCCCTTCGCGCCTTTGGTGGCTTGCCTGGCCTTGCTGCCGGTCTCAGAACCGACACCACTGCCGGCCTGAGCGTTGATGAGACGGAGCTTGAGGGCACCATCACCTTCGACGAGGCCATCGCTGCCGGTCAGGAACAGCGAGCACCAGAAGTCACCCCCGTTATCGCCGACGGCCGCCAACCCACCTTCCACCTGTCCGACCACCTCGAGATTGGCGAACATGACCGCCACTACGAAGACCGCAAGCGGATCTTCAACGAGAACCGCCTGCCCCGGCGCAAGCAAAAGTCCTTCCTGGCCCTGGCCTGGATCGCCTTCAACGACAAGCTGATCTTCCTTCTGTCCATCTCTGCGGTGGTTTCCCTCGCTCTCGGCATCTACGAGTCGGTGGAAGCAGATCTGCCTGAGGATAAGATCCAATGGGTTGACGGCGTGACCGTCATCGTAGCCATCATTGTCATTGTCTTCGCTAGCGCTGCCACAGATTGGTCCAAGACCTACAAATTTGCCAAGCTCAACGAACGCAAAGAGATGCGCGATGTCAAGGTCATGCGCTCCGGAAAGACCAGAAATGTGTCCGTTTACGAGGTCCTCGTCGGCGACGTCATGCTCCTCGAGACGGGTGATGTCGTTCCCGTTGACGGTGTCCTCATCTCGGGTGCTGGTGTGCAGCTGGACGAATCCTCTATCACTGGCGAGTCCGAGCTGGTCCACAAGAACCCTGCCCGCGACGCCGAGCTCCTGGAACACAGGACGCACGATGCTGACCCCTTCATCGTCAGTGGCACGACCGTCTGCGGCGGTATCGGCTCTTTCCTCGTCATCGCCGTCGGCACAAACTCGTCCTACGGCCGCACGCTCATGTCCCTCCGCACCGATGTCGAGGAGACGCCCCTGCAGCAGAAGCTCGGTCGCCTGGCCAAGCAGCTCATCACCTTTGGTGCCATTGCTGGTCTCATCTTCTTCGCCATCCTCGTTATCCGCTGGGGTGTGCAGCTACGTGGAAAGAACCTAGGACCGGCACCGACCGCCGAGAGTTTCTTCAAGGTGCTCATCCTTGCCGTTACCGTTGTCATTATCACCGTTCCTGAAGGCCTCAGTCTTGCCGTCACTCTCGCTCTGGCTTTCGCAACCAAGCGTATGCTGAGGGACAAGAACCTGGTCCGACTGATTCGGTCCTGCGAGATCATGGGCAATGCGACATCCATCTGCTCAGACAAGACTGGAACCCTCACTCAGAACGTCATGACCGTTGTCGTCGGCCGTATCGGCCACGGACACTTTGGTGACGTTGGTTCTCCGTCTCCAGCCTCGAGCGAGTCCGAAAAGACAGTCCAGGAAGCGTTTGTGAATGAGCCAGAGTCCATCCAGCAGTTCGTCGCCACTCTGCACCCAGAAATCAAGGAGCTTGTCAAGAACAGCATCGCCCTCAACTCAACGGCATTCGAGACCGATGATGAGGCGCAGTCCAGCTTTGTCGGTACAAGCACCGAGACGGCCCTTCTAAAGTTTGGCAGGGAACATCTCGCCATGAGCCATCTCAACGAGGAGCGTGCCAACGGCAACATCGTCACCATGTCTCCTTTTGACGCTTCTCGCAAGTGGATGGGCGTGCTGCGAAAGGTCGAGGGCGACCACTACCGCCTCCTGACCAAAGGCGCTGCCGAGGTCATCTTTGACCAGTGCTCCAACATGATTGCCAATCCTGCCACCGGAACCGCAACTACCCCCATCTCAGACGACTTCCGAAAGGAGCTTGACGCCTCGATCAGCGAGTATGCCAGCAAGATGCTCCGTCCCGTCGTCATCGCCTACCGCGACACCAATTCGGACGAGGCCTTCACGGATCCTGACGACACGGACACGGCTGATTTCGGCAAGCTCTTCTCCAACCTGACCTTCATCGGTGTCTTTGGTATCCGTGACCCCTTGCGGCCGGAAGTCACCGACTCGGTTCGCCAGTGCCAGGATGCCGGCGTCGTTGTTCGTATGGTCACAGGCGACAACTTCCTCACCGCTAAAGCTATCGCTACTGATTGCGGAATTTACACTCCGGGAGGCCTGGCTATGGATGGCCCTACCTTTAGGAGGCTCACGCCCAACCAGCTCGACCTCGTCATTCCTCGTCTTCAAGTCCTCGCGCGTTCCAGCCCCGAAGACAAGCTCCTCCTAGTCTCGCACCTCAAGGGTATGGGCGAGGTCGTCGCGGTCACCGGAGATGGAACCAACGATGCTCTGGCCCTGAAGGCTGCCGATGTCGGCTTCGCCATGGGTATCCAGGGTACTGAAGTTGCCAAGGAAGCCGCCTCCATCATCCTGCTCGACGATAACTTCAAGTCCATCGTGAAGGCTCTCGTCTGGGGTAGGACTGTCAACGACGCCGTTAAGAAGTTCCTTCAGGTATGTCACATCTTTCTGTCTCGACAAATGCAAACCTACTAATCGTTCCAGTTCCAATTCACTATCAACATCACTGCCGGTACTTTGACAGTCGTCACTGAGCTTGCGAAAACAAGCGAGGAAGCCGATGCCATCTTCACCATTGTCCAGCTGCTCTGGATCAACCTGATCATGGACATTTTCGCATCACTTGGTCTGGCCACCGACTATCCCTCGTCCGACTTTTTGAAGCGCAAGCCCGAACCGCGAAACGCCCCTATCGTCAGCGTCACCATGTGGAAGATGATTCTCCTCATGGCCATCTACCAAATGGTCATCATCTTCACCCTTCACTACGGTGGCGATGCATTCTTCCCCGAGTCGTACACCGAAGACCAGCGCCAGACCATGCTCTTCAACATCTACGTCTGGATGCAGTTCTTCAACCAGCACAACTGCCGCCGTGTGGACAACAAGATCAACATTTGGTACCAGGGTGTTCTTCGCAACCCGTGGTTCCTCAGCGTGCAGACCCTCACCTTGGCCGGCCAGATGATCATTATCTGGTTCGGTGGCGCCGCCTTTGACACCCATCGCCTTACTGGCTCTCAGTGGGGCTGGTCGCTGCTCCTCGGTGTTCTGGTCATTCCCCTGGGTGCTCTGATCCGCCAGATCCCTGACAGCTACGCGCTGGCCTTCTTCCACTTTTGCCGCAACGTCACGCTTCCCATCCGCCGGGCCATCACCAAGCCCCTGCCTGAGCGCTGGAGGCCCAAGAAGAAGGAGAACGACATGGGCGCCGCCGAGGCCTGGGTCCTGCAGACAGGCGCCGCCCTTTTGCGGCCCGTCAACTACCAGTGGGGCACCCATGGTCCCCCTGAGCCGACTGGTCTCGTCGGCCGCACCACGAGCATCTCCCTCGCGCAGCGCGAGGCGCTCGAGAAGGCCGTCCGCAGCGGTCAGAGTGGCGCTGGCGATATCAACATTGTGGAAGCCATTGATATGGCCAAGCACAACAACCCCAACCTCATCCACCGCAACATTGAGGTGCACCCCGGAACCTCCAAGGAAGATCCCATTCTTCAGACTCCGACCGCTGGCAACGGCAAGAAGATCCCGCCCAGCCAGGACCCTGAGATTCTGAAGTGGATGAAGATGGGCTCCCTGGCCAACTCCTGATCAACGGATCCTCTGAAAGCGGACATTATTATTCGGCGCCTGATACCCACGCCAACTATACCTGACCAGGACATATGCGCCTTGACGATTTATGATTTGATTATAGAGATGTTATACCCGTCGTTACTGCACCATATCTGAGCTAGACAATTGAAGCAATTTGACTGCAAGTTCATTGAACACTGCCAGACTGTGAGTGATGCATCGTATTGATGGAACAGCCTCGTCACCTTACATCGTAACTTTGTACCATTGGATGAAAGACAGTGATCTGTTCCAAGAGAAACGAATGACGTCGCTGACAATGGCATTCATGACCCGCGCCACAAAGGCTCGATTCTACTCACATCCAGAACTTGAGCGTGTCTTTGATGCTGAAACCAGCACAATAGACCTGGCTGTCGGACTGACTTTAACGATCTCAAATCGACATCGTTGAGCGTAGGACCATCACCAATACCAGAAATACCATATAATTAGGCAGTGGCCAGGATGGATTCATTCGATCACGACATTCACACATTACAATTCAGACCGTCACCCGCCTTCAACACATCACCACCAGAATCATCACCATGGCTCCACCTGCCTATCTCGTCACCTCCACGGCCGACCTCCCTCCCTGGACCCGGCTGACCGGCCCCCGCCTCACACAGTGCCGTAGTTGGCTTGAGGACATGCGTCTGACCGGCAACTTCCCCATCCACGTCCGCAAGCTACTCGACGAAGATCTCGCTGCCAAGGCCAACATTGTCGTTCACTATCTCCACCGCTGGGATGCCGCCAACAACGGCCAACTTGAAGCTTTCAAGGCCAAGGTCCCTGACCTGTTCCGCTTCATCAGCAAGTCCTCTCGGGTCTCTACCCGCAACCTGGTGATGAGCAAGCTTGGTGACCTCAAGTGCCTTGACGACTGGGTCGAGAAATGG
Source organism: Plectosphaerella plurivora (assembly GCA_020726575.1). Classification (NCBI taxonomy): domain Eukaryota; kingdom Fungi; phylum Ascomycota; class Sordariomycetes; order Glomerellales; family Plectosphaerellaceae; genus Plectosphaerella; species Plectosphaerella plurivora. The sequence goes on along the minus strand of JAGSXJ010000010.1, from coordinate 807,496 downwards.
ATCTCGGCTCAGTCGGAGGGCACTGTTTCCCCGCCCTTGCTGTCTGACGGCTTTGATCAGGGCCGCGAGGACATCCGTGCTCAGACCGAATCTGTTCGAGATGCGATCACCACGTGGAAGGATGCGAACGCGGAGGAGCGCCATGCGGCCGTTGTGCTGGTGTGGGTTGCTTCAACGCGGGAGATGTGCTTCGGTATCATGTCTGTTCTCTGCAGGTGCAGGGTCATTGATGCTTCAGGCCCTGTGTACCATGAGGCGAACACGTTTCTCAACTCGGTGCAGCAGCTCTTGCAACATTGCAACGGCGCGGATGTTGAGCAGGCTTGGTAGCCGCGAGTAACTCTACCGTGAGACTGTGCTAGGACAGGTGAGTGAGGGACATGGGAGAGACTGACAGACTGTTTTCCTAGAATCTGGACATTACGGCTTTCATTTGTTTGGGATTTGCACAGGTTACACCCGGCACATTGGAGAGAGAGACCCTCCGTCGATCATTTGCGTAGAGAGAAATGATACACGTTGGAATGACAAACTTGACGGAGAAGCCTCAGCCCAGTGATGCGTGATGTCTGTAGATCAAGGCGGCTGAAGACTGCGGCTTTCGATCACACGATGCAAGGTGCCAATGCTGTCCTCCGATGGTTTCAATGTGGACAACAGTCAATCATCCACCACAGTCAACCATCCGCTACAGTCAATCGTCCACTACAGTCAATCATCCACTACAGTCAATCATCCACTACAGTCAATCATCCACTACAGTCAATCATCCACTACAGTCAATCATCCACTACAGTCAATCATCCACTACAGTCAATAAGCAGGTCAGGGGTATACTACCTCCACCTAACTGATCGGGAAACCCCACACGAAATATTTGAGTAGGACAGGGCTGAGGACTTACAGAGTTGGAACTGGAGCTTCCAGGCTGTGTGATGGTATTGGATGTTTTCGAACACTTTTGGTATTCCGTCATCCTTTAGGGTCGCCGCGATCCTACGCAGTTCCGATATGTCGACAACTTGCAGCCAGGCCCAGGTCTGGGCCGACTTCAGAAGATCGATGGTTTCAGCGCTTATTCTGCGCCTAAGGAGCTGCGTCTCCTTCGATACACGATGGTAGAACTTCTTGATGATGGCCTGTCGTTCGGCGTCCTCGGGAAAAAAACGCTCCACCGTCAACAGGCTTGCGCTCGCGACGAGCCTGGGCGCTGGTAATGATGTCGTCGAGATCCTCTGGTCGCAGTCCGTCCAAGCCCTTGACCGATTTGTCGTAAAAGTCGCGCATGAGGTTGAGGAATTCGTCGCGCGACGGTAGTAGACCCTCTTGGCCTACGGATTCTGCGTCCGACCGGTGATGGGAAGGATCGCCAGGCTCGACGACAGTGGTTGCTTCATGCTGGGATTCCATCATTTCGGCGCCTGGGTCCTGAGATAGTTCCATGTCGTCGGTGATGATGCGAAATCGACGGGTTAGGAAGGGGGTGATCGTCGTGTGTCGTACGGCTTGAGTTTGTGAGCGGGAATGAAGATGCGTGGAGAACGATGAAGTTGACTACTTTCAAGATTACAGGGCAAGCGCAAATGAGGTTGGCATCTTTAGGTCGAATACATCAAGTTATATTGTGTTGGTCTTTCCCTGGAACTCTAAGCAGTCAGTACAGTCGCAAGCCATCATGTCTTGGGCCGAATTCAAGGTCGGAAGCCGATATACGACATGTCTCCGATCCAAGTTCTTTTCACCTGTCATCTGTACGCTGCTCCCGTTCCTGCCCCTGCCTCACATTATGAGCGTCGTGGAGGCTGCATACCCGCCCGCCCCTGTTCAAGATGAGGTTCCCGGTCCTCGGGACGCTAAGGGCTGGGACTCAATGTACAGTGACGGCTTTGACGAAGCACTTGGCACGACTGGTTTATGCGGTACATCGGGCCTTTTCTCCCAACTCTGTTTTACTGCCGCGAGGGGCGCGAACCTAGCTACATGGACTCAATTCGGGGGGCGTCACCCCCTTTCAAATGTGCAAACCGCTGGCCTATGGCCACGCGGTGTCTGGCCCAAACATACTACAACTCATTCCACGATGAGAAGAAGTTGATTCGTCAACAGTGGTAAATGAATCTCTCCCATCTCTCAAGATAACCCCTCCTCGTCTGTGGCCCAGCCGGTACCGAGGTCCACGACCATGCCACGCATCCCTGCGAGATATTGAACCGCCGCCCAAAACCACGGTCGACCCCTCTATTTCATCTGGCACCCGCGTATCGCACACTCAGCCCTGTCCGCGGATCGACCAACCAGAGACCCAAGGGAACACAGCCCGGCATACCCCTCAATGTTGACGCACCGTTGATGGTGGTGTGGGGCTACGCGTATCTGCAGGAGTACGCTGGGCATCTCGGGGCAGAATTTCCAGAAGGAATCAAGTCTGTCTCTATTTTGATCTCAGTTTCGTGCCTGTTATGCCTGTTGCCGCTCGGGTTGCCGCTCGGGTGCTCAAAGGATTCAGGGGGAAAGGGGTCACAGTGTGACCTTTTCCTGGGCAGCCTGGGCGGGATCTCGTAGGGCTGAATCAGTTGTTGGCATTCCGCGGATTGTACGACTTGGAGTAAATCTTGTGTGTATTGTTCGAAAAGGAGTACGAGATGAGGAAAACGCTGTTGCTGTGGTCTAGAATACAAATTTCGTGATCTCTTCATGTTCTCATGCAAGAAACTCTTGCCCCATTATCATGTCGTTAAAGCCCACCTGTCGCCGAGTCCAGGCGATGGCGTCGACCACCTCTTGTAGCATCATCATGTCTGTGTGCTGCAGCAGGTCCGATAGCTCGGCGACGAGACCGTAACCTATTGACGTGGCCCACCACATTTGCTTCCCAAGTCGGTCCAGCAACACGCCCCAGTGCATTATAATGACGAGAGCCATGGGGTCGTGGGCGACGACGGCGTGCCCGAAAGCCTTGCCATTCCACCCAGGGTAGGAGGAACAGTAGGACCTAATGACCCCGCGGGCATCCTCGGCAAAGCATGAGCCGAGGTGGTGGATGGCACGGCGGTATGTCTCGTGCGCAGTCAGGGGCTCCGGGTCGACGAGGGGTCCCAGAGGCGGGTCGGGCCTTATCTCGTCCGGGTTGTCGCGGGCGTGAAGAGCGTCGTTGATGGAGTTCAGGCGGGCGAGCACGCCTCGGGTCTCGACATCAAGAATGGACTGGTCCGGTATGCCGATGGAGTGAAGGGATGTCATGGGGCTGCGGAGAATTGCATTGACATGGGCGAGGCCAAGTGTTGTCGCACCGTTGAGCAAGTTGAAAAGACCAACAATGTGGCCGAGGGACGTGTTTGATTCGGCTTCGATGGCGACCTGAGGCATGGCGCAGTGGTAGACGGCGGCCATGGAGGACACAAGGAAGGCCAGCCAGTACTCGTCAGGGGGAGAGTTGGGGTCGCTAAGCCAAGCACGCAACATGGCGCTGGTCGTGCTGTAGTACTGCATCGCAGCCTGGGTGTAAGCTTGCGAGTCCCGACGGTCGAATGACCCGTTGATGGCTAGGTCGAGGGCGGTTACGGCGAAGATGCCCTGGAGCACAAATGGGTGGCGCAATCCCTCACGGGGCAGCAGCGTCTGCATGAGATGCGTATCCTCGGGAAGCGAGCACAGTGAGTGGAATGTGCAGGTAGACCAGCGGTGCATGAGTTCGAGCTCAAGCACCTTGCGGGCCTCGGAAGTCTCGGAGGACCCATCACTGACAGCTGTTGATGCGCTCGCGCTCGAGGGGGAGACGATGCTGGATGAGGCGGAGGAGCCGGTCGTAGTCGCTATCGTATCCTCGGGAAGTAGGAGGAGGGAACTGCCACTGCCGCTGGCGTTGCCTCCGAGGTCGTGTATTCCGATAGAAGAGGGGTCGAGGCTGGCGGCTGAGCTGGAGGGGCCGTCTTTGTAGGAGCATTCTGTCTTGCGCACAACACAATTGGCACACGGAGGGCCTTGTTCGTCACACTGGGGAGGTCAGTGGCCCGGGTCTGTGATGTTTCGACTGAGAACTGTGGCATACCTTGACGTGCCGTCTCTTGCATTGCATACATCCCCTGCGGGATTTGCTGTGAGGCTTGCGCTGCTTCATCACGGGTCGAGTATGAGTTGGGGCTGAAATGTAAGGGGTAGTAGGCTGTGACTCGGGGAGTCCATTGTATTCCTCCCTCGCAGCAGCGAAGCCGGTCAAAGGGGGTCCGATCGAGGTCCCTCGGCCGCTATTTAAACAAAGACGGGAAGAGGAGGGGGATGGAGGGCTTATGATGGGCGCGACAGAAGATTGAAGGATTGAAGTGCAGTGTGCGGTGCGTGTGTGTGAGTGGTAGGTGTGCCTCCCCTCCTCCCTTCACTCGTGCTTCTCCTCCTCAGGTTGTCCCACCCTGCTGGTCCGAGCGCCGGCGCCGCGTCTTAGGTACACCGCCCCACGATGCCGGGTGCCTGGGTCTGGCTTGGAGCATGTGCGTTGGAAGTGTTGGCGGCTCTTCTTGTCAGTGGTGGACTTGGGTTGGACGTTGCAGCTGCCCTGTTTGCGACGGGATGGATGGGCGTGTCGTGGTAGGGCGATGTACTCGCCACGGCAGCTGCGACTGACTGGGCACCGGCCATATGCCCGCTTCCAATGACCCTGCCCTAAAAAGTTCCTCTTCTGTGCTAGCCGGGGCAGGAGCTTGGGGTCGCACCTGCCCGCCCGACTGGACGGACACGCCCACCCTGCCGCAGTAGCGCTGAACGCTGGGAATCATAGTGACTTGCCGCTAATCCACGGGCGGTGCAAGTACCCTAATTCCCCGCCTCGGCCGTCCTGCGGCCCTACCAACGGCTGCCATCATCTTTCTTAGGGCGAACCCAGCCTTGGGGTGTGGGTTGTGTCCCGTGTCCCTCGGCTGGGGTGGCTCAAGTTCATCGACATTCCCTTATTGCCCCCCCTCGCTCAGCCCTACAGAACTGTCCAACGAGGGTGCGGCCCGGCATATCGTCGATTGATCATCATGACGACCCCTTTTACGTGAGCCAACCGGAGGCGTCGGCTGCCGCCTCCAAGAACTTCTGCCTTGCTCCCACAGCCTCTCCAAGTGGCGTCACGAGCCTGCCGATCAGGGGGATCGAATGCGGACGAGCCTCCCTGAGCCATTGACAACCTCAGTGATCGCCATCAACCCCCTATCGGCGGCCCCGAATTGATTCACTAGATCCCGGGCCTCCGGCATGGCGGAGTCGCAACGGTTGGACGACGTCCGGGAGACAGCCACAGCCTGGGGTTCAAGTTCGCCACTCGCCGCAACCGATCTGATATGTACAGATACCGATACCGGTACCCGCGCGCGCGCGATGCGGCCTCCGAGACGAGGCAAGGCAGAATATCCGCGATGCCCTGATGCCCGACCGACGACTCACCGCACTGCTGTGGCCTCGCGGACACCGTGGACTCCGTCTCGTTCAGTGATCTCAGTCAGACCCTGCTTATCAATCACTCGACTGCAGGCCGTCCAGGTCTGTCTGTACGTCTGCCAAGAAGGAGAATGTCACATTGCAGTGCATCAATTATTGACAGTCGAACAGAAAAGATGTTCATCGACACTGATGCCAAATCGCGACCGGAAGATTAGACGTTGCTTTGCTGAGCATACTCACCATGAGTCATCTTCGCTAGATATGGCAGCATCAGATCCTTGCTTCAACGTGCCTTGACCTGTGATCCAGGGGCGGGGCCGCTCAGCCTGGTTTTGCCATTGTAAAGGGGGCAAAATGACAGCTGCGGTTCAAAATTGGCAGATGCCCTGAAACGCACTAGATGATTGACTGTGGTGGATGATTGACTGTGGTGGATGATTGACTGTGGTGGATGATTGACTGTGGTGGATGATTGACTGTGGTGGATGATTGACTGTGGTGGATGATTGACTGTGGTGGATGATTGACTGTGGTGGATGATTGACTGTGGTGGATGATTGACGGTGGTGGACGTTTGACTGTAGTGGACGTTTAACTACAGTGGATGATTGATTGTAACGATCGGGCAAGGGTCCTATGAGTGAGGCAGGGGCGGCTATTTGGTCCAAAGGCACTCTGGGCCTATTACTTGCTATCATTTGCTCCCGGAGTCTGTCTTCAGGCCTCATATATTGCAGAACACTAGTACATGTACCTCCAGGTGACAGCTTTGTCGCCCTTGGCGGACAGTTCCTCGACGCTGTGTTCATTGCCCTCGCCGTCTGCGAGCCTGCGCCCGCGTTTCTTGTTGATGGTCGTGTAACTGAAGAGCAGGATCAGGGCAGCCACGATACCTGCTGAAATGAAAGCCAGCTCGAGGGCGTGGCCCAGGATATATCGAGGCGAGTCCTTGCCGCGGTAAAAGTTGGACGCCATGGCCTGTGATGATGTGTCAGTACATTGCCGGCAGGGAAGGGACATCAATGTCGACTTACACCGCCGAGGTTGCCGACACCAATCTGGATAGCCATGCCGACGCTGCGCTTGTAGCTTCCCGAGAGGTTGTTGGCCAGCCAGGTGATGACGCCTGGGAAAGCAGGGTAAATGGCACATGCGGCAATGAAGACGCCGGCGTAGACGACGCCAGGGGAGGTCGAGGAGATGCACATGGAGAAGCCGACGATCATGATGCAGAGGAATGGTACGATGAAGGCGCTGCGCTTGCCGACGCGGTCGCTGAAGTAGGCGGTGACGACGGCGAGGACAGCGGCCGTGATGTAGATGGGGACCGTCATGAGCTGAGCGGTGCTTGAAGTGTAGCCGAGGTTTCGAATAATCGTTGGGAGGAAGAGACTGATGCCATAGAGAGGGCAGACGATCTGCGATTGTAAGTCAGATCACTGAGGAAAGAGGATGGATGTCGAAACTTACACCCCAGTAGACAAAGATGTTGACCCAGATCTGCCAGTCTTTGAAAGCGTCCCAGACGTAGCTCCATTTGAATTCCTCAGCTTCGGGAACGGCAACCTGCGGTCTATCGCTGATGACCTTTTGGCTTCGGGAGAGGGATTGGTACTTGAGTCGCCAGACGATGAAGACCCTTTCTTCATGGGATAGGAACCCGGCCGTCTCGGGGAAGTCGTAGAGGGCCCAGAATGCCCAGATGGCAACGAGGACTAGGATAGTCAGCGAGTTGCTCATTGTCAGGGGCTGGCGCCAAGCTCACCAGTTACGATGCCCTCAAGGATGAAGATCCAACGCCAACCCTCGAGACCGCCAACACCGTCCATGTGGGCGATACCATAGGCCAGCAAGCCACTAAAGGCGCCAGCCACGGATGCAGCGCTGAAGAATAGGGCCTGACGGAATTGAATCTCGTGTCTAGCATACCACATTGTCTGTCCTAGAGTTAGCTGAGGTGCCAGATTGAACATGCCCTTTGGAATATGGTGGCCGACGTACGAGGTAATACTAGGAGTCTGTCAGTCGAATGCTCGCGAATGTTGACAGGGGCTTACATACTGCGACACCGGGGAATAGACCAGCCTCGGTAAGGCCGAGGAAGAATCTGGCGACAAGCAGGCCCTGGTAATTCTGAACGATGCCCATGAGGGTCATGACGAGTCCCCAAGCGCACATGATTGTGGGCAGCCAGACGCTCGGCCGAAGCTTCTTGAGCAGGAGATTGGAGGGGACTTCGAAGAAGCAGTAGGAGAAGAAGCTGGAAGATAGTCAGCATCACGTAAGGGTCTTTGGTGTGATCAAGTGGCTTACAAAATCGTCAGACACCAGTTGTACTGGTCATCAGAGATGCCCAGATCCTCCTGGAGGCCTTCGATCTTGGCGTTTCCAATGTTTCCACCTGGGATGTCAGTTGAGGGGAGGTGGAGTCGATGGAAAGGTCGAGGTCTTACGGTCCAGGAAGGAGAGGAGGTAAAGGAGGGCGAGCATGGGGATCAGGTGAAGGTCCATCTGTGGTGTCTTGTATCAGCGGGGGTTGATGGAGTGTATTCTGCGGATAGAACTTGCCTTTCTGAGAATCTTCTTCTCGTCAAGATGCGAGAAGCTTTCACGGGTCAGGCCCTCGGCTGTAGCAGCGGCATCAACTTGGTTCTTCATCTCCTGCCGGCTGAGAGGGGCGGCATCATGGTGGTCTTGGACATGGCCGTTGCCATCCTCGGTCTCGGAGACGTCAGGCTTGTCGGTGGAAAATGGGCGAGGCATTGTGGAAGCAACTTGAAGAAAGGCGTGACAGGTAGCTGGCCTTCAACGGTTGACCGACGAGAAGAGGAGCAGCGAGCAACGTTCTCTTAAGCCCGTCTTCATGTCGATCGAACGGTTCAGTGCCGTCACCAGGTCCCGCGACTCCATGTCATTGTCCCCTCCCCCGCGTTTGTTTCCTCGGTTCCCCAGACTCCACGTCGCGCGTCATCGTCACCAAAGTCAGTAGATGCCCCCACAGGCGAGACCACATTTCGTAGGTGGCTTGGCCAATCGAGCTTGAATCGACGTCTCGAGGAAGGACCGACCAAAGTAGCGCCGCACATTAACAAGTGGCATCCACCACAGGCAGGTGCGGCTTCTGTTCCGCACCCACACCCCGCACCCCGCACGACCACCAACCACCAACCTCTGACCAAGCTCCAGCGGGCGCACCACACACCAATTTGCCCACTTACATCACCGGCCTGTCTTTCCTGTCTTTTCTGCTTCAGCTCGAGACTCTGCCGCATTTCCATCAACGATGACGGTCGTTTGCTGTCGTCCGAGGATGCTGGCAGTGGGGTTCCCCCCCGAGTCTCCGACGAGGCCGGGTCGGTGGGTGCTCCGACCTGGACCGGACTTCGGCCCCAGCCCCGGTGACTGCTACTTTGCGGCCGGAAGACGGTGAGGCTCCGAGTCTGACAATACTCACAAACTACCAGAATAGATGCGAAACTTGAAGGATTGCAGCGTATCCATCGTGACGGGGCTCGGTGACGTGGCCGAGCTGACGGATAGGCAGAACTTCAAGGGGTGAAAACATGGCTGCCTGGACTCGAGTCGGGATATATCACATTCACCATCACATCCATCATCAAGCACCATGACGCCCAAAACCTCACGATCTACTGGCAATACGACTACAGCTCTGTTTCATCATGCCTTCATCCGTCCAATTTCCCCTAGCAAACCTCCCGCCCGAGCTTCAAGACGAAATCTGGACCCTGACTCTCCGCACCACACCTAAAATCTTCCATGTCGCCACCACTACTCCCTCCCCAACAGATCCATCGAAACACCGCCTCACCTTTCATCACAACCACCCCCCTCCCACGGCGGTTCTCGTCTGCAGACAAGCCCGCGCCGCCGCCCGTCGCGCCGGCTTCACTTCCATCCCCCAACCCTCTGACGCTCCGCCCATCTGGATCAATGCCCGACACGACATCCTCTACCTCGACAGGCGCACCGCCAAGCGTGTCATTACTTACAGTCCCGAAGCACCACAACTCTACCTCGTCCCCGCCCTCCGCTCGTTGCACAACATCGGCTTCGAGGTGGGCACCAAGCTGCCCGGTCGCATCTACCCCGTCGAGGGCTTCAAGGGCTCCGCGGTGCGCGACTTCATGGCACTCCTAGTGTCTGTGTTGCTTGACATCGCGCCGCATTTCAAGGAGCTGCATTACCTTGCGCCGTGGGTCCACGAATCTCTTGACGAGAGCCCTGTTCAGTCGCTCGACTGCGTGATTACGCCTCTCGACACGGGAACCACCGTGTACACTTTCGGGAGGCGCGGGACACGATCATGGGAAGAGGTGCGCCCCGAATTCGTCGCCGCCCTGGATGCTCTTGATCTTCCTGGGGGCCCGCCGGTGCTGAAGGCCTGGAGGTTGATCAGGCAGCATCCGCTGGGAATATGCCGTGGGGAGATTGTGGGGAGGATGGCAGCTCTACAAGTGGGCACGCTACTTTGTCCGCCACACACACAGGTCCCTGATGTAGACAGGTTCGTCACATAGACAGGTCTGTCTTATGACCAGATTCATCATGTAAACAGGCCCGTCAACTAGATAGGTTCGTCGCCTTATTCAATCGAATGGATCGCACCTTCTTGGTCGAAGCAGGGTTTACAGCGCCGGTGTTGGTGGAGACGGAGTAAGATCTAGGGTAAGGTCTGGTTGTTCGCATCGCTACTTGAGCCTTTGACTGACCCGACGCACAGGGTGATAGAGGAAGGACCGGTGAGCGAGGGTTCAAAGGTACGGGGCATGCCGAAATACCTGTGGCTTTTCGGTGTCCTCTTCGATGGGTTCGTCCCGGGCCGCTTGACAAGGACCTAGTGGCAGGCAGGAAAAAAAAGAAATCTGATATCGAAACAGAAAGGGGGGTTGCGGCCTGGCCTGATTTGTTGCCCGCAGCGACGAGGCTGGCGCATGTCACCCACCGACAGCAATGACTGCAGCGTGCTAGGGCCGGGGAAGCCAGGGGGCAGGTCCCGATAGGACTCGTTACAAGTCGGAGAGGCGCCCCAGGAGCGTGACAACGTGCTCAGACGGCTGAGCATGGACAGAGGCTGAAAAGACTTGCTTCAATTGGACGTACCCCAGGCTTCGACCAGGTTGGATCCCCAACGGCCGCTGCCGCGGAACCTGGTCCGAAATGCAAGGCCACGAACCCTGTCCGAAATGCCATGTCATCGCACCCACGAAAGTCGATTGGTGGCTGGTGTTACACAGCATGACCCTATCTGTGACTGGTATTACGAGCGACAGCCCTGCATCATGGCCCGGCCCGGCAGAGATCAAATAGCGGAACAGAGAGCAGAGAGACGACTCGGAGTCCATAAAAGTCGGCGGCCTCGCCCCGGGTCCCCTGTCTGGGGTGTGTCTGGCACTCTTGCACTCTCTTCAGCTCTGAGACAGGCCCTCTAGATTGTTCTCGCCGAGTGACCATGAACGCCGGGACGCCTCCCCCACTCGGACCAACCATCAACACCTCCGGCTACAATTATGTCTTGCAATTCATCGCTGCCGTCCGCGAGGAGGAGGCGGCCAGGATCGCTGATGCAAAGAAGGCTGTCGAGGTGGGTGCGCCGCGCCTGCGGGCAAGCATCCATGCGAAGCAACAGGAGTTTGATGCGAAGCGTCAGGAGCTTGCCAAGATCGAGAGGGAAATGGAGGAGATCGGGAAGGAAATAGAGGGGGAGGAAGCGCAGGTGCAAAAGCTTTTTTCGGACCTCGAGACCCTCAAAGCTCAAGATCCGTTGAAGGAGATACACAATCGGTCCTCGGTAAGTACTGGCCTAGGTACTCAGCTACCTGCTTGATGGATACGCCTGCTCATCAGCCGGTGCGAGACAGGCCAGAGAACACACACCGGCACCATCCAGTGTCCCAAAGCCCGCCTCCGGTATCTCGACATCTGCAAACAATGCATCAGGTCAACTCGAGCACGATGATGCCCCTCAAAACCCGAATCAATCCGTGTTGGACGACGGCGAACCGCTCGATCTCCGCCCGAACAAGCGCCGCCGAACTGCCGACGACAATTCGGAGAAACTCACCGAGAGAACAGTCGACTATGACACTGTTTACGCAAACGGGCAACCAACCCACCACATCGTCGAGTACCCCAAAAAGTCCGGGACCTATTACATCGTGGAGTGCCAGAAGCATGCGCTCCAATTCAACAAGAGGCCTCTCCTCAGCGCCATGAAGCATGCCCAAGCAAGAGCCCACGGCGCCCCAAATGGCCAAGAGCCCGCCATCAAGGAGCTCGGCTCGCAAGTGATAGGCTGCGACGCGGCCAAATTCAAGCAGAATAATGAAGCCTTCAAACCAAAGGATGTTCCAAAAACTCGCCCACGCCTGTCCGAGGTCGTCCACCCCGAACCTGGAAAGCTCTACCTCGGGCCTTGGGTCACCCGCGGCAGCAAGACCTGGTATGCCGTCGTGGTGCTCCCACTCGGCGATCTCCAGTCCATCGGCATGGAAGGCACCCTCAGAGACACAGGTCTCCTCAAACGCAACATCCCTCGGTGTTACAAGGTCGAGCAAGGGAGAATCGTCGGTTTCAGGACGGGCTATGACGACCACTGTGTCGCGCTCCCGAGCCGAAAGTATCCCCTGCTCTGGATCCAGGCCAATGTTCACTTCAACTTTAGGGATGGCAAGCTCCAGATCCCCAAGCAGCAGTGTTTCTCATGGCTCCCTGCCAACAAGCTACGCACATTCCATGGATCAGGGCCCGACGGGAAGCCGATAGAGATTCCTGCAGCCGTCCGGGACCTCTTCCAGCCGCCGGGCCCCAATCAGGCACCACTGGCAGACATGGAGGGTGCTGAGGGGGTTACCGTCGCTGACGACGAGTCGGACGAGGACCATGTCGACGAGCCAGGACAAAGGTCTGATGATGAGGAGGATGAAGAGCATGACAACAGTGACGACGACGAGGAGAAAGGTGACGAGGAGGAGAATGACGCGGACGATGTGAACGACAAAGCAAGGGGCATGGAGCCAAGAGAGTCGGGGGGTGCCACGGCCGGTGTCGGGTCGGTCGGTACAACTTCCATTCCCAATGATGCATCGACTCAGTCGGTCCAGAGCCCGGGCACAATGAGCATGCAATCGGCAAAGAACCAACCCCTCCATGCTCAAACTACTCAGGCTCAACCTCATCGGCCTTTTCAGCCTCCCCAAACCCAAACCCAGCAGGCTCAACCTACTCCAGTTCAACCTTCTCCAGGTCAACTTCGACAGTCCCCAAAGAGCATGTATCCAAGCCCCGTCAGCCGCACCGGATCTCTGTCACAACACCCCCGAGCACCGACTGTGCCGTCCCTCCCTTCACATACGACCATGCCACCTCCCTCCAACCTGATCGCAACAAATTCCCAGCCCGGGCCTGCCAGTCTTCGAAACATGGCGGCGGAGGCCATGGCACACAAGTCCTTGACAAACCATCACCACAGCTTCCAGCCGCAGCTGGGCGAAGCAGATATGATGAAGTATATTCAAGAGAGCGGCCAGTCGGTACAAAAAGCGTTGGCCCATTATCACGCGGCCCCTTTTCATCCCCAGGTATCGCAGGGCCAAGCAGAGATGGCTCCGATGGGGCCTGTGCAGTACCCGGGCATGGCATACCCTGGGCCAAATCAGATGATGCAACCTCATTCGGCGGGTAGTAGACCGAGCGAAGAGGCCACGGTACCACCGTGGCGGACGTCAGGAGAAGGCAACAAGAGGTTGGCTGACGGGAAACCGGCCTTTTAGGGGATGGTGTACGAGAGGTCAAAATGATGCAGATAATTGGGAGACAGCCAGGAACACGAAACACAGAACACACCGACAACATAAGGCTTCTTTGAGGTTTCAGCTGATCATGAGTGGGAGCAAGGTCTGCGTGGCGCGCGGCGTGGTCCACCGAGCCGGGTTTGTTGAGTCACAGGATCGCCACGGGTCAAGCCATGAACACGGATGGGACTTGACGCCTCGCAAATTAAAACGTTCATCAATTCGTGACTCATTTCTTTCTCTCCGGTCCTTCAAACTCAATCGTTCTACATTGCCGTCGCAGCTCTACTCGCTCGTTCTGCCTTCCTCGACACCAACGAAGTATCGCCGAACCTCCGACCAGCCCTCTACCACATCCATCAACTTGTCCTCGTTACACGTAACCATCCACCTCACCTCTTCATGCTCCGACAAGAAGAACAATGCCCTCGTACACCGACGAACATGTTGCCTCTGGCTCGCTCGCTGATGGCGGGAGCTTCCTCGGGGATGCGTCACACCCTATCGGTCACCACACCAGTCACACCCTGGAGAACGGTGCCAGCAGCGGTGGCTGTGGCGGCTGTAGAGGTGGCGGAAGCGAGCAGACCACCGACTTGAAGACACCCCGGGCCTGCTGTCATGCCGCCGAGAGCATGCAATCGCATGTTCAACTTCGGGCTCCCCCGAGCCCGATGGCGGCTGGCTTCAGCATCATCGACAGCACTCTCCGCGAGGGCGAACAATTCGCCACGGCCCATTTCACCACGGTGCAGAAGATCAAGATTGCCCAGGCCCTGGACGCTTTTGGTGTGGAATTCATCGAAGTAACCTCCCCCGTGGCCTCGGCCCAGTCTCGGGCTGATTGCGAAACCATCTGCAAGCTGGGATTGAATGCCAAGGTGCGTGCAGAGAGATTCTTCCTTTGACTTCTTTCAACTGACTCGAGGTGAATCAGATTCTGTGTCATATTCGATGCAATATTGACGACGCAAGGGTCGCCATCGAGACCGGTGTTGACGGAGTGTAGGTGTCCAGGGAGACGTTGACACATGATTGAAGACTAGCTGACTTGTTTTCAGCAACATGTGCATCGGCACCTCGTCGTACCTGATGAAGGACTCTCATGGCAAGGATCTCGATTACATCGCGAAGAAGGCGGTGGAGGTCATCGACTTTGTCAAGTCCCACGGCATCGAGGTTCGCTTCTCAGGCGAAGACTCCTTCCGCTCCGACTTTGGCGACCTCCTTGACCTCTACTCCCTGGTTGATCGAGCCGGCGTCCAGCGCGTGGGAATCGCAGACACAGTCGGCACAGCCACGTCGCTGGATGTGTTTGACAAGATTAGCGCCCTGAGGCAGGTGATCAGCTGTGACATTGAAACACATTTTCACAACGACACCGGTTGCGCCATCGCGAATGCGTACACGGCACTCGAGGCTGGAGCTACGCACATCGATACTACAGTCCTTGGAATAGGTGAGCGTAACGGCATCACGTCCTTGGGTGGTCTGGTGGCTGTGCTGCTTCGCTCTGAGCATCGGTACTTGTTGACCAAGTACAACCTCGAGAAGCTCGGCGACCTCGACCGTCTCGTCTCGCAGATTGTTGATGTCGAGATTCCCTTCAAGAACTTCAGCTTGACTGCTCTCGAGCTCGCAGAGTAGCATGGGGGGGCATGGCTGGAAGCATTGCTGGGCTCGAGATGAACGCCGCAGTCAACATCGGTTGAGACGCCGCCAGGTAGTCTGACGGCATCATTGACACATTGGAAAACTCGGGATCTCTTCCGCGTGGTAAGCAGATGAGGTCACTCGACACACTCGCAGTTGCAATATTGATGCAGCCCGGTAAGGCTGTCAAATGAAATCGTCTTCTCGACGCCGAGCGAGGGTGGCGGTGGCCATGTCAGCCCGAAATAGGCTGCATGCATGGTGTCCCCAATCAAAACCTCGACGAAGAAGCAGCCAAGATGCAAGAAGGCCACCCTTCAGGATATTCCTGGCCCCCACGGCGACAGCATATCAATTGCTGGTAGCCTGATCGCAAGATAACTGATAAATAACGCGCGTCCTTTTACTCAAAATGCCTGGTGAATGTCGTCGTATGATTGACTCACCACCCCCTATTTCCCCTCGGTGATTTCTTTCTTCATTTGAAGCCTTGGATATACCCAACAGCAGTCCGAAATCTCGGCCTCTTTTGGGACCGGCGGCAAAGTCGACATGGCTTCTGATAATGACTCTGGATACTTGCTCCAGGAGATGGACCTCTCCGACTCTCGACACCAGACGACCAACATTCAACCAGCTTTCAGCCACCACCAGTATGATAGCAACAAGCAGCAGATAATTCATATTCAAGAAGCCTACAGCGGTTCCAAAAACATTGCCGATCCGACCGCTGCCCATCACCGCACATTGTACTACCGCACGGTTCGCCTCACCGTCTTGCTGGGCGAGTGGTGGTTCCCAGAGATAGCGTCGTTCGCCATCGCTGGGGCACTATTCGGTTCTCATTACTACCTCCTGCGCGTATATGATGGCGAACCTGTGGACAAGTGGGACCAGAGCCCGTTGTCGCCGGTTTTCGAAACCCTCCCATCGGCTCTGTCCATTTTGAGCATCTTGATGCGTGGTGCCCTCGGACTACCCGTCGCCTCGGCAATTGGCCAGTGGAAGTGGCATCAATACCGCCGCGGCCCACAGCCCCTCGACGAGCTGGACCGTTTCGACAAAGCGAGCAGAGGAATAACGGGATCCATCACATTTTTGCTTTCAGGGAGCTTCTGGAGCCCGGCGTCCCTGGGCTGTGGTATCATCATCGCGAGTGTCTTCCTTGTTTCGATCCTTCAGAACACGATCCGCACCGAAATCAAATCAATGCAGCCATACTCTGGACTCGAACAGGCTTATATCCCTGTGGCCAACAAACTCGCATCCCAAAACACCCTTGGGTCCAATTTGTGGGAAGAAGAACTGGCACTACTTAGGGCCACGCCATACATGCAGGCCAGCATTGCCCGTGGCTGGTCGTATCGTCTGAGTCAAGAACCAGGCACCAATGGTACTTCCAGCCATGTCTTTCCCGAATGCCCGACAAACAACTGCCGGTGGAACACCTGGCAATCCCTAGCGCTCAAAAGTGCTTGCCGGGAGACAGAGGACACAAAGTTCAACGAGGCGGGACGGTTTTCATACTCAACAGCGGCGGACATCACTCTGATGAGCGGTATCGACGATGACACCACCAATACCTCGCTGAGAATGGTCACCCGCGACAGAGTACCGTCATCAAGCTTCTACTTCAACCGGTCCGATACGTCTGCTATCCTGGCCCACGTCGCCGTCATTATGGACTTCCACCGCAACGGAATCGGCGCCGAGACTGTCGAGTGCATCTTTCTCTGGGGCGTCACGCAGGCCAACTCGACGTGGCTGAACGGCACAATCACAGACACCCTCACCTCTCAGAACCTCACGATAGATGTTAGCCGTCCGAACAGGGCCCCTGACGTAAACAATACGCGATGGAAATATGACAACATCACCATCACGACAAACGGGACGTGCAGTATACACACACTGGACGCCTCGTTGGAAGAGTTGGAGCCTGTACCCGGAGATTCGTGCGTGTTCACAGTAACGGACAAGGCACAGCGCGGGCTCCTCAACTCCCTGTATCCATACATCTCCGTATCCGGCCGTCACAGGCCGACGCCAGCAGGACGTGTAGTCTTCAGACCCACAGATGCTATGAGTGAGCTCTTTTTCTGGCACTGGCATCAAGAGCGCGGCGGCGCCGAAGAACCTACCGCCAACGGCGCCCTGTTCCGCACAACGAAGCGGCAGATGACCCATGTGGCATACTTTGTAAACTCGGCAATGCGCGTGCAATCAGGCACCGTGAGTCTCGGGACAGCGTTCGAGGATGCTATCTTTTTTCAGGTCCGGGACCGGCACCTCATCATCCCAGGGGCCATCGTGGCACTGAGCGTGTTGTTCTTCGGAATCGCGGCGGTATGGACTCGTGGCGAGCACGCATGGCGCAATTCACAGCTGCCGCTGCTGTACCACGGGCTGGAGCGGACAGGGCCTCGGGAGTGGCAGACGATGCGGATGACGAAGATGTGGGAAGCGGCGTGTGATGCATCTGTCCAGATGGAGACGGGCGGAGATGGAGGGTTGAGACTGCGCAGGCACACGGGTAAGCAGGAAGTCAGGGGACGTCGGGGGTATACAAGGATCGAGGAGACGGCGAGGTGATGGGATGTAATATTCGTGATGTAGGCGTCATGGCGTTTTGCTTGAGGGACGTTCTCCCGGGACGAGCACGGCGAGGCTCGAAATGAACGCCGCAATCAATCTGGTTGACGCACCACAAAGTCATCTGTTGGCCTTATTAATGCGATGTCGAACGACAGGCCCTTCCCTTTGGGCCGGTAGAAACAAACGAATCACCCACGAGGTACCTTCAGCTAGGGATGTCGATTGTTTTAGCAGACCCTGCTGATTTGGGTAACAGGACAAAAGTCTTGAGATCGCTAACTTTAGTCGCTCAGTGACTGATTCGTTTATTCCTACCGGCCACTGTTGGATTCCCTCTCCCTCTGTATCTGCCTAGTATGTCGCGCCCAAGTCTCGCGTGCGCATTGCGACCAAACTCAACCTTCTAAATCGCAGTGACCCATTCGAATTTGAAGACCTTATCGCACCCCGAACCAAATTCCCATCCCAAATTGTGTCAATGCCCATCGATTTCTGAGGCAACTCCCCCGTAAATACTGAATGAACTGTGTGCTTGAAGGCTGTACTGATGTTAGTTGTAGAAAGGCATTCCGGGATGACACAGGCACGTACCTTGTGTGAAAAGCCAGATGGCTTTAGTCGTCATGATAATCGTAGAGATCATGAACGTCCATCTCATCATCGTCAAGATTTCAATCAAAACCCTCGAAGTCGTCCTCGCCCGAGTCATCGGATTCGGAGTCGGAGTCGGCGTTGAAGTCGGCGTCCGAGTCCGAATCACTGCCATGGATGACAATGACCTCCCTGCCGTCAGTCAGGTCGTCGTACCTCTGCTCGGCCATGTCGTCCAGGCCCGAGAGGAGCTCCTTCACTTCACGCAGCCGCTGGAGTACCGACACGAGCTGGATCAGGTCTCCCTCATTCTCGAGGGGGGGTGCGTTGATGGCGACACGAGCTCGCGCCGCCTTTCAGCTGGTGTTGTCCAGCTCCTCCAGGAGCATCAGGAGGCGGCGGCGCAGCCACGACACCGCAACGACGATGTTCCAATCGTTTACTCGCTTGATTTCGTGGCCGTCGAAGTGCTCGACGGCATGTTGGATGTGATCCCCGAGACTGCGATCGTCGTCGACACGAATCTTCGAGCTAGGCAGGGTGCGGCCATTCGCGTCCACCCACTGGAGGACGATACCGATCTCGCTTCCGCCTCCATTGACCTGCGGTCGGATTAGGGCGTTGGCGCCTGCACGCCGATGACCGCCGGCGCCGTCCGAGAGATCCTCGAGAATGGTGCCGATCGGGCGGGCAGAGTTGCTGATTGGCCTTGTCGGGCGCTTAGAAGGAATTGGCGGAATCATCTTGGTGGTGTTCCAGTTGCCTCGGAACACCTTCTCCCAGAGCATGCGGCGGCTGGTGCTGGGGGGTTTGATGCCCAGGAGGCCGTAGTGAGAAAGTTTGACGATTACATCGTCTGCCATTCGTGCCTCACCGCTGCTGAGGTCGTTGAACTTGTCAAATCACTCGCCTGGGGGGCGCCCGGGGAAGTGCGGCGACAGGGCGTGCGAATGGGTTGGCGAGGTCGCGGCCACGTCGATTCTGGGAGCGGGGGGCCTGTCCCTCTCCATTGTCGGTGGTTCGCTAGAGAATGTCCTAGAAGATGAAACCGAGTAGGCGATGACGAGACATTGGACTGTCGTATTGACCGCTCTCAGCTGGCCAGCCGATCGTCCGAGGAACGGCAAAGATGAAAAGGCAGGCTCGCGCAGCCGAAACCATGGCTTCCGTGCCAAGATTTGAATAGCTACACCCAAATGGTTCTGATGGCAGGAGGTGATTTTATCTGTTGATCTGCCTGTTGACTGCAGAGGTTGATTGACTGCAGAGGTTGATTGACCGTGGCTGGTTGAAGCAATTGATAAAGTGGCGCGTCTGTTAAGCCACTTCCCACACCAGCCACTCACCAGTGCATCCCCGCGCGGAGAAACCGGAGAAGCCAAATCCCAACCCCTGAGCCGCCAGCGAGATAAGAACATCACCAAACACCGCGATCAAGACACACAGTAGAAAGATAACCATTTTTGATCGCCTTGCATATGCGGCGCCCCTATCTACCCGTCCATCCGGCCCGCGCTGCTGCTCCGAGCAGTCGACGGAGATCCCAGAATTTGCAAACGCCCAAAACGCCCGCACAATGTGCCCTGCCCAGTGTAGCCCCCCCTGTCCTAGGTACAGCTATCTAACAAATGCCGCTGTGTGTCAAACAGAAAAGACAAACGCCGCACATCCACCCAACCCCTGTGCCTTCCCCGGAGATGTGTCATCCCGCTCAGAAGAAGAGCAGGTCGTCCTCCTTCCAGCCCAGCTTCTCCAGCATGATCGTCTTGACGCTGTGCTCCATCGCTTCAGGCCCACAGATGAGCACCATCTCCTCGCCAGTGCTCTGGCATGGCCCCACCTCGCGCTCGAAGAAGGCCTCGTCCATCCTGCCCCGGAGTCCTGTCCAGTCGTCTCCGCCCTTGCTGAGCGTGTACACGAGCTTGAACTTGTCTGGGCTGGCCACAGCCATCTTGTCCAGGTCCTCCCGGCAGAGAATGTCCTGCTCGAGACGGTTGCCGTCCAGCACCACGCACTTGGTCTGGTCCTCGGCGTCCTTCATCACCGCCCGCAGCACCTGGAAGATGGGGGTGATGCCCGAACCGCCGCAGATCATGATGAACCGGCTGACCTTTCGCTGCTTGCTGTTGATCGTGCAGAGGCCTCGGCCATCGTAGACAAACTTGCCCACGGGGCCCTTGAACTCGACCCAGTGGCCCACCGGCATCGAGTCAAGTGCCCGCGTCATCTTGCCCGTTTCGTAAACCTTGATGAGAATGTCGAGCTTGCCCTTGTCCGTGCCTTCAGAGAGAGGCGTGTACGCGCGGAGGATGGCCTCCCGAGTAACCGGGTCGCGGAGCCGGATCATGAGGTGCTGGCCCACCGGCAGACCGATCGTCTGATCCGGCCTGTCCAGATCAAACGTGAAGATCTTCGAGTCGTCCGACACAGGCGTTTTGGCTGTCATGAGCGCCTTGATCCATGTCTTGTTCTGAAGGAACACGGCACGGTTGGGGTCGGCCTCTTCTTCCACCTCGCCCGATGCGAGCTGCTTTTGGCTGGCTTCGTCGAGTGTGCCAATGTGGTACTTTGGCATCATGGCCTTGGCGTTCTCGCTGTGAATCGCAAGGAACTCCTCCGAGGCGTCCTGACCGGCCGCGCCAATGATGGACGCCGCGCCGCCTGGGTGGCCTTCGAGGTAGGGCGTGCCGTCGTAGACCTCGCCGTTGACAACAAACCACGGCTCCGGCTCGGCATTGTGTTGGCGCAGCTCCTCGAGAGTGATGATACGCTTGACGCCCTCCTTGGTCATGCAAATCTCCTTGACAGGCTCGACCTCGGTAGCCGCCTCGGCCTCGCCTCCCATCTTCTCACCCCAGAAGCCGTTGGACAGATTGCCGCCGGCCTTCTTGACGCGCTCCATCCAGCCGCCGGGTCGCAGCGCCGGAAGTGTGGGGTGCTCGAAGCGCAGGATGTCATGGGCTTCCTTGTGGATGACGACGCGGAACCAGGGGTTGTTCATCATGCCCAGGACACTCCAGTACATGTCGCGAGGCTGCACCATCATACCCTCGTCCATGCAGCGGACCATGATGTCGTCGGCCTCGGCAAGGCGGGCCACGGGCACGTCAAAGTCCCAGAAGCACCAGCAGAAGCTCGACTCGCGCCACGACATGTCCATCTTGCCACCGTAAAGCGTGTCACCCTCGGGAGCCAGGCGGTAGTCATCCTCGGGATAGTTGACGTTGGCGCGCGTCCAGGTGCGTCCCTTGTCGAGGGTGAGCTCGACCCTGGTGATCCTGCGGCCGCCGCCACCGTAGGCGTAGCCGCGGACCTTGTATGTCTCGGGGCCTGTCTTCAGCGAGATGGTCTCGTCGTGGGCGGGGAAGCAAGTGGCGCTGTTGGCGTTGAGGTCGTAGATGGCGTAGCGCTCGTCCTTCCATGTGTCGGGGAGGTCGGCACTGGCCTCAGGGGACACGTCGGTGGGGAGGACACGGTTGTCGTAGATGTGGTACCAGTTGTCGCTTGGGTCGCGGTTGACGATGATCTTCTTGAGCCACTTGACGCTGCGGCCGCCAATCTGTCCGGGGATGATGATGCGGACGGGCCTGCCGTGGTCGGGGTGGAGCAGCTCGCCGTTCATGCGGTAGCAGACGGTGACACCACGGTTGGGGTCCATGGCCCAGTTGAGCTTGATGTTGGTGCCGTAGTTGCCGTTGGGCAGCTTATCGGCGCCCTCAAAGTAGACGTAGCGGGCGCCGCGCTTGGGCATGGCGCGGGCGAGGAGGTCGCCAAGGGACACACCGGTCCAGAGAGCGGTGGACAGACCGGCGGCACCCCAGGAGAAACCTTTTGTCTTGCGGACGACGTTTTGCTCCTTGCGTCTGTTGCCAGCGCAGACGAGGGTGACAGGGTAGGTGATTTGCTCGTACTCGGTGATGAGGTCCCGGAGAGTCAGTGTGAAGGGCTTCTCAACCATGCCCTCGACGGAGAACTCCCAGTCAAGCATGTCCTGGTCCTCGACCTTGGGCACGGCGCCGTGGTTGCGGACATAGTGGAGGTCCTTGTTGGTGATGAAGCCCTGTTCGTACAGGTCGCTGAGCGGGGCCTCGACGTTGTAGGGGTGAACACCAGTGAGGCGGATCAGCCTCGGGTCTCTGGTAACGAAGCTGTCGGGAGTCTTGAGGTCCTCGGGAAGGACCTGGTTGACGGTGGGCTTGGTCGGCAGGGGGTAGACGCGCTCCCGCTCTGCATCGAGCTCCTCGAAAAGGCATAATGAGCTGGACACCAGGGCGCCCTTTTCAGAGGCTGGTGTGGAGGTGCCTCCGTTCCTGACGGTCTGAGGAGGCGAGGGAGGAAGTTTGCTAAAATCGGCGGCATCGATGGGCAGCTGGTCCCCGAAAGGAGCAGCGGGTTGTGGTGTGAGAATCTCCATGGTGCCGCTGGCTGTTGTGGCCGTCTATGTGGTGTGGGGGTGGGTGGAAGAGGCAGACGGGTGTACAGCAGAGGCGATGGGAGACGGGACTAGAGCTCCCAATGTGTGGTGATTTATTATATTACTGACAGTTGAAGTTATCGAAAGATGGCTGAGCTTAGTCGTAGGGGGCACCCAGGTATTAGTACCGTTGGTCTGGTGGTCGTTGTATGCGCCGTGGGATTTTTCTCAGCTTCTCCGTGGGACGACGAGGTCGGAGGGTGATTGTGGGCCGGCCCGCTCTGAAATGTGCGTGCTCCGGGTCCCTTGTCGCCGCGACCCCATCCATCGGACGGGCCAGGCCAAGTCCAGCTCGGCAGGCGGGAGCGGGTTTGCATCGCGTCGTTCCCGCGCGATGATGATGGATGGGCGGGCGAGCGGGCGTCCACGCCGTTATCGAAGGGTGCCGATGAATGGGGGATCTCCGAATGCATATCAGGTGCGTTCCAGTGGTCCGTCCAATGGCCCTGCGGCGTGGTGGCGAGCTCAGAACAAGCCGCGGAGACCTGGTGGGCGAGGCAAGATGCGTCCCCCCCGTCATGGGCTTCTTTCTTATCTGTGGATGCCGGGCCTAGTCGCGGCAAGTTGCGTGCGTCGAAGTGGATGTGCGCGCTAACCTCGTCTGATTGGGCTGATAAGAGCCGCACCAGATCAGCGGCAGAAGAGACAGACAGACATTGACTCGGAGAAGCACAGCACCGGCCTGGCGGCCCTGCTCGATCACTGGCAGCGTCGTTTCGTCTGTCCCTTGTCCGTCGGAGGGTGGACCCCGTGGGCTTCTGGAAGTCGACGTGGGTCGTCAAGGGCTGGAAAGAAGTCGGGATATTCGGTGACTGGGGATGTGGTGTTCATGTGCCGGAGATGCCTCGATCGATGGGGGATCAAACGCCGAAGACCCCGCGAATGGGCCGATCCGTCCAAGCCATCGCCGGTTGTCACGCCGCCGCATCATGGGAAAGTCGTCATGGTGGTTGGAAGTGATGGCGTGGTCGCGGTGCTGATAACGACCAGACGTCAATCACCTGGGATGTGGTGAGGGCTTGATTACATAAGACAACCCAGCTGTCCCCCGCGGCCCGGTCCTCCTCGATCATTCTCTCAACTCCAAACTCCTCTGCAGCATGCCTATTTTCCGATACTCCCCGTGCCATCGAAGCTCCTCGCTCGCTGGAATCGCACGTTGTCTGTTGAATCATTCCTCCGCTCATTCCTTCTTCTCCACCCCTATAGCCGCTGTGGGCTCGAAGGCAGTTCCTGCGGACGCGGCGGAGAAGACGACGGCATTTCGACCATCGAATGTCGATTATCAACCCATTGCGGATGTCCATAGGCATCTTGATAAGACGGGCTCGGAGCTTTGGGTTGCAGAAGGTACGGTGGTGATGGCGCCCAGCCGGGGTGCGGCGCCATGGCTGGTACGTACCCCTGAGCCTGACCCTGAGCTTCTGTCTGAAGGGCAGCAGCCTTTTTTGCGGAGCGTCGGCGGAACCACCATATCCCAAGCGCGACAGCGATGATCAGAACGAGAGGACCGGCCACAGCCCCAGCGATCCATGCCATGCTCGATCCAGTTTCATCACCATCTTCTGTCCCTTTTGTGCTGGATGGCAGCGGTTCGTCGCTGGTGGTCGTCGGACTGGTCTCGGACGCTGTCGCAGACGATGGTAATGAAGATGTGGAAGTGACTGTAAGCTGACGTATTAGTCCGAGTTTGCCCACGTCGGATCAATGCAACCACAGACCTTCCGAGCTGGTGGTCTCGGCGGGAAGTTGCCGCCACAGGCTCGATAATGTAAAGCTGACCACATCACCACAGACAAACTGCATTGTGGGAAACGCTTCCTGGCCAGGATGGACGAGCCTAATCGTTTTACACTCGCGCCCAGTGCCGCCAACCGTCCTCTAGATCAGTCTGGATATTTCCCACTGACAGGACTGGGACGCACCATGTACGGTTGTCGCCAACGATGTATCGGATGACGCCGCTTGTGCAGGCTGTTGCGAAGCTACTCGTGACTGTCGACGCTTCAGGACAGCATCCTCCATACGAATTACTGAAGCGAAACACTTCGCACGCGGCTTGACAGACACGAGCCTGAGCTGGTGGCGCTTATTAGCAAGACTCTGCTCGTGGGGGGGTTCCAACGTACTGGACTGGTCTTCCTGGATCTCCCACCCCCAAAAGTCCTGCCTTGCTTGAACAGACACCTGGGCGTCCCGGCCCCACGATTCCCTCACCAGATCGTCTTCGTTGCTCATCTCGAGGCTACTGCAGCGATCAAGAATCCAAGGCAACTGGCAATACAGTAGGCACCAAGGCAGTCGAGTTGAGACAGTAGGTGAGCGAAGCGCGTAGAGCAAAAGTCCAACTACCTACTAGTAAGAAAGGCAGAGAGGCTACGGAAGACTCGACTGGACACGAAGCGGGTCGTTTGAGGAGCTGGTCTTCTTTAATCAAACTCCCAGGTGTCTCTCTCCCGCCGTGCATAGGAACCGGGCTGTGCGACTCCGGGAGGCCAGGGCCGCGTTTATTCGCATCAGCTGAACGGCTGTAGCACATTGAGATGCAAGCCAAGGTATACCGGAACATGGCGCTGGCGCAGTCCCGCAGCCTGGTCCTTCCGCAGCGATCCTTCGGGCTCCCGCGTCTCATTGAGGGCGAGAAAGCAGCAAGCACACGGCCTAGAACCTGCTAGCAGCGCGTGCAAGAGACATCTAGTGGAGAGCCCCTCAACCTGCGTTGTTTTGCTGGTTGGATGTTTATCTTTGCGAGATGTTGCATAAGTATAGCTGCATTGTTCTATTGCAGTGTCGATCGTGACAGCCGGCCTGTCTAGCCACCTCAAGTACTGGATCGGCAAGTACGCGCCTTGCGAGTCCAATAGCAGAAGCCCCCAGCTTGGGATTCTCATCTACTAGTAGTCAGCACGATGGCCGGTTCATCGCCATTGCCCTGCAAGAATCGCTCCCCTTGCAACTCCCCAGTTTGAACAGCCCCCAGTTTCACCGGCCAGTGGCGAATATGCCTCGTCAAAGCCAGACCATCCAGCTCCATGGTCCCCGGGGGAACGTCGACGAATCTTGAATCTCGCACTGAGCTGGAGACGAATCCCAGCACCTCGGGCCCCCTGAGGCAATGAATCAGCACAACCCCTACCAGACCGCTGATGATCAGGACCACGCTGGACAAGAAGCAGATCAGGGCCCATGGCTTAGAGACAACGATGAAATCGGCGGATGTGGTCAGCTCCGCCTCCGCATCAGACCATTGATTACTCAGTGGAAGCAGCGAATCATTACCGGATCTCTCACTTCTGATGACCACGCCTGGCGTGGCCGCGAGCCGCAGCTGGGTGGCTAAGATGAAGGTGTTGAGGACCTGGCTTAGTCGCGTGCTGAACTCTTCCCCGGGTATGGCGGCAGGTAGAGTAATGTTGAAAGCATTTTGAACCACCTCCCCATAATGTATGTACTGCACAGATTAATCAGGGACTTGGAAGCTCCTGCTGAGTTGGCGGGGCAGTTCTGCGGCAATGGCATAGAAGAAGTCTGGGAATGAGAGGAGTGTGAGGCTTGAAGATGGATGCGGCATTTGGGAGGGGCGTTTTGAGACGACCCTGCATGTCGGATCTAGGCTGGTAGGAGGATTGGGACCTGTGCAGTTGACGCGCGATTCGACGTAGATTTGCTGGACGTTGCAGGTGGTCCTCCACCATGTGGCTTTCTGCGCTCCAGGTGAAATCGTGTCGTTATCGGTGAACATAGCGTCTGCCCGGAAGAGTAGTTGAGGGGTCCCAGCGTCTACTGTATTGTCTTTGGGGAAGATGTCGAGCGTATGACTATACAGCGCGCCGCGGTACGGGGGCAGTTTGTCGAGCCAATAGTGGTCGTAAAATGTGTCCATAGCGATTGACCAAGGAATATGCTGAAAGTTCGGCCGCCCTCCCCACCATGTACCGTTGGTTTTAATCATGTTGATGTTAAGGTCCTCTGCCATATATCCCGTGGTGACATTGTTGAGTTGAAGGATTGTATCTGACGACTGCGTTTTGAGCTGTTCAAAATCGGAGCAGTGCAGGTCGATGTAGCTCGATTCGAGCAAAAAGGAGGCGTTGCCCAAAGGAAGACTGGAGTTGAGCGGGATACCCAGAAGCGAGGAGTAGTGGGTTTCGGTCCCTGTGTTGGTTTCTTGTAGCAAGGGAATCTTGACATTCCCCCACAGAATCCATTGGGCTCTCCCTCTCCTTTTCCCGTGCCAGGAGATGCGCTTGGTAAAGCGAATCCCATGTATGCCTCTGAAGCATGTATTGGTCATTCAAAGCATAGATACCTGACGGGGATCCGAGTGGCGAGGGCGTGTATTCGACGTCGAAATAGGTCAAGTTGACAGATGACTGCGTCACTCGAGACTGAATTGAGAGCAGACGCAGCAGCAATTGTGCACCTATTGGAGAGACCGACCACAGCATAATGAGCCCTGCAGCAGCAAAGCTGACAGTCCGAAGCTAGAATAGCGTGATGATGGTTGAACCGACTGTACGGCTGCCCATGAGGGTTTCCAGAATTCCCATGGGTGCGCCTCGTTCGAGCCTCCAGTGGGCTGCCGCTACAAGGAGACGGCTGGCAATGGCTGCGAAAAGGATGGGAAAGACGGTGGCGAGCTGGAGAATGATGGTGAGCCATGTGATGATGAGTTAGATGCGCTCTTGCAGAACATACAATGTCGGTGGCGTTACGCCAAGCGTCGAGAGAACCCTCGAAGTAGGGCTGTCCATCAAGCCGCCATATGAGGACGATGAAGACGACCATGCCTCCAGAGACAAGCAAGACTGCGCAGTTTGACAGGATGGTGAAAAGGTCGCAACTTCGAGTAGTTTGTCGTCCTACTGGGGGGCTCACACCTGATTCATCGACAGAATTGATATGGCTGTAGCCAGCTCGGTCGTGTCTTTGCTGAACCTCAGCGTTGACGCCTTTGCTGCCAGCGTGCCCAGTGAAGCTTGTATCAGGCGCCACCCCATCAGCAATCGGACCCTGGGCCAATTCGCTCATTGAGTACATTGACTCTCTTGGCGATTCGGACATTGGCGGGACAGCCCTTGACACCGGCTTTCGCCGCGGGACGGCGTACATGATGGATAGAGGGGGTGGCGGTTGCGGGTGATGGTGTTGATTTTGTTAGTGTTCGTCCAGGGAACGGATGCAGAGCGAGTCTCTTCCTTTTAACCAAGGAGCAAGGGGACTTTGCCCTTTGGTGTTCCGCATATTCTGCAGCCTGATCTGAAGGCGCATGCAGCCACAGCCTGATGGTGTTCCATTGCGGCAGGCGAGTCAGCTATAAATATCTCACACCGCTGTTGGCAGTGTAGTCATGGTAGGCAGTGTAGCGTCGAACAAGTAGATCCTAAAGTTTTTGTCGGACTTCTTCGTGCGACGCTGTCGTGGCCTCGTACAGACATGTTCGGTGTTGGGAAGCGCGTCCAAGGATCCAATCAGCGCCAGGTGCAGCAAGGCACTCGAAATGACGACTGATTGTTGTCCATTGGATGGCTGTCCATCCGTTTCTTCCAGAAGAGATATCGCAGGAGCATGCCTTCCAGTCGTGCTGTGACCTTGGGATTCTGGATTCGTGTTTTTGTCAAGTCGAACGTTGGACGTTGGGGCAGGCACTGAAAAGAGGGGCCGCTGGACATCGTACGGGCAGACTTGACCAGACCTGAGGTGGTTCAGCTCCCGAGCCGGCCATGTGTGTCTGTCTGGTGCCGCAATGGCTGGCGAACACCCTCATTCTGCAGCTGTAACCCCCCATTGACTCATACACCGTCCCATGTCGGCTCATAGCAGAATTATCAGCCTGACGGGCCTCTTTTCAATGCAAGTGTGGTCTAGTGGCGGCGCCTTGCAATGGTGAGGTGGTGGGCTGGCTGGCTCTGTTAGCGCTCTCACCAAGATCAGGCGTTTCGTGCTAACATGTGGCCGACGCCCCGGGTCCGGGTCCGTGCTTCCTTCAAAGGTCCAGTGGGGAAGGTTTGACCGACAGGAAACTGTCCCACGCCTCCAGCACTGCGTCCCGCCCAAAGTGCCATTTTCGCCTGCCGCCGCCGCCAACATCGAGAAGGAAACCTCACGGCTTGCTGATCCCGCCCCCGGACGAACAAGCAACTGGCACGCCCCCTCAACTCCTCAACAACACCCGACCTCCAGCTCGAGCGGCGCACACTGCCCTATCGATCGAGTCCCTACCGATGCCGGCATTCACCCTCGCGCATCGCTCCGCATCGCCAGGGCTGTCTACTCCCTAGCAGCTCTGTCCACCAAGTGCACGAATGTAGCACCCACCGATTCACCTTTTACAAACACTAAACACCACCACGATCCGTCATGGATCGTGCCAAGAAGCGTGCGCCGCGCCCGACATATCGCCCTCTCCTTCTACATACTGACCCTCTTCCGCAGGCGAGCTGCGCGCTTTGAACGAACGGGCATGGAACGGCGAGACAGGTCCGGCCAGCCAACCAACCCCTCTCCGCCACTGTCCTCAACTGACCACCCTCGAACAGATCTCTTCTCCGTCAACAAGTCCCTCGATTCGTCCCTCAAGAAGAACACAGCCTTCATCAAGCGACTGCGCACCGCCATCTCCTCCGCGACTCTCAACACCTTCCTGCAGGAGATCCGAACCCTCAGCCTCCACAAGTACCTCTCCGAGATCATCTCCGCCTGCTACGAGGGCCTATGTCGCCTCAAGTCGCCTGGCGAGGCCGATGCTGGCGTCGAGATCGTCAGCGCTCTGCACCAGCGCTTCGGCCCTAGCGAGTTCACCGAGAACCTGGGCTGGCTGCTGGGCAAGGGCATGGCCACACCCGACAAGAGCTACCTCAAGACACTGGCCGCCGACGTCCGTGAGAAGGAGGAGAAGGAGCGCATCAGCCGCCAGCGCGCCCTGCTGCGCGTCGTCACCGAGCTCTGGCTCGTCGGCGTCCTTCGCACTCTCGACGACGTCACCCGTCCCGATGACGCCATCAAGGGGGCTACCGGTAAGGTGGCCGACCTCAAGCTCAAGACCGCATCGACCAAGGCTGGCCTCGCGGAACCATTCCCTCTCGAAGTGCTCAAGGACCTTCTAGGTCACGACAGGGACCACGCCAACCTGCCTCTGCTCGTCGTCTTCGTCAAGTCCTTCGGTTGGGACATCCTTGGCGTGCGCTCGGCCGCCTCCGAGGGCCGCAAGACTGTGGAGGAGGATGGGGCCACGAAACCCGCCAACGGCACCTCTGCCGACGACCCAGCCATTCCCGAAATTGGAGAGAACGACCAGCCCTTCACGCCCCTGGAGCTTCAGGAAAAGTTCAAGAGCGTCCTGAAGCGCTACTTCGAAGACGTCAAGGGCCACGTCCTTCGAGACCAAAAGGCCATACACTCCCAGGCGCGCCGCAACGCCGAAGCATACGTTAAATCCGGTGAGGTTTTTGAGGATCGCCAGTCCAACTTTGAGAAGCAACTCAAGGCCCATGAGCGCTTGGTCGCCAACGCCCAGGCCATTGCCGACGTTATCGGCGCGGACATGCCCGACCTCAAGGACAACGAGGACGCCGGTAATGCCAATGGCTCCATTGGTCTCGTCAAAGCAGGTGACTACCTGCGTGGCCTGGGTGACGGCGCCGGCATTTGGGAGGACGAGGAGGAGCGCCGCTTCTACGAAAATTTGGTCGATCTCAAGGGCAAAGTTCCCGGCATCCTGCTCGAAGACGGGAAGAAGAAAAAGTCTGAGAACGAGGAACAGGTCGGAAAGAGGAACGATGGTGATGACGCCCCCAAGCCAGCTGCTGATCCCGCTGAGGATCAATCTACGGCCATTGCCAACAAGACCATTGGAGCCCAGGTCGATGCCATCCTCGCCCGCCTCCCGGATCTGACGACCAAGGAGATCATCGACCAGACTGCCATCGAATTTTGCTTCCTCAACTCAAAGGCATCGCGCAACCGACTCATCAAGGCCCTTACCGAAGTGCCCAAGGGCCGCGCCGACCTGCTGCCCTTCTGGGCTCGCCTCGCGGCCACCCTCGGAAAATACATGCCCGACATCCCCAAGGGCCTTGTCGATTACCTGGACGCCGAGTTCCGCAGCCTGCAACGACGCAAGGAGAAGGACTTCTTGGGCCAGGTTAGGCTGAGCAACATTCGCTACCTGGCCGAGCTGACAAAATTCGGCATCGTCCCCGAGCACGTCGTCTTCCACTGCCTCAAGGTCAGCCTCGACGACTTTTCGCGCATGAACATCGAGATCATCTGCAGCCTCCTGGAGAACTGCGGTCGGTACCTGCTGCGAAACCCTGAGACAGCGCCCCGCATGGCCACCTTCCTCGAGACGCTACAGCGCAAGAAGTCGGTCCAGCACATTGGCCAGGCCGAACGCATGCTCATCGAGAATGCTGTCTACTACGTCGACCCTCCGGACCGTCCAGCCATCCAGCAGAAGGAGCGCACGCCCATGGACCTTTTCATCCGCAAGCTGATCTATTTGGATATGACTAAGCGCAACACCAACAAGATCCTCAAGCAGATCCGCAGAGTCCACTGGGAGGAGGCTGAGGTTGTTGGAATCCTGGAAAAGGTATTCTCCAAGCCTGCCAAGGTCAAGTATGGTAACATCCACCTCCTGGCCATCCTGATGGGCGCGCTGTACCGCTACCACCCAGCCTTTGCTGTCCGCGTCATCGACAACGTGGTTGAGTCCATCTGTTTTGGTCTGGAGCAGAACGACTACAAGTACTATCAGCGACGCATCGCCGAGGTCAAGTACCTGGGAGAACTATACAACTACAGGATGGTCGAGCATCCAGTCATCTTCGACACCATGTATCGCATCGTGACCTTTGGTCACGGTGGCCCTCCTGTGCCCGGCCGCTTCAACCCCTTCGACGTGCCCGACGACTTCTTCCGCATTCGCCTCGTCGCCACGGTCCTCGAGACCTGTGGTATGTACTTCAGCAAGGGCGCCGCAGGCAAGAAGCTCGACTCGTTCCTCGCCTTTTTCCAGTACTACATCTTCACCAAGCAGGGTCTTCCGATGGACATTGAGTTCATCGTGCAGGACACCTTTGCGCTCACCCGACCTCAGTGGAAGCTCGCGACGAGTCTTGAGGAGGCGGCCAAGGTGTTCCAGAACGCCATCATCCAGGACCAGAAGAACACAGGCGCCGACAAGGCTAACGATGTCGACATTGACGCGGATGAGGAAATTGGCTCTGACGAGGAAGATGACGAGGACGGCGAAGTCGACCTGCCGGAGGGCGAGATTGACGGCGACGAATCCTCCAACTCGGACTCGGACTCGGACGATGAGCGCTCGGGCCGCAACTCGGCTTCAGGTTCTGAGGACGAAGATGAGGCCATTGTGGTCAAGCGGCGCGAGCAGCAGATCGACCCCGAGTCCGAGGCGGACTTTGAGCGCGAGTATGCCAAGATGATGGCCGAGAGCCTCGAGTCACGCAAGTTCGAGCGCAAGCCGCTCTTCGACGTGGCACTGCCGGTGCGAGCCAAGGCCAAGGAGACTGCGCCTGGCGTGATCGAGCAGGGAGAGCAGGGAGAGCAGGTGCCGGGTCCGCCGAGCCAGACAATGGCCTTTTCGCTCCTGACGAAGAAGGGCAACCGCCAACAGGTGAGTTATCCGAACCTGCCCTAAGGAGGCAGCCGCTAACTTTTGGTGATAGACACGCACAGTCGAGGTTCCCTCCGACTCCAACTTTGCTGTAGCTATGAAGACGCAGCAGCAGGCGGAGAAGGAGGAGCAGCAGCGTATCAAGAACCTGGTGCTCAACTATGACCTTCGCGAGAACGAGGGCGAAGAGGGTGAGCCGCTTCGGATGAGTTTTGTCAAAATGGTCGCTGACACTTATGCAGGCTACGATCGCCCTACTGCGCACTATCACCACAACAGGATGGACCGCGGCAAGGACCGCGGCCAACGGTCTCGCAAGCTGCAGCTAAGTGACGTTGACTGGTACGGCCCCTGATTCGCATGCAGCCAAGTAGGAGCAAGACTGACTCGAGACCTTCGACAACAGGACATGAGCAACTCGTCGATGCGTAGATCAACGCATATTCAACTTTCTTTCCCCAACGGGGACGCATAGTGGCCCTGACCATCTGATGCCCGACGTCGAAACACGGTGCCTGGACACCACGACGAGCGCCCAATGCCCACTCCCGCGACCAGGCTTCTGGCTACTTAGTCTGTCAGCCTAGCGGAGTCGAGGCTTGACGCCAGTCGTCCGCGGCGCCATCGCGACGGTGCCCGATGACGACGGCTTCACATGAGGCCATGAGACATAGGGTTAAGTCAGCCATAGTGGCAGACAGACAGCACAGCATGGGTTGGTGGAGGTGGGCGTGTGGTGTGCGGCGGCTACTCAGAGCATGGGCAAGAAATGCACGCGAGTGTATGACATGTCGTGCATCTCCTGCTGATCTCTGCCAGCCCAAGAGTAGCACGCATCTCGTCACATTTGCAGTGGCGGCGGCACGCGCAGAGGGCCCGGTTAGCCGAGCGCGGCTCTGGGCAGTCATATCTTACCGTTTTCTCGCCATAGTCGAATACAGTCGTTACAGTAGGATCGATGTGGTAAGTATGTGATGTGGTAGCACTCTGCCATGGAGTTTGGCTGTGGTGAAGATCAGGGTTAATGGCACCAGCTGCAAGCACAATGTAGAGGCTGGGAGGATAGACGGAAGGAGCGAAGCATAAGCACCTGCCACGGCAACCAGAATTTTGTCACAACTCGACTGCGGTCTACACATCTCTGCTCCCGCGTGGCCTGTCCGCAAAGATATCGCATCTCATCTCCCCGCCACCACAACAACCATCGCAATGACATCCATCACCAACGTACCACGTCCGTCACCTCCCCCACCTCGCACACACTCCCTTCGCCGAGCCCACGGAAGCCGAGGGGCAAAAGGAGGGGCGCGCAGGCGCCCGACACAAAATCTGCAGCTACCCGCGACACAAGCTGAGCGCCAGCACCCCTTTTCGCCTTTTTATCTTTCTTTCCTCGCCTTCCGTTGCACAAACAGCCTGTCGCGTCGCTGGATCTTCACACCGCAATTTGCCGTTTCCGATAGGCTCGTCTGTCGGTCAGGACCCGGGAGGCGGGACGACGTGCTCCGCGAGGGAGGCGTGTTCTCGTTGATAATCAACGCGGTTCTCCTTTTCGACCTTTGAGGAAGAAGATTCTGTGTTGATTGACTCTCGAGTCGGATGATTGCACAGAATGGATGATGGAATGAGCTCGGAGTGGCCGGTGAAGGACGTACGTACCTCCCCTCTGCGTTCGAGGACAAGGCAAGCTCACACTTCTCAGATCGTCTACACCGCCATCGTCGGCGTCGTCATGCTGGCTGCTTTCCTTGAATGGTTTCTCTGGATCGCTGCCTTCCTCTACTGTCTGTGGAAGGTCTTAGTCAAGGCTGAGCACTGGACCATTCGCGTCCTTTCCGTCATTATCGCCGTCGTCTTCACGGTCCTGCGCGCCATCTTTCTCCCCATCATGATCGTCACCCTTCCGCTACCGCCCACCGTCTCGAAGCATTTCCCCAAGCCAATGGTGGGCTTTCTCCAGTGGTTCGCCTTTTGGAGCTTCGCCGGCCTCCTTACAGTGCCCTGGCTGTTCTGCATTTACCAGCTCGTCACCCACCAGCTCGGCCGTTCCAAGCGCATCGCCCAGACCCTCGATGATGCCTCGGCCCCAAAGGTCGTCGTCGTCATGCCTTGCTACAAGGAGGAACCGGATGTGCTCATCGCTGCCGTCAATTCGGTCGTCGATGGCGATTACCCGCCATCCTGCGTCCATGTTTTCCTCTCCTTTGACGGCGATCAAGAGGACGAACTCTACCTCACCACCATTGAGCGACTTGGCGTTCCCCTGACTCTCGAATCGTACCCGAAAAGCATCGACGTCGCGTACCACGCCGCCCGCGTCACCATCTCCCGCTTCCCCCACAGCGGCAAACGGCATTGTCAAAAGGCAACGTTTTCCCTCATCGACACGGTCTATCGCAGCTACCTCGAGCGCAACGACAACCTCTTCATCCTCTTCATCGACTCGGACTGCATCCTCGACCGTCACTGTCTCCAAAACTTCATCTACGACATGGAGCTGAGCCCTGGTAACCGCCGCGACATGCTCGCTATGACCGGCGTCATCACATCGACAACACAGCGGCACAGCCTCATCACCCTGCTCCAGGACATGGAATACATCCACGGCCAGCTTTTTGAGCGCACCGTCGAGGCCGGCTGCGGCGCCGTCACCTGCCTCCCCGGTGCCCTTACCATGCTGCGCTACTCTGCCTTCCGCCGTATGGCGAGGTACTACTTTGCCGACAAGGCCGAACAATGCGAGGACTTGTTTGACTTTGCAAAGTGTCATCTCGGGGAGGATCGCTGGCTCACTCACCTCTTCATGATTGGCGCAAAGAAGCGCTATCAGATCCAGATGTGCACCTCGGCCTTTTGCAAGACCGAGGCCGTCCAGACTACCCGCTCCCTTATCAAGCAGCGCCGCCGCTGGTTTCTGGGATTCATCACAAACGAGGCCTGCATGCTGACCGACTGGCGGCTGTGGAAGCGTTACCCGATTCTTATCCTCGTGCGTTTCATGCAGAACACCATACGCACGACTGCTCTGTTGTTCTTCGTCATGGTCCTTGCCCTCGTCACCACGTCATCCACTGTGGAGCAGCTACCTGTCGGCTTCATTGCAGTCTCCCTTGGCCTCAACTGGCTTCTCATGCTCTACTTTGGCGCCAAGCTGCGTCGCTTCAAGATATGGCTTTACCCCGTCATGTTTGTTCTTAACCCCTTTTTGAACTGGTTCTACATGGTTTACGGCATCTTCACCGCTGGACAGCGGACATGGGGCGGCCCACGTGCTGATGCCGCCGCCGCCGACTCGACCACTACGGCCCAGCAGGCTATTGAGCAGGCCGAAAAAGCTGGCGACGACCTCAACGTGGTGCCCGAGTCCTTCATTCCTGCGGCTGTGGCCCGTAAAGGAGCAGAGGCCGCTACTGTTGATGGCGACATGGAGAGTGGAGGGCTGGGCAGGAAACGTAGCGTTGTGCGACCTCCTGACAGGGTGGATGGACGTTTTGTGGCGCGCAACCGCACACATGATGGTCGGTACACGCACGGAGGTGGTGAATTGCTCCCTATGGGCCATCTGGGTGAACCCAGGCCCTGGGAATTCGACTCGCGCTCCAGCTTGGAGAGCATCGCGTCAGGGCAGGTAACGGGGACCTCGAGATATGTCCCTCCGGAAGTGCAGAACTTCATGGGCGACGAGGACCGAAAAAAGTACGAGCTGGCGCAGCAGAGTCAGGCGGGTGGAAGGATGAGGGTACCGCCACCCGGGAGGGTGTTTGAGTTTGCTGATGCGGCTGAGCTGCAGCAGGCGGGGTTTGTCGAGACCCCATCAAATGCCGAGTCGGATCAGGAAACAAGGGGGGAATCACTGGCGCCTCCTAGGACGGCGAGGCACGTTGGTAGAAGTCCGTTGGGACGACACAGCCCAATCACGACAGAGCAGGGCGAGGCGGCAGGATGCCATCGGGGATAGCCCGGAATTGATCTTCAAGTGACATGGTCAAATGGGCTGTCAGAGCATATTACGAGGGAGATGTGTAAGTATGGGGAAAGGGGGAAATCGGATAACGTAAGGGGAAATCTGGCGATGTTTTCTAGTGTTTTGGTATTGCCCGCCCGCACTTCGGATTTTCCGGGTCCACTAAACTCCACCCCCACATCATGCAGGGACATCGTCGCGACTCGCGACTTCACGCCTTCATCTTCCTTTCCTCCGCCCCGAATCCCATCTCTCCATCGTCCGTGCCCACTCCAACACTGTTCCCCACGGAATCTTTCCTAAATCAGCCAAAGATGCAGACAATACGAGGCGGGTTTTGTCTCCATTTTCAGCGACAGCGCCATACATCTGGCGCAATGCCAGTATGAGCCCCGCCGACTGAGTGAAAAAGCACATACGACCATACCCATTGGAAAATACGGGATCCCGTCCGCTCTCCCATCGTCAAGCCAGTGAGGGCTGGATTAGTAGTTGGGTCGGTGACGACCAGCGAATACCCGGTGTTGTATGTCTTTTGCTTTTTACCTATATGCTCTTTCATAGAGACCGATCAGTTCGGCTCTCCATCATCATGTCAAGCCCACCTCCAGCACTACCGGCTCTCAGCCCTGATCCTCCGCCGTCGTCGACGCCTCCAAGTTTATTAACTCCCGAATCTTCAAGCTCGTCAAGTCCTGAAACTGGGGGCGGCGGCGTCGGCTTCTCAGGGCGTCATGGCTGGGATTGGCGCTGCACGACTGGCCGTTCATGAAGGTATATTCGTGCTACTTCTGGTCTCTGGGGGTGAAAAATCGCCGACAAACACGCCGTCAAGGCAGACGTCATCTATCATATACCATCGGTGCAGGTGGCTTAAGCAAGAGTTCTGGGTCTCTCAAGAATACGAGGCGCGCGACCTAGGCCCAGCCCTCGACCGCCACCTATACACACGGCTGAAATGTTGAACCTTCCTCTGGTCAACACGAGGTGTGGCGGCGGCTTCAACGGTTCCGTGTGAAAAGGTTGAGACCCCTTTTTATAAATGAAGCCATCAAGACACATCCCTGCCCCTGCCTCTCCCTCCTGTACCATAGGAGCCCAACCCAACACCTCAGCAACAGGCACGCAAACGCGGACCGCTACCATGATCCAGATCACCTACATGTTTTTCATCCCCATCTGGTTCGTGATCGGGGCCGTCCACCTTAGCGCATCGTTTTTCCCCAACGGCCGCCCTGACTGGACTGCAGTGAGGTTCCATGTTGGCCTCGATGGAGCCGGGAAAGACGTTCCGTTCGGCAAAGGACCCCTAAAAAACGCAGGCGGAGATCTTCCAGATATCCGCCTCTGGAACGAGGTTGGGGAAGGTTTCGCAACGCAAGACAGATCTGGTCGCGCGAAGCATGGCACATTCTCGGACGTTTGGCTGCAGTCTGGAGCAGGAGGGCAGCCAACATACGCCCTGCTTACTGCCAAGAACGACGCCGTTTGTCTTGCCTTGTTGACAGTAACCTGGGCAAACGGTGGGCATTATGCCTGGAACGGAGATTGGGCGTACGTATGCGGCCATCCCTGGTAAGTCCAATGTCCCTAGCCTGGGACGAAGCTGGCTCGAGGCTTATCAGAATACGTCTTGCAGGTACTATTCCAATATATATATAGACGAGAAGCCGCTCAGATGCGCCTGGATGGACGCGAACGGTGACCAGCCCGTGACCGGTATTGCACTTCACCTGCCCAGCTTCAGACTCAAAAAGGGGCAAAAGACCCCGGCCGTCAAGCCGTAAGTCTACCCATACACCATGCCGACCAGAACATCGTCCCGCTCTCGGCGTCATCGCTCTCATTCCCTGCCTTCAGCCTGCAGTCCCCAGCTCGCTTGGCAGCTTCGGCTTCTGATCCCGACGAGGACCACTGTCTGCCGACCCACGACTTTCCCGAACCCCTCCCCGGCTAACATAAGTACAGATACTGCGCCCAGAACCCTACACAGACATTCCGTTACGACCCCAAACCACAGAGCATCTGGATCTGGAGCCAGAGGAAGGCAGCAGAGGACAGCGTTTTTGGGGAAGCTGCCAAAGAGATTTACAAGACGACGAGAGAGGGACGGCCCAAGACTCGAAGGAGCACACGATACCCTAATGCCCACAGAATAGTAAGGAGTACTAAGAAGGCTCATAGCGCTAGGGAGCTCTGCGCTAGCGAGAGCTCTTATGGACCAGACTTGGTGTCGTATGAGGAAGGGACCTTTTGCGACATGGACTCGCGGCAGGTGTATGATCTTTGTGTCAACGACGAGACCGACTGTTTTGACGCGGAGGAACGTGTCATTCGTACCTCCAAGGAGGGCATCTTGAAGCGCGGGGAACCTATCAAGAAGGCTTACTCGCGAGTCTTGGATTGGTAGGAGGTCGACGTCAGGATATGGGACGTTACTAGGCAGAACCCATCGAGGCGACAGTACATAGCAACAGGACGATGTATTATCTACGGCTCAGTCTCTCCCTCTACATCATTGACAACACAAAATTCGCGCAGGCAGACCTCTGCTTCCTCGCCGCCATCCACCCCTGCGAGAGCAAACACGCCAAATAGCGGGCCCGTGTAGTCCCTCGCCGCAAGCATTGTGCTCGAGAATGATCCAATCTCAGCCCACTCAGTCTGGTCATTTCCTCCGCTGCCAGCAGCGCCCGATGAGGCGGCGAAGACCCCTCTGGCCTCAAAGGTGTACCGCAGAGGCCGAGCGACTATACGGAGGTCGACTCGCACGGGAGAATCCTTCCAAGGGCGTGTGAGGGTGCCCGACATACCGGTGGCCTCGTTCCGGATCGTCAACACTGCGGCATTGGTGTCAAAGTCGTGAGCAATGCTCACGAAGCGCATGGGGTCCTTGTACCATGCCAGGCCAACAGTGATCCCCTTGCCGGTGGGCACTTGACTGCCAGCAGCAGGCGAGAGGTCCAATGTCGCCGTGGCCGTGCTGGACAGCGCTCGCTGGCGACGACCGAGAAAGGTGCACGTCTCAACAGGGTCGGCGAGGGTCGTACGGCTCGGGCGGAGCGTCAGAGTTGAACCGTCCGAGTGGTAGGTGTATCGAGACTTGTCGTGGTCCTGGAGGTACAAATCTTCGACGTGTTTCGGCGGTGATGACAGCGCCTGCAGACTCGCAGACGAAGCCACACGCTCCCGCGTGAAGGACATCTTGGGCTGCCTGACCATGGGCCACCCACCCTCGGGCCAGTCGACAGGCGAGAGGAAAGTCTCGCGGCCGAGCCCGAAAACGCCATTCTCCAGCTTCCTCACGCCCAGCACAGCAGCCCACCATCGCCCGGCCGGATCTTGGAAGAGCGCGCCATGGCCGACGTTTTGGATGTACTCATCCGTACCACGCGAGGTAGCGATGGGGTTCTGGTCCCATGACTCAAAGGGGCCCCAGACGCTCTCGGACCTCGCCACTGACAAGACGTGGTTCTCAAATGTGCCACCCTCGGCTGCGATGAGGTAGTACAGCCCGCCGACCTTGTACATGTGCGGGCCTTCGGTGTCGTGCTTCAGCCAACCTGGCCAGATCTCACGCGGCTCTTGGATCCAGTTGCCCGTGGCCAGGTCCACCTCGCCCTGGTAGATGGTGCTGCTGGGCTGCTTGGAGAGGTCCAGACACCAGGAGCCTTGGACAAAGACCTTGTCGTCCTCGAAGAAAAGGCTGACGTCGATGCCGTTCCAGTCGAAAAATACCGGATCACTCCAGTTGTCGCCATACACATCTGTGGTGCTGATGACGAAACTCCTCCAGCCGAATTTGCCATCGAGCAGCTGCATCTTGCTCGTGGCAATGTAGAAGACGCCGTCGTGGTAGTGGATGCTAGGCGCCACGATGCCCATGGAGGCCACCATGCTGGTGCCATTGCTTTTGAGGTCGACAATGTTGGTCCTCGCGCCCCGAAGTTCGATTTGCGAGCGCCGGTTGAACGCGTTTCCGATATGTACCCATTCTTTGAGGTCCTGGGAGGCGTAGATGGGTAGGCCGGGGAAGACGTGGAAAGACGAGTTGACACAGTAGTAGGTGCCGTTGACTTGGATGACGGCCGGGTCTGGCGCGAAGCCCGGCACGATAGGGTTGTGGTAGGTCTCAAGGTCTGCTGTCATTGCCATTGTTCTGAGCTGAGTGATGCATAGGGACACCTTTTCGACAGGCCGGCCTATGCAGAATACTCAAATACAAGTGCTCGTCGGTCTTCCGGCTCGGCGAGCTGACTCGGACTCTCCCCAGACACCGAGTCTAGCAGCTGGATGAGGAGGTGGAGATGGCTTCCTGTGGAGGGCGGACTTTCCGAGGCGGGCCCAACAAGCCCCTATCCACACCCGGGTTTTCCGACCATCCTAGCACCCAACACCCACTTGTACCGAATCTCGGACGACTTTGCCCTCAGGGAGTAGGGTTCGAACGCCGAGACTAACGCGGGGCCCCATGGGTGAGTGCCTTTCCATGTGGTGACCAGCTGGCCGGTTACCCGGTGGAGGCGGGCACAGATATATTACCATGGGATCGCCACGTCTTTTGCCCGGCCTCCAGAAGCAGCGACAACTTCCACCAAGATACTCCTCTTCCATCCTTCTCATTAAAAATCTATAGAGAGATCAAACATGGCGGATCAGAAGCAGTCAGCCAGCACACACCATGAGGCCGGAGTGGACGTCCAGCCACCCCCGGCTTCAGCCCAGACTCCGGGTGCTCAGGCTGAAAAGCAGACCTCCTTTGTCAAGGCCATCATCGACCACCCCTGGGTTGTTCTTTATTCCATCCCCGTCCATGTGAGCTCCGTTCTTTGGGGCTTCGATATTGGTAGGTCTCCTTGCGTTCTGCCTCTGACCTCCAACTGACCTTCCAGGCGTCGGCAGCATCACCAACGCCCTCCCTGGGTTCAAGCTCGATTTTGGCTACGAGTACCATGGACAGCTCCTCATCGGTGCCGTCTGGAACGCTCTCTGGGGCGCCATGACATCCCTGGGTTTGCTCGTCGGTGGCATCGCATGTGGTTACATCTCCGACTGGCGCGGCCGCCGCTTTGCCCTTGCCATAGGCTGCTGTCTGTCCATTCTCGGAGTTGGTATCATGTACGCCGCCAACTCGCCAGCAGTGCTCCTTGTTGCGAAAAGTGTAAGTCTTGTTCCAGAAGAATCGAGCATGGAGCGCTAACCATTTCCACGTCTAGATCAATGGCTTCTCCCTGGGCTTCTTCTTGACCATTGCCCCAATGTACGCATCCGAGATATCGCCCAAGCCCCTGAGGCCCGTCATGACCGCTGCCGTCAACCTTTTCATCTGCGCCGGCCAGCTCACGGCCATTGGCATTGGTAACACCCGCTTCGCCATCATGGGTCCAGCCTCCTACAGGGTCCTCTTCGCCGCGCAGTGGGCCTTCCCCGTCTTCGTCCTGGCCTGTGTGCCTCTCATGCCCGAGAGCCCGTGGTATCTCGTCCGAAAGCAAAGACACGACGATGCCAGGAAGAGTCTGGTCAGGCTGCACCGTAACGGTGTCGACGTTGAAGAGCTTCTCAGCGCCGTCGATCTGGCCGTCGCCGCTGAACTGAACCTCGCCGAGGGAGCCAAGGGTGTTTCCTACGCGGACTGCTTCCGCGGAACAAATGCCCGCCGCACCCGCATTGTTTGTGGCATGTTTGTCATTCAGCAGTTTACCGGCATTGGCTTCTACGCCCAGGCGCTCTACTTCCTCGGCATCACCGGTCTCGACATCAAGCTGACGTTCCAGCTCGCGCTGGCCGGTTTTGGCGCCGGTCTTGTCGGCAACGTCGCCTCCTGGTTCATCATGGATTATGTCGGCCGTCGCAGACTTCTGCTGGCCGGCATCATCATCAACGGCTTGCTTCTCATGGCTGTTGGCATTGCTGGCTCCGTCCCTCCAACAAAGGGCGCCCTCTACTTCATCGGCTTCGCGATGAACTTTGCCCAGCTCTTCTACGCACCCACGGTTGGTGCCGTCTCCTGGGCCGTCTCAGCCGAGACGAGCTCTACCCGGATGCGCGCCAAGACTCAAGGCCTCGCCACCGTCACCAATGCCCTTGCTTCTTGGCTCATGAACTTTGTGACCCCTTACCTCATTAACACGGACGAGGCCAATCTCGGTGGCAAGGCCGGCTTCTTCTGGCTCGGTCTGTGTGTTTTAGGCTTCGGCTGGGTTTGGCTGGATGTTCCTGAGCTCAAGGGGCGCGACTTTGTCGAGATTGACTATCTCTTCGAGACGAAGACGCCTGCGCGACAGTTCAGGCATGCTCAGGTGCCGACTGCTGGTCAGATCGCCGATAAACTTGACATCAAGGAAGACAAGGAGTGAGGGCTCGTGCTGGTTTGCTGTCAAACGAGCAAGGAGCAGGACCATAGCAGGCATGTTGAGACGACATATTGGATTGTGTCGAACCAACTTTGCGGCAGTTCGAATAATAATAGAGAGTTTGAACAACCATGAGTGTTTTACAAGGCCATTCGGTTTCTGTTGAAGGTCGTGGTATTCCTTGGCACTGTCGTGCGAATCGTCGAGTGCTCGCTCGATGGCCAGCCACCAGTGTGCGTCGTGAGTGGTACGGCAGCAATACACTTAAGATAACAATCGTAGTCTTTACACGTTCGAAACACGTTAGATTCGCGTTCAGAACGCGTTTTACCTATCATTACCACAATTTACCTATGTTTAATCAATGTTTAGTGCTGTCGTGGTATACGTGCCTTCCTACGCTGGGCAGCCCTTCAGTGGATTGCTTCAGTGAATTGCGAGCACCTGCCTCCAACCTGATTGCCTTGGTTGACGAAAAAGGCAAGAACATTTCGGCCACTGCCCTATAAAAAGGGGAAAGTGCTGTACTCAACTTCTCCCCTCTTCTTCTCTCTCCTCCCTCCCTCTCTGAGCCAGGCCCTCTCCCTGCCGACCTACCAAACAGAGGGAATCACCACTCCTCTGCTCTCTTCTCTCAACCAGGCCCTCAGCTTTGCCTGACTTTCGACCTACATCTGAATTCCAACCGAGAGTCGATCCGACCCCTCGCCCCCCCCCCCCCCCCCCCCCCCCCCAGGCTTCCCGAACCCGAAAGCTCCCCTCACAATTCAACCCACCGTTGCGAGTCTCCGACCGCACAACTGCGAGTCTCCGACCGCACAACTGCGAGTCTCCGACCGCACAACTGCGAGTTCGTCCATACCATCCGCTCACTCCAATTTGGGGTCGCTGCATG
Organism: Plectosphaerella plurivora; assembly: GCA_020726575.1. Lineage (NCBI taxonomy): Eukaryota > Fungi > Ascomycota > Sordariomycetes > Glomerellales > Plectosphaerellaceae > Plectosphaerella > Plectosphaerella plurivora. Next base: position 764,102 of record JAGSXJ010000010.1, on the reverse strand, counting down.
ACATAGCTAATCAGTGGCAGGATGGATCAAGCTTCGGCCTCTTCCCAGGGCGAACACCAAGCCGGCAATGACGGACGTGTCATTGGAAAATGGGCCGATCTGAAGAAGGACGAAACCCGCATGCTGGACGATCTGATCGTCAAATTCGCCAGCTACGGTCTTCAGGACATTAAAGCCAACAAACTCCGGCCGCTCTGCAATTTGGTCTCGCGTCTTCAAGGACGGCTGGGACTCGTCCAAGCTGGTTCCGCAAGTTGGCCTCGAGGCGCCCAAGCGCCAATTCTCCGAGGGACTGCTGCATGTCGGCACCCTCATCGACGACGCCCTGCTGAAAGGTGCCATGACGCTCCATCCAAGCCGACGCAAGGGCCAGCCGGTCTTCATGCGCCTGGCCCTCGGTGGCAACGTCACTCTACCTAATGTTCGCATCCGTTACGTCGACGAATGTGGAGTTGTCGTTCCGGGCGACATGATGGAGCTGGACCAGGGTGTCGCTTTCCCAAAGGTCTACGAGCAGGCCATGAATCAGCACGACAAGGACGAAGTTGACCGCGTCAACGACTGGAACCTGTCTGTCGTGGTCATGTGGGCTCGTCACCGTCTCCGCGTTCACCTAGGACTGGTCGCTCCAAGGAACGAGGATGAGACAAAGCTCGAACAGCTCGTGTCTCCCATGGTCGAGTTTAAGGCTTGGAAGGCGCTCATACTGAGCATCGATACCAGCTCGATCAAGCGCCCAGATTCGTTTGAGGGCTTCGGGAACTAGGTCGAGGAGACTATGTGGCCGGTCGAGGACAGTAGGATTCACGACACGGGGCCGGGTACAATGATGGCAGCGCAGAATGCAGATCAGGAGCATGCTGGTCGAGTCTGAAAAGCACATTGATACGCAATGAAACCCTTCATACTACTTTAAGCTCTTCGAAGTAGTCTCGTGATAAAGCTGTCGAAGTGACGAAAACGATAAACTGAGGGTCTAGGGCCGCACTGTTCGCACGTTTCAGTTGAGATTCATTGGGGTTAAGGGAGGTACTATGAATGGAGCGGTGGTCTGTTCGAACTTGACTCTGATGATTTGCATCCAAGACCTTCTCGATTTCCCTCTGTTCAGGTAACCAGACGACGCCTCGGATGATGTTCAACTGAAAGGTGGAACCAGCATAGCCCTAGATCATCTTTATCGATCTACCATCTTAGTCAAGTCGACAGCTACATCAGTCAAGCAGCTGCATCACGAGACTGGATCGAGGAGCTTAAGTAGTTGTGTAGGGTTTCGTTGTGTCTTGACGTTGTTTGGGGCCTTGTATAAAGTCGCCGCTTGTCCCATGTCCCTACCGCTAAGAGTACATATAGCGAACCCCCCCAAATCACGCCCCTTTCCAGACATCGCAAGTGACAGCGCCTCGGAATGAACTGTCACCAACCAGCAGAAAGACGTGGTCGTAGGAATGACAACCGTAACACTGTGTCATTGCCAGTCAGTGAACACGAATGACAGCTGGGGATGCAACCTGGTACGTACACTGCTCAGTTCTCGGTGAGCTGCCAAACGTGGACGTCGTCGTCGACCTCTGCCCTGATAAAAATGGACCTCATCTTGTCGTAGCGTGCCACGGCCGACACAAACTGCACAAGATCGTCCTCATTCTCACCCTTGTAGGCGCCAGCCGACACCTGGGCGGGCGCAGCGTCGACAAACTCATGGTCAACGTGTCCGGCCAACTTACGGACGCGACGCCTAGCCCACTTGATCAAAACTGAAAGGTTCCAGGTATCAACCCGCTTTGCCTCGGCTATGTGGAAGTGCTTGATCACCTGGACCACGGCCTCGGCCATGTCAATGTCGGGGTCCATTCTGATGAGACTGCTCAAGACTGCCAATCCGCGTGCGTCGACAAAGTCAAAGCTGACACCCATCTCAAGGGTACCGTCATGAAGCTTGGGGTGTAGGTAGACTGGCTGATCAGCCTTTCTGGCGGCAGAGATCGAGCGGGGAGAGCCATCCAGTGCCTTCTTCCTCTTTTGGCTCGGCGAGTCTGAGCTCGTGGCATTTGCGGTGAGGGTTCCGACTCGGATCGATGTATCAGACAAGTCGCGGCCCGGAATCTTAGCTCGAATCCTGGGAACCGCATAGGACGACTTCCAACCCGAGAAGACCTTGTGCCAGAAGATCGATCGGCTTTCGTCGTTCAATTCGAGCTTGAGCAGACCCTTTGGGAAAGCTTCAAGATGAGATCGTCGCATAGTCCCTTTTCGTTGTCCTCGAGGGTGCTTAATCCCCTGATGACGCGAGGGGCGGGAGGAGGGGCGGGAGGGTTGGAAAAGGGGTCGTCGTCGCCACAGTCATCGCCGCGGCTGCTCGGGGTTGGCTCTGGTGTCGCCATACTAGCACTGGTTAGCTCATGTGTCATGGCGGGATCGATGTTGATGTCGGATACGAACGTGTTGAGTAGCGAGAGAACTCGCTGTGTCGGATGGCTGTAGACAAGGGCTTGCTGATGTCGTTGAAGAGTTCTCTGTGAATTCAGAAGTAGGTTTGGTCCTGGGTTGAAATTTCGACGGACGAGGGAAAGCAAGGCCAGTGGGGGGGCTTCAGGTTGGTAGGTGAGGGAAAGAGAGGGAAATGGTCGGGTCGTCTGTGTCTTAGGCAAGAGCTGGAATTATTACCCTTTTTGTTTGCTTTATCTATGTATCCCGGCGACAGACAGTGAATGGGGAGGAAGGTGCCAGACAAAGTGAACGAACGATAGGTACTCAAGACAGGAAGGCATGGATTTAGTGACAAGGATGGCCTGCGACGTCTATTTCAAGTTGAGATCAACGGCCAGATCACAATTTGGTCACGATTTGACTGCGATTCCACCCTGAGAAATTTTCCTCCCACAAATCTCCCCAAGTTCACACCCGCACCATCTTCTTACCTTTCTGGCGGACCTTCCGCAATCGCACATCAACCAGTCATGGATTCAGCAGAGGGGGATACGGGCGAGCCCATGGACTCCCAGCCTGAGCACACAAACCCAGTACCCGGCCACGCTACAGCAACACACACAGCTCAAGCCCCTGGTGCACTGCCTGCTGCGTTTCCGGTCCCCATCATGACGAAGGATGACTTTATGGCCATAATGGAGAGACTCTACGGCAAGTCAAGCAATGAAGTAGACGGATTCAGAGCTGCCGACCTCGTCTACATCGTCAAGAGCACACAAGAGATCTGTTTTCGCGACACGAGCTACGGCGGAATTTGTTTCTCGGACGGACAGGAGCGTAAAAACATTGTCAAAAGGTTCTATGCTCGTGTGATGAACGCTTGGCTGCATGAGTCCCTGTCCCTGAGGAAGTACAAGCTTCTCAACTCGGCCCTGTGTTGGGCATTTCTTCAGGTCGCAGAGATGGAAGAACTGCATACCGGTTCAACAGCTTCGTCGGTTCAACCTCGTCATCGGTTCGACCACCACATTAGCTCGACAGTATCACCGGTTCGACGGCGATACGAAACCTCAATGCCAGAAACAGAAGCAGAGAATAGCGGAAGAATGGCTTCACCTCTTTCGTGAGGCAGTCATCGTGGCGCATTTGCTCCATGTCTGCGACTTGGAGGAGGGCCCAACATTGGGCGGAGTTCGGGAGGTCCAAGTTTGGTCGCGTAATCGTCATGTGGACTCGTTTTGCGGTCAGAACACACTTGTAGAACTTCGTGACAATTCTTTGGCGCTCTGGATTGACGAGGAAGTACACGCCATTGCGGGAAGTGTCGCGATTGCGAGTCGCTGACGTGCTGCCGACGAGTTGGTTGATGTCGTTAATACCGAGGCCGTCGGTACCATTGATCGACTTGGTGTAGAATTCCTCCATGAGTGAAAGAAACTTGTCTTTTGGAATCACGACGGAGGTGTGATCTGGAGAAGAGGCGGTTCGTGCGTCGTGGGTCTCAGCTGGACCAACAAGCCTGGTCAGTTCAGGCTGCGAATCCATCTGATCGCCGGAGGGATCCTGATTTGACGCCATGACCGAGTCGCGCAGTAAATGTCTGGGAAGTGTTGTTGAAATCCCCAGAAGGGCGCAGGTAAGAAGGATTGCGCGAGTAGGAAAGGTTGGTCTATTATGTCTTGTTGCGGGACTAACAGTTCTTTTGGTGTGCTTTGGTTGTGAGTCTGTCGGGTCGTGGCCGGGCTTGAATAGTACCTGCCTTGTCGATGAAGATCTATGTCTGTGATGAGCATGTGAAAACTAACGAAAGACGAGTGAGAATCAACTGAAGATATGTAAGGTTCGACTGAAAATGCCTGAGAATTCTACTGAAGAGGCGTCAGAGTTCACTAAGATGCGTCAGAATTGACTACATACATTACTCACTGGCTGCTGAGATGTATGGGACACTCGGTCAGACAGTGGCCCAGCACCTTGCAACCAATACACCAGCTCTCCTCGTCTGTATGGGCAAATGGGCACTGTCTCCCCTCCCTGCAGCCCCTCTTGTTGCACTTGCGAGTTTTCCACCAACGCATATCCCTATCCGGGTTGCTCTGAAAGATGGCAATTTCCTCAGGGCTGTGGCGGTACGCACAGTCGCCGCGCTTCCTACAGCGGACCCCCTCGGGGCACGGCTGGGCTTGGCGCTGGCGGCGGCGGTGATCTTGCTTGGGGTCGGAGCGAGTGACTGTGGTCCAGTCACCCCCGTTGTCAAACTCAGGGCTATCAAGACTGTCGGGGCTGTCGGGGCTGTCCAGGCTGTCGCCACTCTCGCCACGCTTCCTGCTGAGACCCGTGGCACGGCTTTCCCTGTTGTCCAGGGGCGTGTACACGTTCCTGTCCTCAAAGGCGGCGGGGGCGTTGGTCTTGCTGGCGCTGTTGGCGTACTCGACATACGACTTGATCTCGCAGTGGCCAGCAAACAGGCGGCGCATCCGGTGGAGGACGGCGTCGATTGGACGAACGTTGGGAAACTCGACGAAGAGCACAGTCTTGGGGGCAGTGGCATTGGTGTAGAAGATGAGCGAGAGTTGGAACAGTTTCTCGATGACGGCGTGCTCATCGATCTCCGCAGGCGGGTTGACGCAGAGTACGACGGTGCCGACGGGATCAGGCTTTCCCTTGCGCGTGGACTTTGTGTTGGTGAAGTAGATGTTCCCGGCTTCATCGTCGAGGAAGTGCAACGACAGGAGAGCCTGGTGGCGAGCGCGGAGCTGCTTGTAGGCGCCAGCCATGCCAGACTTCCAGGCCCAGAGCTCAACGCGAATGCCCACTGCAAGGACCTCCTTGATGGAAGGCATCATATCACGGTCGCCTGTGATGATAACGAAGATAGTGTTGTCCTTTTCCTTCTTGACCGCTGCGTCGTATTCAGCCATGACGGCGAGTCGGGTGGCCGACTTGACAATGTTGGTGGACATGGCATTGTCTACCTCCTTTTCCTTGTTCTTGTCGTTGCGGTCGAAGATGTGAAGATCAAAATCGAACTTCTTGAAGGCATCCCAAACAGAATCGTTGGGCGGGGGCCTCGAGCCGTACAGGGACGATGGGCCCCTGGCACGACCCTTGCGCAGCCTGGTGACCATCTTGCCAATGTCGATCCGGAGACGAGGGTCTCTGTCGCTGTCGGTCAGCTTGGGCAGGTGGGTGTTGCCGGCGGCGGCGGCCTTCTGGGCTTCGATCCAAATGTTGGAGTCGTCGACGAAGAACCAGCACGTCTCGTTGGGTCTGTCGGCCATGGTGACTCGGATGGTGGGTGGACGTAGAGGGATGGTGCGTACAACGCTGTAGCTGACTTGGGAAGGAGTGGTGTGATTGTCGACTTCAGCGACAGGGGAAGCTCTGCTTCTTATATCCTGGTGGGTTGCCTCGTCCGTTGCGACCTTCCTGGACTTCTGCTGGCATGGTGGCCAACGACGTGCAGGCATCGTTTCATGGCCAGCGCCTCTAGACCATGGCGCAGCTCAATTGGGTGACCGAGCAGCACAAGGTGATGTGACGAGAGGGGATGCCAAGTGAGGCGGATGTAGGCCAGTGTTGATTGGCACGCTGGATGAAGGAGCTGGCCAGCTTGCAGACTATGCGGGGGACAGTTAATTGCTGCAGAACCTTCCTCGCCGTCGGACCTTTGTTCAGAGAGATGTGCCGAGCCATCATGGCGCAACTCTCGAAGGCGACGGGGGGAGGATGTTGAGCTGGACCCGAGGTAATACTTGGTCTGGAGCAAACAAGCAACACTACGACAGTTAGCAGGGAGGAGCAGGACGGACAGAGTCGCTTAGGCAATGCCATGTCAGGGCCGGGCAGCCTGTTCGGCGACCATTGTCGTTTTTGATATCGGACGCCAGAGGAGGAGATGAAAGGGGTTTCAACTTGAATGGCCTTTGACTCTCGCGGCGATCGATACTCGGAGGAAGAATTGGTAGAGGTCCAGGTTTATGGTGGTCCATGTTCTTTCCGAGAAGCTGCTCGGCTGGGGCCCCCTGGAGGAATAGCGACAACAACGCTAATCCCAGCTAGGCGTGCAGGGTGTCGCTCCTGCCTCCAGTGCCGTCCTTGGCAGCCCTCGCCGCGCTAATCCACTGACGTCGGGTGCCACTAGTTCTCTCCTCTCTCCGAACCTCCACTGTTCAATGATTTCGACGACTCGGAGACTCATCACCATGCCCGTCGTTTCTCAGCCGAGCCTGAAATGTGTGGCCTGCGTTTGCTTCCTTTCATCTTGGAACCTCTCATTGAAGCCGAAGACCTCGAATAGGCCACTCCGTTCACCTCCGCTGACATGCTTTGTCCACTATACCCAGCGGGCGTTGACTTGCCCTCTGCAATCACCACCACACCACCTCCCTCCCCTCAAGGCCACGGACGATGTTGGACCGGCGGGAAGATGATGCACATGCTTCTTCCCGTCGCTGACATGATGATATGCTTGGTCTCCCGACAAACCACAGCCCATCAGCACAGCCCACCAGGAGGTTGACGCAACGCAGGCGGCGAGTCAGACAGCCGCGCAGCCGTCGGGGCCGCGATCGACAGACGGCGACTGGCGTCAGTCTTCACCCGACTGTTTCGACCCCCACGTGGTCAAACACCGACGAGGCGAGGCAGCAACTTCATCTCTCCATTCGGTTTTGTTCCGCTTGCCTTTTCTCCCTGCATCTTCTGGTGTGGCCATTTAGCTGTCTTCGCTCACTCATCTTCAGCCCCCGCGGCCTTCTCGTATCTGTTTTCGTCCATCAGTCACCTCCGCCGTAGCCCCCTTAAGCCCGTTCGCAACTCCGTCGGCCGATTGCGCTAAGCCCTCGCCCTTGATACTGAAAATAAAACACGCCGGCCGCCCCTTTTTATTTTCGTCCACTTCCCCATCTCTTGCCCAAGGCATTTCGACCTCGCAGTACTCATAGACGAAATGGCGGCATAGACACATCCTCTCTGTTCAACATTCCACGGCACCCAGTCCAACCTCATGAAGGCACTCCGGCCCCTCTTATCGCCGGGGCTGGGCCGTTCGCCGTTTCGGCTGTGGCTCGCCCTGACGGCCTTCTTCTTCTGCGTCTTCCTCTTGTTATCTCGGGATGGCAACCTCCTCCCGTCACCACCACCCCTGCCGGTCTGCGACGACGGCCGCGAGACAATCCCTAATCAGGTGCACTTTGTCTACGTGTTAGCCGACGTCGACGGCGATTTTGGCTTTCAGTTCAGCCACGCCCTGTCCATGTACGCCGCCTGGTATTACTGGAGACCACGCCACATCTACCTCCACACAAATGTCCTCGCAAACGCCTCAGCCGTTGCCCGCGCAAAGGCTGGCGACGACGGAAAGTGGAGTCGACTCATCTTCGCACGCTTCGACGTCCACATCAACACGGTCGAGGCACCTACTCGCGCTGACAATGGGGTCGCGATCAGGGGCCTGGAGCACCGGTCCGACTTTGTGCGCGTCAAGGCAGTGCATGACTTTGGCGGCGTCTACATCGACTGGGATGTCCATGCCCTGCGTGACATCAGAATGCTGCGCGAGACGGGCTTCAAGGCGGTTGCGGGCCGACAGCTTGGGGGCCAGATCAACAGTGGCATTTTGCTATCGCGCGCTGGCAGCCGACTGACGGCGGGGTGGATGGAGGGTATGCACAAGGCGTATACCGGTGGGTGGACAACTCACAGCAACGAAGTCATTACGAAACTGGGCGAGCGGCTGGCAGGTGAGCCCGGCGGCGAGGTTCTCATCATGGAGCGTGAGGCTTTCTCTCCTGGCAGCTGGAAGGACGCCGACACGGATACCTTGTTCATGGTACACGACGACGAGCCCTCCAATCTGGCGAACTACATAGCAGGCGATGCACTGCCGGCGTACGTCGAGGGCTATGCAGACCGGTGGGAGCGGCCGGGCGACTTTCCGTCATGGGCGCGCGACTGGTCGAGCAGCTACATGCTGCACGCTTTCAGACCCGGACGGTGGAAGCACAAGGTCGAGGGGTTCGAGCACATAACGCCGCGTTATGTGCTGGAGCGGCAAAGCAACTTTGCTCGCGCCGTGTACCCTGTGGCACGTCAGATGTACCTCGAGGGGCTGATAGACGTCGACGACACGCATGATGGAAAGGCTGTTGTGTCTGACGATGAGAGCGAGCCTTGACCAAGGCTTCCGTGGTGTTGCATTGGAGGCATTTTTTACCCCTTTCATTATAGACAGCGAGCGTTTCCGGCACTTATTTAGATGGACATGGCGTTGAATAGATACCAGTTGACTTGAGGCTTTTGGCGTTCATCTGATGCCTACCGAGTGAGGTCGGCAGCCCCGGGCTTGGCACGGGGGATCACGATGCATCCACGGGCGGAGTTGATACCGATGTCAAGGACTCCTCTTAGTAATGGCGGTTCTTGGCCAGCCAGGCACGGGGGGGGGGGGGGGGGGGGGGGGGGGCGGTGAGGCCGGTGCTGGTGGGTATCTGTACGTAAAGCAGCGTGGGCTGCTTGAAGTCTGGAGAGAGTGCAATGATGCAAGACGTGGGACACGCGGGGCCAAGCAAAACCGCAGGCGAGGCGGCCAAGGAAAAAGGGCCACGAACAGCACTACAACCCAGGCTGAAGGCAGGGGGCCTGACGTAACGGGAGGGTAATGGATTCGACCGCAGTGGCTTCATTTCCAGTCAAGTTTCGGCCGGACGCAGTTGAGCGAAGGCCGGCGAGGCACGGCGGCGCATCGAGGCGTGTCGAGAAACTTCTTTCCCGTTCGAACGAGGCCGATGCCAAGTGATGGCGGGGCAGGTACGGCAAGGTACTTCAGAACATGCACTACAGATGCACTAATGTCAGTACTTCCTATGTACCCAGTTCAACCCCCATTGCCCCTCCACGACCACGTTGCGACAGGAACGGCTGAACACCCTCTGTTTTTTTTTTACTATTTGTTCATCAAGGCCCAACCGCCACCACCCTCACTTGAACCACCTGTCCTGCCTGACTTGATGTCTTAACCTGTGATGCCACACTGCACGTCTCTCAGCGACACACATATCATCATCAACTGAAAGTAGCGACTCACCAAGCCCGAAAACCGAGTCTGTACTAGTACCGCCTCGTCATTCCCCACGATCAAGCATATTTTTTTTTCAACAAGCCCCCCCAGCTGCACCCCCCCCCCCCCCCCCAAAATCCGCCCCTCCTCCGACCAGGCTTATCGGTCTTTCTGATAAACACCCCCCCGCACTACACCCACCCAGAGACAGACACCGCCCATCAGCTTTTCGCTTTTCGAACCCAAACCACCCACTTCACCACCCCGCGCGCCCAATCTGCCTGTCCCGAATAGCACAAGGCACCGACGGACCAACGAACACACCGAGGAGTCTCATCGACCTCCGAATATCCTTTTTCGGATTCCCCCTACTTTCCTTCCCAACAGAAACCACAGAATACCGCCAACATGAGTGTCGTTGGTAAGCACCACCTTCCTTCTTTCAACCTCGAAAGCAAAGCCCCGCCATCCATCCGCTTCGACTTCCTCAAGTTGTCTGCGGCATCGCCGGGCTTCGCCTTGTCTACCCTCGAGACACAAGCTGACCATGGTTGGTATAGGTGTTGATTTCGGTACCCTGAAGACGGTCATTGCCGTCGCCAGGAACCGCGGCGTCGATGTTGTACGTACACCAACTTCTTTGTCGCATTCTTCTACCTCCACCCTCGACAGTAGCTAACCTCTCTTCTCCCGACAGATTGCCAATGAGGTCTCCAACCGCGCCACGCCGTAAGTCAAACCTGCTTCTCCCATTCATCCAAACACCCACTGACTCGTCTACCTCCAGGTCCCTCGTCGGATTCGGCCCCAAGGCACGATACCTCGGTGAGGTCGCCAAGACCCAGGAGATGTCCAACCTGAAGAACACCGTTGGTTGCCTGAAGCGCCTCGCTGGCCGTAGCTTCAACGACCCCGATGTCGCGATCGAGCAGTCCCACACCACCGCCACCCTCGTCGACTTCAACGGCCAGGTTGGCGCTGAGGTCTCCTACCTCGGAAAGAAGGAGAAGTTCTCAAACCACCAGCTCATCGCCATGTACCTGAGCAAGATCAAGCAGACCACCGCTGCCGAGATCAAGCTGCCAGTCTCCGACCTCGTCATGAGCGTCCCTGCCTGGTTCACCGACGTCCAGCGCCGCGCCCTCGTCGACGCCGCTGAGGTCGCCGGTCTCAAGCTGCTCCGCCTGATGAACGACACCACCGCCGCCGCCCTCGGCTGGGGTATCACCAAGCTCGACCTCCCCGCCCCTGAGGAGCCTCCCCGTCGCGTCGCCTTTGTCGACATTGGCCACAGCAACTACACTGTCTCCATCGTCGAGTTCAAGAAGGGCGAGCTGACCGTCAAGGCCACCGCCTACGACCGTCACTTCGGTGGTCGTGACTTCGACAAGGCTCTCGTCGCCCACCTCCAGAAGGAGTTCCTCGGCAAGTACAAGGTCGACATCTACACCAACCCCAGGGCCCTTGCCCGCACCGTCGCCGCCGCCGAGCGCTGCAAGAAGATCCTCTCTGCCAACCAGCAGGCCCCTGTCAACGTCGAGAACCTGATGAACGACGTCGATGTTTCCGCCATCATCACCCGCCAGGAGTTCGAGGCCCTGGTTGAGCCCCTGCTCGCCCGTGTCGCCGTTCCCCTGAAGCAGGCCATCGCCGACGCCAACCTCAGCAAGGAGGACATTGACCAGATCGAGGTCATTGGTGGTGGCGCTCGTGTCCCCGCCCTCAAGGAGCGCATCCAGGAGTTCTTCGGCAAGCCCCTCTCCTTCACCCTCAACGCCGACGAGGCCATCGCCCGTGGCTGCGCCTTCAGCTGCGCCATCCTCTCCCCCGTCTTCCGTGTCCGCGACTTCACCGTCCAGGACATTATGCCCTACCCCATCCAGTTCACCTGGGAGAAGGCCCCCGATATCCCCGACGAGGAGACCAGCCTCACCGTCTTCAACCGCGGCAATGTCCTGCCCTCCACCAAGATCCTGACCTTCTACCGGAAACAGCCCTTCGACCTCGAGGCCAGGTACGTCAACCCCGAGGCTCTGCCCGGCAAGATCAACCCCTGGATCGGCAAGTTCTCCGTCAAGAACGTCAAGGCCGATGGCAAGGACGACTTCATGATCTGCAAGCTCAAGGCTCGCGTCAACATCCACGGTGTTCTCAACGTCGAGAGCGGCTACTACGTTGAGGACCAGGAGATCGAGGAGGAGATCAAGGACGACGAGAAGGACCCCGACGTAAGTTCAACCCCTTCCCAGCACGACACTATGCATGCAACATCCCCCTCCCCAACCCTGCCCGCCTCAAGCAAGTGCCGAGGCTGCGCTCCTTTCCAGTCCCCCACCAACACCGGGAGAGTGTGTGAAGCGAGTTGCCAACAGCCTGTCCAGTCATTGTCCGAGCGCGCAGATCGTTTCCTGTCAAAGCTAACGCGTACTTTCACCGATAAGTCGATGGACACCGACAAGGATGCCCCCAAGAAGACCCGCAAGGTCAAGAAGCAGGTCCGCAAGGGCGACCTGCCCATCTCCAGCGCAACGGCGTCTCTCTCCGAGGCCACCAAGTCGTCCCTCCTCGAGAAGGAGTCGACCATGGTCATGGAGGACAAGCTCGTCGCCGACACGGACGAGAAGAAGAACGAGCTCGAGACCTACATCTACGACCTCCGCAACAAGCTCGACGACCAGTACGCCGAGTTTGCCAGTGACGACGAGAAGGACAAGATCAGGGAGCAGCTCACCCTGGCTGAGGTATGTCCACCTTTTCCGCTTCTGACAAGTCTCACAAAATACTGACACTTTGCCCCCAGGACTGGCTGTACGAGGATGGTGAGGACACCACCAAGGCCGTCTACGTCGCTAAGCTCGACGAGCTCCGCTCGCTGGCTGGCCCCATCTCGCAGCGCTACTTCGAGAAGGTCGAGGCCGACAGGCAAGCCGTCCAGGCTCGCGTGGACGCCGAGAAGGCCGCCAAGGAGGAGGCCCGCAAGGCTGCTGAGGCTGCCAAGGCCGCCGAGGCCGGCAAGGACGAGGAGATGACCGACGCTGACAAGCCCGAGGTCGAGGAGGCCGGCGAGGCTGCCAAGTAAAGGAACGGAATCATAGGATACAAAGCGGGACGATGATGACGGATGGGTTCTCATGAAGCAACGCGACTATGGCGTGGGAGGCGGGCGGGTTTTTACGATGCGAGACACCCCTGCTGCTTTTTTTCGTCACGATGGGGTCAGGGATAGCACACGGGACGCACAAAAGTAATGAAATAGAATAGACCCGAACAGCCGCGTTGGTTCAAGATGCACAAGTGGGAGCCTTGGTCGGTCGTGATGACAAGAAGTCTGCTGATGTACCCCATCACATGAGTCTCATACTCAGAATTGTATGAAAAGGAAACAAACGTCATGTTTTATTCATCCTCTTGACCGTCCTGTCCTACGTCTGTCTCTCTACCTACCTCGTACACCCCGTCCCGGGGGGTCCATGAAAACTTTTAGGAAACACCCAAACCATGCATCCATCACCACCCGCTTAAGCAACGTCGAACAGCGGCTTGAGCTTGATGATCAACGACCACTCGTCGTTGGTGACGTCCTTGCGGTAGAACTCCTTGAGCGTGTCGATGCTCTTGCGCGAGATGAGACTGTACAGACGATCGGCCTCCTCGAGCTGGCGACCGTAGGTGGGCTGGTGGCCGCCCATTTCGATCTTGACGGCGACGGAGGGCTGGCCCTTTTTGCAGACTGCGATTTGCTTGTGGTCGCGCTCGATGGATGTGCTGGGAGGTGTTAGCAGATGAAAATAGAAAGGGAAGTAGGAAAGGAACATACACTCTGCCGACGCTGATAATCTCCTTCACGCCGGTGACCGTGTTCGTCTTGACAGCGGCGATGGGCGTGTTGATCCGCAGCGATCCCTCAATGACATCGACACCAACAACGACGGGGTTGGTCTTGTTGAAGACGGCGACGGTGTTGAGGACGCAGGGGAAGACGGCGAGCATCTTGGACTCCTCCTTCTTCTTCTCCAGCAGCTCGTCCATGTGCTTGGTGAAGGCGTCGAAGAGGTGGTAGATGATATCGGCCTGGAAGATCTTGACGCCGACATCATCAGCGTAGGCCTGCGCCTCCTTGTCGACCTTGACGTCGAAGCAGAGCATGACGCCGTAGTCGGGCGCCTTCTCCAGCATGATACCGCACTGCATAACGTCGCGCTTGTAGACGGGGCCGATGCCGACGTTTGCGACGGGGATCTTGCAATCCTTGAGGAAATCGAGGAGGGCCTCGAGCGAACCGAGGGTTGAAGCCTGGACGCTGACACCGCGGCCTGTCTTCTCGACACGGCTGAAGAGCGAGGCGAGATCGCCCTCAACCTCATCGGCGAGGTCGTCCTCGTCATCATCGGGACCGACGACGAGCAGACGCGAACCGGCAATGGCACCCTCGAGGTTGGGCGCGCTGATCTTGACACCTAGCGCCGCCTTGACCTCCTTGTTGTGCACGTAGGCCGACTTGAGACGCAGCTCACGCATCGGCGCAGGTGTCAGCAGCGCACGAATATTCGTGACGATAGCGCCTTCAACACCTGCCAACACAATCTTGTCACCTTCGCGAAGGATACCGTTTGTGACAATGACATCGATGGTCATACCGAAGCCCTCGATGGCCTTGACCTCGAGCACGGTGGCCTGAACCTCGGAGAGGTACATGAGCGAGCCGACCATGCGCTCCTGCGTCAGCTGGACGATGAGCTTGAGCAGATCGGGGATACCCTCGCCAGTGTGCGCCGAGGTGGGGATGAGCGAGACGTTCTTCGACATGGACTTGTTCTCGTAGTACAGCTCGGCGTTGAAGCCCTGCTCGGCGAAGAGCACCTTTGTCTGCTCGAGCCTGTTGTGGAACTCGTTCTGCACACCCTTGGGCTGCAGGGCGAGCGACTCCTGGAAGCCGTTGTTGTCGACCTTCTTCCATCCGTAGAGACGATCGATCTTGTTGAGGGCGACGATGAAGGGCGTCTTCCTGTCGCGGAGCAGCTTCATCGACTCGAGCGTCTGCTGCTGCAGACCGTGCATGATGTCGACGACGAGAATGGCAATGTTGCAGAGCGACGAACCACGGGATCGGAGGTTGGAGAAGGACTCGTGACCGGGTGTGTCGATGATGAGCAGACCAGGGACCTTGAACTCGAAAGCACCGTCGGGGTTGACGACCGCCGTCTTTTGCTTGATGGCGTCGACGGGGAAGTACGTGGCGCCGATCTGCTGCGTGATACCACCGGCCTCGCCCTCCTGGACGTTGGTCTGGCGAATCTTGTCGAGCAACTTGGTCTTTCCGGTATCGACGTGACCCAGAATACAGCAAATGGGCGAGCGCAGGTCGTCCTTGGAGCGCGCGGCCATGGCGGCCTGGTGGGCCTTCTCGCGGCGCTCGGCAGCCTCCCGCTTCCTGATGGCCTCCTGGGCGGCCCTTGTGCGCGCATCCTCGTCGTCAGACTCCTCTTCAGAAGACTCGTCGTCCTCGTCGTCATCTTCGTCTTCATTGTCGTCCTTCTTGGCCTCAGTGGCGGCCTCCTCCTTCTTCTTATCCTCGGCATCGCTGTCGGCGTCCCAGCTGTCCTTGACGTCGTCGTCTGAGGCGGCAGCCATCCAGTCCTCCTCAACGTCGCTCTCGGGCTTCTTGGCATTCTTGGCCTCGGCGGCAGCCTTCTCGGCGGCGGCCTTCTCCTCGGCCTCCTTGAGGAGCTGCTCGGCGCGTTCCCGAGCACGCTCGGCGGCTTCGGCGAGGATCTTGTCCTCATCGACCTTCTCGGCAGCCTTGCGACCGCCCTTCTTCTTGTCGGCACCCTTTTTCTTGCCGTCGGTCGAAGCCTCGGCAGCGGGACCGACCTTAATTCCGGCGTCCAGCATCTGCTGGAGCTTGCGCTCGTTGCGGGCCTTCTCCTCCTTCTGGGCCTTGGACATGTACTTGCCCTCCTTCTTGAGCTGCTCGATCTTCTCCTTCTCGCGCTGCTTCTTCAGGGCCCTCGCCTCCTCTCTCCGCTTGAGCTCCTCCTCTTCCTCGCGCTGAAGGGCCTCGAGGCGGGCCTTTTGCTCCTCCTGGAAGCGCTCCTCGGCCTGGGCGGCGAGACGCAGCTCCTCCTGCTTCTTCTGCAGAGCAAGGATGTGGGCGGGCACCTTCTTCTTCTTGCCATCGGGGGCGGCGGCGGCCGGAGCCGCAGCAGCAGCGGCGACGGGGGTATCCTTCTTCTCGGGAGCCTTGGCGGCCTCGGCCTTTGCGGCGCCACCGGCGGCCTTCTTCTTCGCAGCCTGTTTGGTTCACAGTATGTCAGTCATTGTCGCGCGGTGGCATAGGGGGGGTGGACTGGGGCCTACCATTTCCTTCTTGCGCTGCTTCTCCTTCTCCTTCTTGAGCTTCTCCTTCTCGGCCTTGGTCAGGACGCGGCCGCCTTCGCCGGTCTCTTCGTCAGCAGCGGCATCGGGAGCGGCGGCCTTGTCGGCTTGCTTGCCACCCTTGCCACCCTTGCCCTTCTTGTCGGGGAGGTTCCATTCATCCTCCATGGAGGCCTCGACAGGAGCAGCAGGGCCGGGAGCCTCCTCGACGGGCTCTTCCTCAATGCCCTTCTTCTTCCTCTTCTCCCTGTTCTTGCGCAGGGTGGCCATCAGGCCGCCAACCTCCTCCTCATCCTCGGCGGGGGCATCGGTGGCAGCAGCTTCGGGGTTGGCAGCGGCGGGGGCAGCGATGGTCTCGCCGAGCTCGGCCTCCCAGTCGTCGTTGCCGCCCTTCTTGTTTCCCTTCTTCTTGGGTGCCATTTTGACTCGGTGATTGTCGGTCGGTCGGGGGCAGAAAGCTTCTTGTCGCGGGTGTGGAATCGAGATGCGATTTGTGGTTGTCTCGGGGGCGGGCGTCAAGGTGCCGTGGCGGGGTAGTCGTCGTCTTCCGGGACGACAATATTAATGAGCGGGATGTAGTGGAGTCGCAGTTGTCTCCAAGCTCCAAAAGGAAGAAAATTAGCGAGACTGCGAGAAGAGGCTTATGGGAAAGACGCTCTGTCTGCTCTGAGGGGGTTCGAGGAAAATAAGTCCAAGAAGCAAGCCGTAGAAGTGGCGTCGGCGTCAGTCAGTGGTGGGCGACGAGTTGACGGGTCAGTCGGTGCGAGCGACAGTTCACTGGTGCTTGGGTTGGGGGGGTGAAGTGGGCTGCGGGGCAGCAGCGATCCAGGTGGTGTGCTGGACCGTGCTGTGCTGATGGCGGGCGCTCGGTGAATGACTCCCAGTGGCTGGCGCCAGGCAGAAAGCTCGCTGTGGACCATCATTTTTGTGGCTCCTGGTGCGAAAAAATAAATATTTGTGCACCAAGACGCTGGAGCTTCACCCGATGAATACCCGGCCGACGTCACAAGCAAATGCCCCACCGCCGTCTGATGCTGCCCCTTTTCCGGCAACCCCTTTGTTCAGGCCGGACTTGGAAAGAAATGCACATCAAACAGCATCCAACATGGGATCATCTGGCCAGCTGCAACAAGTAAATCGACATGTATATTTATACTATTATGCTGCATTGTTTGAATAGCTTGGCATGATAGTAATGTTGACCATGTTTGGCTGACAATCTCAACCTGAAGTATCAATGGTATAATGTGGGAAAAGTGTCTTGTCGTTAATTGACATGTTCTGTTTTGAACATTGGGCTTGCCTCCAACAATAGATTATTCTGCTGATCATTGCAATATATGCTCCTTAATGGTGTCTCGCAGATTGACTTGTGTATTGATGACGTTCTGCAAATGAACCTCCTGCTATGCTGTTTGCTTCTCTACACCATGCCCCCTGCCCCTAAAACACAGGGGCTAGGTAATACTCTAGTATATCGTAAATCAGGCTCACATAGTCCTCCTCCGAGGACCCTGCCCACCTGCCGCCTTCCAACTCATCCAGCGCTTCCCGCAATGCAGTGGCCGCAGCTCTGTCTTCCACCAAGAGCCTCTCCACCACCCCATGACCCCGCTCCAGACATCGCTGGAGAATGTCTCCTCTGATGTGATTCCTGGCCGGGGGCTTGGATGGAAAGGGGCACGTCAGACGACTGTCCAGACACATTTTCTGGAGCACCTTGAGAATCCGCAACCCCTTTTCGTCAACCAGCGTAAAGTGATGGAGAGAGCCCTCAAGTCCCATGCCCAGGACCTGCGCACCGTCCACCGTGCTGGCCAAGTGTCCATATTTGGCAGGCGCCCGGTCTGAAAGCTGCCACTGAGGCCGTGTCTGGCCCCTTCGCAACCGTCGGATGGCGGCAGACAGCTTTCCTGCAAAGACAACCTGATATTCGCCATGAGCCTCTTCGCCCGAGGCCTCGCCCGGGGCGCCACGAGCTGCGCCTGGCGGTGGGATCCACAACCCTGCCATCTCGTGGCCCTGCTCGCAGACAAGAGAGATGGGCCACGGGGGACCGTCACTGCTGCCCATGTCTATCGAGTGAGTTGCGCGTCGACTCCGAGCCTCCGAATGCGTGATGACCAGCTCGCTCTCGTCATCGTCGTGTCTAGGATCTATGAGCAGAAGTGAGTGCAGCCGTGTCAGCGCTTGGATCCGGCCATTGCTGTACTGCAGTGATATCGCTTCAGATGGCAGCTTGAGCCTCTTCTTGGGTTTGAATTTCTTCTCCCGCGTGTCCAGAACGTGCCAGTGCAAAACTGATCCGGCGCAGAAGAACAGGTTCGGACCGTGGCCGACAAAGCCATGGATCGCGCTATTATCGCTGATCTTGTTGCGCATCGAGTAGTAAATGCGCCGACGTTGCACTCCAGCTGGGCCCGCCTCCATCGATGGGTCAGCCTTGATGATGTGCAATCGCCCATCCACTGTCGTCAGGACCAAAAAGTGGAAAGTTCGGCCCTCCGTCTCGTAGTACCACTCGGCCATACTCTGAACCCTACCCGTGTCTTCGTTCAGGCCGCGAAGGTACGTGACCGCAGTGTTGTTGTGCACCGCTGCGCCAATGTCATCGCCTGTGTCTGGGTCTATGAGTGCCAGAACCGTCCCGCCCGCGCGTGGTCTGACCGCAACCACCAGGCATCGCAGCTGATGTGAGAACAATATCTTCATAGGAGTGCCGTTGACCTTGTGACTGCGCGGGACACACTGCGTCCGGCGAGACATCTCAGCGACCAGAATTTGGTCACCCGAGAGTAGAAGCATCGACACGTGGTCGCTGTGCCCAAATCCGTGCGCCATACTCGTTGCAAAGTGCACCGGCGGCGAGGCCGCGCCGGGAGTCTGCACGTCGTTGGCAATGATTTTCTGCTTCGTTCTGAATCGGCCCGTCGGATGTCTCCCGTCGTAGTCGCCCAGAAGCAGGACAACGTCATCGCAGCACACGAGGATCGTTCCTGGAAGCGCCGGGTTGTTTGTTGGGAAAACGCTGACTTCTGCGATGACTTCTGCGCCGGCTCCTAGCTGCTCTCGTGTAATGGAAAAGTCCTCTGCTCCATCATGCTGGGCTACTGTGACAAGATGGCCGCCGCGGAGGCCAAGCACCAACAGGGGCCTACTGTGCGCCTTGTTCGAAAACATGACCATGCTGGTAATTTGTTCAAGGGGCCGAGTGTCATCAATGTCGGTGTGTGAGACGGCATCTACCCACCAGGTTAGCAACGTTTTATCAAAGAGTACCCCAGACCCCCTTACCAGTGGCAAGCTGCAGAACCCTGGACGCAGTTCGTGAGTCGCTTTCGGTATCAAAGATGGACAAGACAGGACCGTCAACGGTCCATGTGCCGGCGAAGAGATGTTCTCGGGGACCAAATTCGCCAAAGCCGAGACACGTCACTTCATCATGGCTCTCGTAGCTTCTTTCCAGGAGGACCTGCGCGTCCTGGATGCGGAACGTATGAACAGTGTAGAGCCCTCCCGAGTGTGTTACAGCGGCCACGTGATGCCCGGCGATTGTCGCGTGCTCGAGCTGGCCGTACTGACTGTGCAGTAGTTCGCCAAAGTCCCGTCGAATGCTAGCTGGGTCAGCCATTTGACATCTTGTCTAATGAGATGCCTGTCTTACCTTTCAGATGGAGTCACCAAGACAATGGCCTTCTCCGTGACTTGCACAATTAGCTGCTCAGAAGACTGGGCGGCGGCCAGGGTGCGCGAGGATGTGTCGAATTGATGGCTGCCGGGCTCCGGTTGGCTAGGGTCGGCCGATCCACGAGGGACCTGTAGAACGTCCGAGCCGTCCGGAAGGGCAAGCAGCATGTAGTGTCCTGGCCCAACATCAGGAAGATATGCATCGAAGACCCAAATCTTTCGCACAGGTGAGCCATATGATATGTCCCACCCGATGTTGGCTGCCAGGCCGAAGCGCAGTTCGTTTATTCGGCCCTGAACCCCTTTTCCGGATATACAGAAGATCCTGTCCGATCCGTCGGGGTTCGCCCAGGGCCGATGTTGTTGCTGCCTTCGTTCGCGCGTGCTCCCCTCGTTCCACGCTGAGGCCTTGTCGGTGGTTGTAAAGTCTCGAGTTGATGTCCAGTTCGGGATGATGCCAAGCTCCACAACAGGTTCCCGTGCTTTCAGCTGTTCCAAATTAGCACCTGACGCGAAGTACCCTCCCCAAGAGCGTTGCACATACCTGGCAAATCAATCCCGGGCCGGAGTCACCAGCGATGATGGCGAGGTCGGACTGGATTTCGTCCATCGTGGCGAATGCTGACGAAATATTGCAGCTGCAGGTGCCCACGCTCATCAGCGCACCACTGGCATCCTCACTGTTGTCCATCTCCCAGTAGGCAATGACGCCGTCCTCGCGGGCCAGATAGACGTGATCGTGCTCTTCATAGTAGCGCTGCCGTCTTACGGGCCGGTCCCAGGCAGTCCACAGAGGGGGTCGGATGCCGTGATGGTAGGGGCTCGGGATGTCTGCGCTTGGATTGACCCGCAGATGCGTTGGCGGTCCCTGGAGAATGTCTTGGAAGAAGCCAATGGCATTCTCCGAAATGACCAGAAAGGCGCTCCGAACGGTCAGCGGGATGAGGAACAACGGAACGTGGTGTTCCTGTGGCAGGCGATACCCCCGCTTCTCGTCACTCAGTATTTGAGCGATATTCTCCTGAGCCTCCCAGTCGTAGATGATCATGTGGGAACCTTTCCTGTTGACGATGATCAGCAGCATGATGACATGGTAGTCACCGTCCTGTGGCCGAGGGTGGAGGAACACCATCTTGTGGATCAGGCCGGCAATGGGTCTCGGGTAGTATTCCTTGATCGGGTTGAAGGTTCTGTCGCGTCGGTATTGCCAGTTCATGTTCTTCCACGTCTCGAGCTCGTAAACAATCAGCTTGTTTTCAATGTCGGCCACAGCGAGGTATCGAGAGTAGGGGTCGACGGCCACATTGTAGCCGATGCTGCCGAATTTGCGGTCGGAGTGCTTGAAGAGAGCCGTTTCGAAGTGGAGCTGAGTGTCTGTTTGACGGATGAACAGGAAGACAAAGGTGCCCGACTCAAGGACGAGGAAGAGGAGGTGCGGCGGGAGCCCGACCAATTCCCCCGGACGTCGCGGCGTGGCCCCGGGGGCATCATCTTCGCCCACAAACTTGATGTCCTCGAGGGAGATGTCGTCTTGGCGCTTGTCGATGCGGTCGTAAGTATTTCCAAGGACGCACGCGTTGACGATGCGCGAGTCAAAGTCGTTTTTTCTTAGGACCTCGTGGAGTTCGCTCCCGTTGCGGAGCTCGTTGACCTGGACGTAGTGGTCCTGGACTTGTCAGCACATAGAGTGTGGGGGCTTCCAGATCAGAGGAGAGTGATCAACAATAGGAGATACTGCAGAGGGGAAGATGATCGTCAAGAGAAGACGGAGGACATGGGGAGAAGATCAACGAGAGGTGGAAGATGGGCAGCAGGAAAACCTTGGCAGCCGGCAGGATCCGGCCTCCAGAATAGAACAGCAACAAGGGAAGATGGCTTACCCCGACAAAGACAACATCGTTCTGGCTGCGGGAACGCAGACGCGCAGGTAGGACGTGGCGAACGACGGGGCTCTCGATGATGGTTCGAGTCAGGATGCCGCAGGAGGGAGCTTCTTGGGGTGGCACGATTTCGGGTTCCGGCGGCTGGGGGTTGTTGCCCTTCAGGAGACTGTGAATGGTCTGGCGGCTAGTCTGCCACTGACCATCCCGGAACACGTTGGTTTCGATGGTCGCCATGTCAGGCTAAGGTGTATGAGCCCTGTCTAGCAGGCTTTTGGGACCGGCGTGGGGGGCGCGTCGCCGCTGGGATGAAAGCTTCGAGGAGCAGGGCGTGGTGATGTAGGATTAGCAATTTCGGGAGTCCGGCCAGCATTTTTAACGCATGAGCTACCGGCGGTGAAAGATCACTCAGCAAGTCCGCGGGAGCATCTGGATGGTGCGGCTGTCTAGGGCGGACAATGTGACGGGTGAGATGCGTCACTTGGACAGAGACTGAAAGAGAAAGAGACAGAGGCCGCAAGAGAAGGTCCGGTGGGTAAACAGGAGGGGAGGGTGGTGGTAGCCAGGCAAGGGGCCGGTTGGTAGGGGCCAGATATATCGCAGGGTGAAGGCCCAGCGTAGGCTGCCGTGCTGCGGGAGGAGGGTTTGACGAGTGCCGTGTGTGGTAGGGGGCCTAGTAGCAGGAGTAGTGAAGCAGAGGCGGTGCAGCCAACGGACAGGCTGCGGAGCTGACGAGGAGGCCGTGGCTGCCGCCTCGATCAGCTCTCCTCTGACGACGCTTTTGGCCAGGGACTTTCGCCCAGCGGAAAGGAACGGGTCAGCTCAAGTCGAGAGAGGTTCGGACGCCGGCCGGATTCAGGAGGCGTGAAGCCGCAAGGGGCAGGCGAGAACAGGTTGGCGGTGCAAGGGATGGATGGATGGGACGGAATAGGGGTCCGATATGCTTCTCGTACTCCCAAGGTGGGAAGACCAGGACTGTAGTTGGGGGCCAAGAGTGGTGGCGACGATCAGGGACCCGAGAGTGAGGTTGGGCACGGATAATGCCAGTCCTTGGGCACGCCTAGAGAAATTAGAATGCTGGGCCGGGGAGACGGAGACGAGGTTGCCTCGGAGGTGACTGACTCGAGCGGTTCTGAAGCTCTACTAGGCCGCCGATCCCCGAACAAGGTTGGTCCAGGCGGTGGTGAGATGCAGGGTGGCTGGGCAAGGTGCGTCCTGTAGCGTGGGACGCGGCCGGGGGAGCTGCTGCGGTAGGGTGGTGAGGTGAGGTGCGAGCCCCCGGTCGATTCGAGGAGTCCTGCTCGGGTACGAAGAGCGAGGGAGGCCTAGCCCAGAAAACGGTCGTGGAGACTTTGGAGAGAAGAGGGCGATCGGCACACGCCGGCGGGCCAGGACGGAGAGGGGTGAACTTGTTTCGTTGTTCGTGTGTTTGTGGTGTCGACGGGCCGGGTCCGCAAGCGCCGGCCGAACAGGGTTCCTTGGGGTCAAATTTCGGCGACGGCGCGCGGAGGCGGTGCCTGGCGGGAGGGGCTTGGAGTACGGTGGTGGTGAACCGGCGGGATGGTAGCAAGCGGGCAAGGTTGATGGTGGTAGTAGGTGTGAGCAGCGCGTGTGTGGCATGTGCGTGATGTGTGTCTGTGTGTGTGTGTCTGCTTTTTTTTTGCCCGTTGCGTCGTGTCGTGGGCTAGGTAGAGAGGGGTAGTAGCGGGAGGGAAGTCCGTGGAGCCAGCAAGAGGAGAAAGCTCCGATTGTCGTCGGACGATTTGCGGCGGACGAGTGGATGAATGGAGGTTGGTTCGGTCGGTCCCTCACTAGTCGTGGGTGCAGTGGTAGTGTAGTGGTAGTAATGTGGTACGGCTATGACTGCAACCCGACGCCGGCCAGGCAGCACACTGGCAGTGGTTGGAGGTTTGGTTTGACTGGTGAAGTCAACCTGGAAGTGCAGTGCAGGCAGTGAGTGGTGCGGTGCTTTCCATGCCCGCCTGACTTATTAATACATCTGACTGGCCTGGGAGGGATGGATGGCGAGATGCCATAGGCACACGCCCGCTGGAATCTTAGTGGAGGGCACCCGCGGGGTGGGAAACAATGAGCGGGGCAGATCCAATCGATTTCCAGAGTCCTTGGCGGGAAGGAGCACTGAAGCCAAGAACCGAAGCCTCGAGCTCAGCCTTTGTTGTCTGAGCTGGTCCACTTGTCGCTCTCGCTTTTCGGGTCCATCCCTCTCATCATCGTCAGGTTGTCTGGTCTCCCTGGGAGTTGCGCGTCATGTGTTGTCATGAAAAGCACGCGGCGGGAGCCGGATCCTTCAGACGGTGCAGTGGGCTGAACCGCCAACTGAACTCGCCTGATGCGCCGACCCTGGCAGACGGCACAGACTAGACGTTGGGACGAAACTAACAATTCGCTGGGGGTACCATGGAATGAACGCATTTGCCGTGCCTGCCACATGCATCTTCTACCGTAATGCGCGACCAACAGGACAACTTGAACTCATTTTGCTCTGAGCCAACGTCCCCGTTACGACGAACAGGCAGCCCTGGACTCTTGGATCCACTGAGGTCAGAAAGTCAAAGTCAAAGGCGACGAGGGAAGGAGGCACCCAGTGATCACTGCCAACACGCAGCTTGCACGGACTGTCGGCAGGGGCTCCGGCGCTAACCCCTCGGTTCGGTTGCGGGCATCCCCGCCTGGCTTGGCCTCAAGTTCTCAACCGTGACCTCTGTCTGTCCGGAGTTAGTGCTCTGGTATTCGTCCATTTGCCGTGCCAACATCGTATGTCCCCAGACAAGAAACAACGAAACCTCCCATCTCCCTCGCCGTCATCCCAATGTGTCTCGGCTGATGCAAGACAGGGCGTCCATCAGGCCCCCTTGCCCCCCCAAGACACTGGGATTAGGGTTGTTTGTTCCATGGACGCCGTCGTCACTAGCCCCGGGACGACTTCTTCAGTCCATCGCGCTACCTCTGCATTAGCACCGCTGTTAGCAGCTTCACGCTCCCCGAGGGGCCACCTGGAAAGCAACCACCTTCCTGGCCGGGATGGACTTCCGCCTCTTCCTGGTTCTTTTTCTTCCCAGTGTCCTTTGGGTATTAGTGAACTTTCTGCATGACGATCCATGGATATCCCAGCCCAACATCTGCCGTTGAAAATCTGAGACATATCATCGGCCTGGCCGAAGCCACCCATCCGTCTTTCTTGGGTCTGATCGACCCGGCCATCGCCTTTGAACCGCCGCTTGTAGATTTAGCAGGCCAATGATCCTCCAAGGAACTCGGAACACCCCCCGAGTTCCAACAGAGAGGCTCGGAAGGCCCCTGTTCAGTTAGTCAGTCATATTACCTTCCAGGACGGTACATATGATGATACGAGCATCAGTCACCGAGTACGAGCTGGCTTCGGTTGGCCATAATCACATCACTTCGCCCAGCCAGGCGCTCCCCCTCCCCCTCCCCGTGCCTGTGACTTGATGCCCGTCACAACAGCCGCCAGGGGCGAGCGCCCATCGCTTTGCTTTTCCCCATCACACTCCCGCCCACAGTCTGTGCAGGCTGGCACATTTCAGATCTGTCATTTATGACAGATCACTCCAGACATCATGCCACCACCTCGCCCCGGGTTCATTCCTCGGCCCGCCCGTTGGTTCCCTTTCATTCATTCATCCCGCGCCCCCTCGCCTCCGATGTGAGACGTATGCAGAGCAGGCAGGCAGTCAGAAGCTGACAGGCTGCACCCAAGACCAAGACGTCGCATTGCCATTCTTACTTCACCGGGAATCGCTTCACCGGTCGGTACAGGTGGGCACTGGGCAGACAAATCAGCAACGATATGGCCACTCATTGGTTCGCTTTGTCGACATTTGAACGCACACAGCTGAGCGGATGAGACATGATGCGTATGCTTGTTGGTTGCGGGATTATTTTGTCATGTCGACTAGCCACATTGTCTCCCGCTCGGGAATCGGGGAGGGGGGTCACTGCCCTGAATTGCTCCTAGAGGATGGGATGCACTTTGGGATTCTGAAGTCCGATGGACGTGGGATGTAGTGGGGCGACCGGCGTGATGCAGTTTGATGTTGGTCGTGGACATTGACGGGGGCCTGTCTGCCGTGGCCTAGAACATCATCATTCCGCTCTACCCTGGCTGCTTATTTTGCGTCCCAAGGAATAGCACTTCTCTTATGCGAGTAGTCTAGGTGGACTTACTGACGCACAAGAGCTTTCCTTCTCAATCAGAGATGCCATTGTTGATATCCATGGGGTGTGGTCGGTGAGCTTACCGTGACCGAGCCACACCGAGCCAAGCAAACTCCACGTCACCGAAGTGGCCAGTGCTCCCAGCTCCTGGCCACATTGACCTCACCTCAACCTCATCCCACGTCCAGTTCCGACCAACCACCATCAGTGATTGCCTCATCCAGATACCAGTCTCGTGCCCCCTCGCACACATATCCGCCAACCGAGCCGCATTTCTTATCAAACCTCCCCTTGCGGCTCCCACCTCCCTTCGGGCCGCGTGAGACAGCACCCTCAGCTTGTCAGGGATCACACGCCGAGCACCAACAAACACACAAACGCAGCCCTGCACGGGGAGCCCGTGATCGACACCCCCACAGCGCCTAATGTGCCTGCCGTGCGTGTCTCACCCGTGCTCGGTGTGAAGCTCTTCCGGCGCAGGAAGCAAGCATTCCACAAGCGCCTGACAACGGCCGGCTCCGTTGCCGCACGTGTCCTTCGTTGACGACATTTCAACCCTTCACACCGCCACCCATGGAGCGATCAGCACACTCGGAACGGCCCGAGAACGCCGCAGAGGACGAGTACAGGTCTCGGAAGAGGGCTGAGATTCTCGACGCCTGCAGATGGAAGCTTGTTGGCGCCCTGGAGACCCTAGGGGAGTCTAGGGGCGGTTTCCTCGATGACGAGCTACGGGCCATGGCATGTAAGTAGGATCTCTGCCTTGCCTACCACTGAAGTCTCACTGACACGTACATCAAGGGCCGATACTTCTCGGAGTCTCGGACGGAAGCGAGAAACCGCATTCCGAGGAGGCTGACGACGAGGATGCCAGCTGGAAGAGCCTCGCGCGTCACAAGGATGAGGAGCAGGTACAGTTGGACGTCAACCGCGCTTTCATCTACTACCCCAGAGGTATGTATACCTTGGCACTCTCTCGACCACTTTGCTCACCCCCATACAGATCAGACAGACGCTGAGCTCGCACGGCGAAAATCGGAACTGTCAGACTTGATCGTCAGCGTTCTCCGCCGCTATCCCTACCTCTGCTACTTCCAGGGCTACCATGACATCTGCCAGGTCTTCCTGCTAGTGTTGCCCTCCGCCGCCCTTCGATCACGTCTCGTCGCCCGGCTTTCTGTTCTCCGCATCCGCGACTTTATGCTCACCACGCTTGAGCCCACAGTCGCCCAACTGCGTCTCATCCCTGACATCCTCGGCGCAGCAGATGTCTCCCTACGGCGCCACCTCTCCGGCACCGAGCCCTTCTATGCCCTTGCCGGAACCCTGACCATGTACGCCCATGACGTGCAGGCCTACGGCGATATTGCCCGCCTCTTCGACGTCCTCCTCGTCCGCGAGCCTGTCTTCAGCGTCTACATGTTTGCCCAGATCGTCCTCGACCGCCGGGACGAGCTCTTTGAGCAGGCCGAGGAGGACCCATCCATGCTCCACCTCATCCTCTCCAAGATGCCCCAGGGCATGGACTTTGAGAAGCTCATTGCCGACACCACGGCGCTCTACCGCCGATACCCTCCCGAGAGCCTGCCCGCGTGGAAACGGATATCCAAAGCGAGCTGCCTCAAGACGGCCAAATCCATCGATGTATGTGCAGCGCAGACCATGGAGGAGGGAAGGACTTATTTCTACAAACAGCTGGCCGAGCTGGCGGCTGCAGAGCGTCGGAAGAAACTTGTTCGGGCGCTCTGGGCGCACCGCAAGGCCGTCGGTGGCGTGGGAGTGGCTGTCATGGTGGGAGTCCTCGCCGTGCTTCTCCGTCGCCATACTGGAGCTCTGTCATTCTTGCCGAGCATATGGTCTGGCTGGAGTAATACAACTTGGACATATAAGTTTTAGCCATAGAATACAACCAACTCGAAGCATTTGGGTCACAAAGGCTCCGCTGCAAGTTCTTTCAGAAGTCGTGGTCATTTGCCTGAAATCGTAGCATTTGATGAATAACCTTTCACAAACAAAACTCCGAAACACCAAGCCTGTAAATTGATAACCCCAGATATGCATCGACGCTCCCGACTTCCATCCTTCCCCTTAGGCGCCCTCCTGGAAGGCGGCCTTGAGACCCTCGAAATGCTCCTGCTGCTCCTCCGACAGCTTTCCTGAGCCGTCGCTAATGATGGTCAGCACGAGGGAGTAATTGTTGTACAAGAACCTCTCGCGTTTCCGCTTGTCGATGTACAGTTGGCTCTGCCGCGTCAGGAACGCCTCAATCTCGGACCGCAGACGCCGCAAACTCGAGACAACTGGCTCGTCGTCGCCCGCTTCAGTGCTCAGAGCCAGCAGGCCCTGCAACAATTGGCCGAACCTCTGAGTGACGAGGTGTGGCGCTGCTGACAACTTGGCTTGGTCCGCCTTGGCGGGCTTGGTGGGCAGCGAGTTGGTCAGGTGGCGGACCGACTCACAATGGTGGTCCATGACCACCTGCAGCCTCGGCCAGAGGAGCATGTTGGTGCCGTTGATGTAATTATCCATCGCGGGCACCTTGCGACGCTGAAGCTCAAAGGCGAGGTGTTGGTTGATGCGTATGCTTAGCATGAGGCCCAAAGCATCGTAGCTGTCGCCAGCCAAGGCCTTTGACATGGTCTGGCCGAGATTGAACGTCGGTTCGAAAATGTAGTTGAAGTGCTTCGACACCGTCGCCATTGACAGGGGCGGCGAGAAGTACGTGGCTAGGAAGCTGTACTCGGTAGTCGCGTTGTCGATCAGCGCCAGGTTGAAGCTGCGAAACGGCACCTCGAGATAATGGGTCGACGTGTCTTCCTCGGCCAAGTACGAGGAGATGGCGGCTTGACTATTTGTTTTCAGCAGATCGATGCGGCGCCCCAGGTTGAAAGCATCGTGAGGGGCACCTGCCGGCTTGGCAGCGGACAGAACTGATGTCTTGCGGGATGGCTCCTCCATTCCAATGACATCGTTCTTTCCAAGGGCATGGATCTTCATCTTTGCCAGCGCGGTCTGGTACCGGCTGAACTGGTTGGCGTAGTACCAGCGCATGGTATTGAGATATGCCTGGCAAATCTCCAACGCCAGTGTAGCATGGTGCCGATGCAGAAAGGCAAACAGCTCCTTGAATCGTAGGAAGCTCTGCTGCTGTATAATCTGCGCATTGATGTGTGGTGACCTCAGAGCCTTGATCTGGGCGACGATGAAGTCCCGGATGCGCTCGATGGCCTTGAGGATGAGCTTCTCAAGCAGTGGTCCCAAGTCTGTCCAGGCTTTGCTCTGACGCTGATTTCCGGAACTGTTCTTGTACGCGATGGCGCGCTTGTCCAACTCTGCCAGCATCTTGACCCATGCTTCGTCGATATGGCCCTCCGAAATCTTGCTGATGACCAGAGGTGATACGCTCAGCTCCTCGACCACGGGCCCCAGAGCTTTTTCGACAGCCCTTCGGTTCTCCAGCCGCACATTAAGCGCCATAGATCTTGATTGTAGTGATTCAATGTCGGCAGATACGGCGGCGAGGTCGTTTCGGAAGCTTGTCAGGTTGTTCTCGACCGAGTCTAGGACACCGTCGCATGCAGCGATTGAGCGATGAAGGTCCTCGTATTTGGCCTTTTCGCGCCCATCTGTTTGGCGTCTGTCAGCCAGAGGTACACGCTGCGGGTTGGGATGCGACCTACACTCGTCGACTGTCTGCCGCTGCGCCGTTGAGCCCGCAGCAGCCTTAACGACGGGTTGGGCGGCAAAGTCTCGCAGGCCCAGCCCGCCAAAGTCGATGTCCAAGTCCAGATCCGCTACCCCTATCGTCATTGCGTGTGATTCTTCGGAAGACGTGGTGCCCAGGATCTTATCCAAGGTGTCTAGAGGGTCGGGGCCATCGTAAGCCGTCTGCGATTGCTTCAAGCCGGAGCCGTTGGCCTTTCTGGACGATGCCAGGAAGGACGTGGAGGAATCATTGGAGATGAGGGAGAGGGTCGACCCTCTTGGTGTGTTTCCCGGGCGATGCGACGTCACATATGGTCCTGCTGCGCTCGAGGTTCTCCGGGGCAAGGGTGAATAGGGTCGACTGGCTGGCTGGGACCCCGAAGGAGATGGGCTGGGTTGCGCGGCGAATCGATCGAGCCACATGGTAGAAGCGTCCGGGGACTGTGATGCGCTCTTCGGGAGAGGGACTTCAAATCATGGGTGGAAAATCAAGGGCACATCAGATGCAAGTAGCAAGTCCGGCATCCCAATGGCGATGCTGTCGCGTGGTGTCTCGATCGTCAAAGGCAGGACAGGGGGGCAAGCTCCCATCCACAATGAAGCTCGGCGAGGCTGAATGGCCTCCCGACAGAGGGCAGAACCTGATTGGCCAGAAATTCCGCGACCGCCACAGCTGCGTGGACAGTCCATCCATGTTAGTGGGTCTACGAGGCGCAGGCAGGCACGGAAGTGCCCGACTCGACCAGTGTCGTGGTCTACACACTCAGCGACACCTTGAAGGCTTGAAGCCTATCCACGCTCTGGAGGATATTTTGGAAGAGACCGTTTGCCTGAGCTGGCGGCCCTCTTCCCAGCTGCCGGGAGGGGCTGAGGGGCAACGGCACCCGGTGGACGGGATTGTTGGTGTGGCGAGGGAACTGTGGCCCCGTGTCGCCTGTATCAAATGCTGGAACAGCGGCCAGGCATGTGCAAAGGTGGGGTTATTCGAAGGCCCAGTCCAGGATCTCACTTCTTCCCGCCCTCACAAAGAACATGCATCTAACGACATGCAGCATTCCTGAAATGCGAAGATGATACACATGACCACCTGCGGACAAGCCACAAGCATAGCCTGTAGAAACCAGACAGGCAGTTATGCCGCGCAGGCAGCCGCAGGGTGACATACGACGACGTGGAAGCACCAGAGGCAAGCAAGATCTAGGTGAGACACCCACCATTCGGCGTGACATCTTGCTCTTCCAGTGTGTGATGCTCCCCCGCCACAAATAGGCACAAGGTCTAGGGCGTTTTAGGCATCAGTGACTGTGTGGTGCCTCACGGAAACGCCGTGGCAATCCTGTAAGCCCTGTCGGCATCGGCTCGGAGGAGCTTCCATCGCTCGGTTCCACCTCTGAAGACGCTGAACAGCCTGCACACGGTGCACCAAGCGCGGGGTCTGGGTCGTCCGGCGGGGGTCCATGGCCCTTTCCCGGCCCCCTGAAGCCCAGCAGCGCCAGAAGGCCCAGCGGTCCAGTCCAGTGGGCGATGGCTGCCCGGCGGGGACCCATGGAAGGGCCCAATAACAAATTGAGGAAAAAAATTATATCGACCTCCTTCCCCTCCACCTTGCCCCCCTCTTGTCCGCCGCCTCTTCCTCTTCTCATCCTTTACATCCCCCCAAAGGCCACACGTCTCTCAAACTTGCACACGCAGCATCGACAGTCGAACTCCTCGTACCACCTCGTTCATTCCCCAACAGACACCCGTCAATCCTTCAAAATGGCCGACGACAACGTTGTGAGTTACCACCACCTCTTTTGCCCCGCGATTGCCCGGAGCTGTTCCTAGGGCCTGACGCTGGCCGCGTGCGTGCGTGCGCTGTGGGAGGAGGGGGAAGGGTGGGAAGGGAGGGCGAAAACACCACCCCGCATTGGGACGGATGAACCCCGCGACACCACCACCCGATCACGCTGCACCCTCCCGCCCGACAGCCTGCCTGCCTGCTTCTGCTTGTCTGGCCATCCCGATGAATCAATTGTTGGAACACATTGGGCCGTCAGGATGCAAGGCGCACGCCGTCGCATCCATCACACCTCTCGGCTGAACCCTAGTCGCTAACCACCATGCCTCTCCACAGCACGAGCTCGAGTTCGACACCGCCGATGCGGGTGCCTCGACCACCTACCCCATGCAGTGCTCTGCTCTGCGCAAGAACGGTTTCGTCGTCATCAAGAACCGCCCCTGCAAGATCATCGACATGTCCACCTCCAAGACTGGCAAGCACGGTCACGCCAAGGTCCACCTTGTCGCCACCGACATCTTCACCGGCAAGAAGCTTGAGGATCTCTCCCCCTCTACCCACAACATGGACGTCCCCAACGTCTCCCGCAAGGAGTACCAGCTTGTAAGTTGAGCCTGGCCCCAATAAGCAGGCCGTCACACTGACACGCGGCCACAGCTTGACATCTCCGACGATGGTTTCCTCTCCCTCATGAACGAGGACGGTGACCTCAAGGACGACGTCCGCATGCCCGACGGCGAGATCGGTGACAAGATCGAGAAGCTCTTCAGGACCGACGAGAAGGACACCAGTAAGTGGACCCAAAACACAACAGCTTTCGAACAGACCCAATCTAACACCTCTTGCAGACGTCGTCATTCTCACCGCCATGGGTGAGGAGGCCGCCGTTGAGGCCAAGGAGGCTCCCCGCCAGTAAATGCTTCACTTTCTCAACGTTGATGAAAGACGGTCTCCCGCGATCCATGCTTTCGTTTTGCGCTGGATGGCCACTGCGGACGCATGGAGACGAGCCCCGAGCGCTTCTCGCACCGTCGAAATACCCACGAATCACCCGCGGGTCGTTGCGTAGGGAGGAGTTCTATCTGGACAGGAACTGATGATGATGATGCTGGTTACATGACCTCGACAACTTCGATGCGCCATCGCACGACTCGTATTTTCCTTTGTGTCCCGACCGCCTCCCGGCCCGCAATCCACCAACCAGCCTTGCCCTGGGAAAAGGTAGCCGAATAAAAAGTAGGGAGAGCTTCGCCTAGGCGCGACAGTCTTGTCCGATGGAAGCAACGATTTATGTCTGACTTTTGGTTCCCTGCTCGCGTGTCGTCATGGAGTTTGTGATGTTTTGAAGTAAATGATTCAATCAGCGAGAACCAGACATGGTTTAAAAAAGAAACCATCAAGTTTCTGTCGTTGATCTCGTAGGTGGTGGCGCATGCCTCGTTGCGACTCGAGGCGTCGGGCAGGCTTTGAGGTGCTAACTCGACGGGAAGATCTTGGAAGAAGCGTTCAGGCAGCCCCGGGCTTGTTCCACCCGCCAGGCAATTCTTTCCTCAACACAACTACCAAGATGAGAATTCTCGGCATGAACCACAAGACCAACCTGCGACATGAATGTACAGCTCGCTGCTGTAAATAACAATCTCTGAGCATTCAGTCGTCGGACGGGCAACCTCCAAAAACGGGCCCACGCCCAGCACCTCTAAATCGACCTCACCGTTTGTTTGTCACAGCCACCATGGACGGAGGCACGCGTGACCTGCACAAGTTCGCCAAAGGTGAACGATGTGCCGAGTGTGGCACGAGGAGATATTTCTGGGAGGGGGGCCGGCAGTATTGCAGCGAGGGCCATCAGATTGAGGTACGTCGTGACAACTCACTGCAGTTCGAAGCTAACCATGCATCTCAGGGTGTGGTGCAATTTGACATGGGCGAGGATGCATTCGGCACCACCGGTAAAACATATCGCAAACAAAAAGAGGCAAAGGTCTTTGAGAAGCGAAAGCTCACAGGTCGAGCTGGACGAGACCTCTACCTCGAGTGTCTTCAGCTCATGTTGCGGAAACAACTCGAATGGCTCATCGATGCCAAGGGCCACAAGCCGGAGCTGGAGACGGTCGTTCGGGATCTCTGGGACCTTCGAATCAGGGGCAGTCCTGGCGATAGCCTTCAAGACCTGACGTCTGACGGAGACATGTCGGGCAACGAATCACGGTCACGCGCATCCAGCCTTGACAGGCGAGCATCAAGTTGGGGTCCGGAGACTGGAGACTCGTGGCCAGCGCCAAGGGTTTACGACACTTTGGCTCTCTGCTACCTGGGCTGCCTCCTGCTTCGGATCCCAACAAAGATTGGCGACTTTGTCAAATGGGCCCGTGGAGGGAATATTGTCTACAAACAAGCCGTAAGTTCAGGCATGAAGCCACTGTCAATCACTCCTAACCTTGGCTAGTACCTCCATCTGCCCAAAGACGCCTGGGCAAGACTGCCGGCCACATATCAGTCCTTGTTTCAGGCTGCAGATGCGGCTACATTTGATGATGGGGAGCTCCATTCCGTCATTATGAACCTGGCTCTCTCGTTCCGTCTCAACTACGAGATGGAGTTTCCGCAACTGAACGATGTCTTGATGACATTTCAGTATGTGCGGGAACTTGGCCTGCCTCGTATGAAGATTCATCTCCTTGATCACATGAAGACTTGTGCTAACTCTTAGAAGTCGAGGTCCTATCGGTGGTGCGCAGGGTTCCTCGCATCCTGGGCCTGGACTACTCCTTTCCCTCTGCCCAGTCCAGAATCCGTGCCATCGACCACCCCGAGATTCTCCTCATCTCTATCGTGGTGTTGACTACACAGTACTGCTTCCCCTTTGAGGATGTCGGCCTTCCCGATCAGCACGGAACATACGTTCAGATCCCTAAGATGGACTGGGCCAAGTGGGAGGAGCTGATGGCCCCGATCATGAGTAAGGCTCGTGACTCGGAGGACATCGACTACAAGGCCGCCACGGCTGCTGATATCACCAACATGACACCCGATCAGCTGGAGAAGTACTTTACCCATATGTCTCTCCAGCTGGACACTGCAGGTGAGGGCACTGGCGCTCTTTGTGAACATGGTCGGACATACTGACATGTGAAAGATGACGAGAATGATGCGACATTCCTCTCCAAGTTCTTCCCCACAGAGAAGGCACGACCTTTCCCTCCACAAGAAGAGGACCCAGACCATGCAGTCAACAATCGCGCAGCGGAAGTCCAAGAGCAGGCTGTCACCTTTGGCAAGTCTTCCGTGGAGGAACAGCTTGTCTCGGAGAGGTACTATTCCTACAAAAGGCTCGAGGACTTGCCTTCCTATGGTCGGCTCTTCTACGACCTGACGGCCAGACTGGCTGGGCTATCATCGCTCTCGCTGCTAAAGGCAGTCAACATGTTGGAGCTGCAAGTGAGGGCCTGGAAGAGACGGCAGGTGCTCCTGGAAGCCGAACGTAGGCAGAGGAGACAGTCACGAGAAGTGGACATTGGTGGAGGGACACCCGGCGAAGCACCAAATCCTGACGACCTCGAGGTTGTACAGACTGAGGAGATGCAAGAAGAGGTCATGAATGCTAGCTAGCCAGGTCTCAACATGCTACAGGCATCCCATCTACGATGCGGTCCAGGGGTGTTGAAGTGAACCCATGCCCTGTAACCGCGGCCTGCCAGGATGCTCTAATTCTGACAGCCCTGTGGCAGACAATCCCCACAGGCTCCGGCACATGCAGCGACGGAATTGTGTTGCGAGCTGTGGCTCAGGGATCCACTTCCGCATGACCCAGCATTCGAGCCCTAGGGCTAAATTTTTCTGAACCTCAATCGGAAGGCGAGTCCCACCATTTGTTGCCCGCCCAGTCGAACGTCAAGTCACGTCTCTCGCCAACCCATCAACCAGATTCGCGAAAACCGGCAAGAGTAAGTCGAAGAGCCGCCCCCTTGACGCAGGAATGTCTGCTGTTGTGATTTTCGTACTGACAATGTTATAGTGCAGATGTGAGTGTGACGCCTTTCCCCTCCCAATTTCGAGTTTTGCGACCGAGCGAGCCGACCAACGTCCGATTACGATGCGATGCCTGCGAACGAGAAGAACGCCGCCCGAGGGAACAAAACTTGATGGAGGATATCGGTTGGACGTGAACCCGTGACTGACGGCAATGCGACTCTCAGTTTCGTGAAGACCCTTACGGGCAAGACTATCACCCTCGAGGTGGAGTCTTCGGACACCATCGACAACGTCAAGTCCAAGATCCAGGACAAGGAGGGCATTCCCCCTGACCAGCAGCGCCTGATCTTCGCCGGCAAGCAGCTCGAGGATGGCCGCACCCTCTCCGACTACAACATCCAGAAGGTCAGTGGACAGCATCATGGGTGCTGTGGGCTGTGGGACGAATTCCACGGGTGTTGGGGGCTTGGGAGCGCCCGGAGGATTCGTCGCGCAGCACCACGGCACCGATCTCGATCTGGAGACCTTGACACTAACCCCAACGCAGGAGTCCACCCTCCACCTGGTCCTCCGTCTCCGTGGTGGCATCATCGAGCCCTCGCTGAAGGCTCTTGCCTCCAAGTACAACTGCGACAAGCAGATCTGCCGCAAGTGCTACGTATGTCGCCCCGACACGACCCCGCCTTCACCGAGGCTGGGCTCCTTCTAGCACCCACCCAAACTAACACCACACAGGCCCGCCTCCCTCCCCGTGCCACCAACTGCCGCAAGCGCTCGTGCGGACACACCAACCAGCTCCGCCCCAAGAAGAAGCTCAAATAGACGACACGCGCAGCATGTCAAGGATATGGCGTCTTGGGGTTTCTTTCGGCATTCCGGCAGGTTGTGGGATGGTGCAAGGGACAGAGAAAGCGTGGTCCTCGGGCGGCCTGGCCTGGTAAATGGCCGGGCGCCCGCCTCATAGGCATTATCCAACGAAGATGAACAAGCCTTGACGTATTGATCAAAAAATTGTGACGACGAGCGGGAGGGAAACGCGGGGCGGGTTCGGTTAGAGCTCTCCTCGTATGCTATGGAATGACATGACCACACAAACTCATGATGAACATGCGCCACTGCCACTGGTGAACCGGGGATGGGAGGGATGTATCGTGATGTGGCTGTGCGAAGCCCCACATGGCTCAAACCGAGCGACGCGCCCCCCTTTAGCTGCATCGCCATTACGACACCTTGCTCCAAGCTGTCTCGAGCTTCCCGTAGAACCACCAGCGAACCAGCCAGGCAGCCGTCAATCCCTTCTCGCCCTCTCGTCGCGTAACTTCGAATACCCCGATACCACAGCCTCTCCCACGACAAGATCCATACATACAAAATGTCCGGCTCCGGCTACGACGCGGTGGTCGACGTCGACGACGACGTGCGCCTCCCTGCCCTCAAATGGCCAGGCATCCCGTACTGACACTTTCCTTCCAGGGCGATCTCGGCCACACCGATCTTCAAGAAGACCTCGAATTTCACAACTCCAACTTCAACGAAACCTCCGGCGGCCGCAACAAGCCCAGCTCCTCGGGCCTCCCGCCCCCCGTGACAGCGTCGTCGTCTGGCTCCGGGTCGAAGCGCTTCCTGTGGACAATCTCCTTCTACGCCCAGTACTTTGACGTCGACACGTCAGCCGTCCTGCAGCGCTGCTGGGCCGCGCTGTACCCACGCGCCAACTTTCTCGACGTCCTCGAGGGCAACCCCGATCTGTATGGACCTTTCTGGATCGCCACCACTGTGGTCCTTATCCTGTTCCTCGGCGGTACCATAAGCCAGTACCTCGCCGAGAAGGGTGATGTGCCATTCGCCTATGACTTTAAGCTACTGAGCGGTACGTCTACCCTCGAACCTCCCTAGCGAAGCACTCGCTAGTGAATTGCCTAGAACCATACTGACCCATTCCTTCCAGGCGCCGCTGGCCTCATCTACGGCTACACCCTCTTCGTCCCCGTCGCCCTCTTCCTCGCCCTCCGCTACTTCGGCTCCGAATCCGCCAACCTTCTCGAGTGCTGGGCTCTCTACGGCTACGCAAACCTCATCTGGGTTCCCGTCGCCGTCGCCGCCTCGTCCCCCATCAACATCCTCAACTGGGTCTTCGTCGCCGTCGGCCTCGGCGTCAGCGTCGCCTTCCTCCTGCGCAACCTGTACCCGGTCCTCAGCGCCACGGACCGCCAGACGAGCAAGATTCTGCTCGTTGTTGTCGTTGCTCTGCACTTTGGCCTGGCGCTGGCCATCAAGATCCTCTTCTTCGCGCACGGCAGCCCTGTCGCTGAGAAGCCCAAGGAGGGGGGTAGCAGGATGATGATGTTCTAATCAAGGGAAGAGGGACGCATGGTCGTGCTTGGTCCATTAGGGATTGTTGCGGGCTGGCGTTGGGCACGAGGCATGGTCGCCCGGCCGATATGATGGTGTACAATAGATTCTCTGACCGCATCCAAGGCGTTTTCCAGCATAAACTTGCATCTCTTTCCTCAACTGCCTTCCCGGTGATGCGTCCGCCCCTCACATCTGTGGCCCCCGGTTGTGGTTCGCCTTTTCCGTGGGACCGCCGTTCTTCTCCCAGTCCAGCCAGCTACCGGGGTACTCTCCAATGTTTGTCCACCCAGCCTCCTTGGCCAGCGTCGCCGCCGCCCTGCTGCGCACGCCAGCCTTGCAGAAGAAGACGAGCTCGGTGTCCTTTGCGGGCCGGTCGTAGCCGTAGCGCGCCTCGAATTCGTCGTCGGTGATGAAGAAGCTCTCGGGGCGGGACGAAATGGGGATGTTGAGAGCGCCGGGGATGCTGCCCGTCTGCTCGAGCTCACCGGGCTCGCGGGTGTCTGGGAGAACCGAGGATTAGTTGATATCTGCCGCACGGCGAGGTCGCTGGTACATACCGACTATCACAACCTTACCGGACCCCGTCGCGGCCTTCTTGACCTGCTCAAAGTTCCAGAGCTTGGTGCCCCGAGGCGTCATCTCGTGGTAGTCCTCGGCATCCTTTGAGGAAGAGAACATCCTCAGCGTCGACCTGGTAGCAGTCGGGGCCATCCGCGCCCGCAGACACGTTGTAGGGGCCGTTGCTGCTATCGTTGTGGCACATTTCGTCCTGGTGAAGGTGGTGTATGTCCTTTGCGCTGCGCCCGCCGATATTCGCAGGCCCCTGCTGCCGGTCAGAGCAGCCCGAAAAGCCATTGTGATGTAAATGAGAGGGATTGAATGGAAATGGTCGAAATTGGTCGGGTCTGCTGCTCGGCGACGTGCTGGACAAGGTACCTCAGTTGAAGGTGTCTAGATTTGGTGGATTGGTCACTCGTGCAGGTCGGAGCTCTTGGAGATTGATCGCGCCCAGGCCAGTCAGCCGGGCGCTAGCGACTCCCGCTTTCCGCAGAGCCCCTCGTCAGCTCGTCACCGTCAGCTTGATATTCCAACGACCGACATCAAGCTGCATCTAAACGATCATTGCACAGACACAGGCATATCACTTGCAAAGTTTTCAACGTCATCTAGATCATCGATTGCGTCTACGCCAATCCAAATCATCGCCACCACGCTCCCATCCACCAGCGTCTTCCCATATGCCCGCGGCCGAACCGGGCCTGAACAATGCTCTCCGCCCAGGACATGCCTGGGACGGAGGAAAAGAAAGGAGAACGAGGTAGTATATACATGTCGAAAATGGGGTATTAAGATTAATTACGAATCCGACCAAGCGGCTGTCTCCGACTTTTGGACTCTACGAGCCGGCAGTGGCCGGTCTAGTACTGGCGCGTCTTGAAGGTGAGCGGGCAGTCGTCCTAGGATGGAGTCAGTAAATTATGCATCTCGCTCTGGACGGCAAACATACCATGGGGAAGATGGTGGCGAAGACCCTGATCTCCTCAGACGTCGGCGTGGCGTGGTGCTTCCAGTCCATCATGACGGCGGCCTTTCCGATCATCAGGGCCAGGTTCAGCTGGGCGTAGGTTTGGCCGAGGCAGTAGTGGGGGCCGACGCCGAAGACGAGGAAGTTCTTGGAGCCCTTCGTCTCGGCATCGCCGGAGAAGTAGCGCTCGGGGTCGTAGAAATCGGGGTTCTCGTAGACCTCGGGGTCGCGGAGGGCGGGCCAGACGGAGGGCAGGATCATGGAGCCCTTGGGGACGGTGTAGTTGGGGGTGACGGGGAAGGCCTTCTTGGCCTTGTAGGGGGTCAGGATGACAGGAGGGCGCCAGCGGAGGAGCTCCCTGACGCAGGCGCGGGTGTAGGTCAGCGATTCGAGCTGGTCCATGTTGAGCTCGGCGTTGGGGTCGCCACCGCGGGCCTTGAGGTTCTCCTCGCGGACACGGTCGAGGACCTCGGGGCGCTGGGCCATGATCTGGAAGAGCCAGGTGGCGGCGCTGCTGGTGGCGTCCTGAGAGGCGAAGAGGAAGGCGAAGAGGGTCTGGGCGATCTCGCGGTCGGTGAACTCGCGGAGGTAGGGGGTGGGCTTGGGCAGGGTCTCGCCGCGAGCCTCGGCCTCACGCCACTGCTTCGACTCGACCATGGACTTGATCCAAGCGTCCATAATGCAGGTGATCTCGCCGCCGGCCTGCATGCGAACCTTGCACTTGGCGGCACACTTGGCGAACTCGAGGAGGACCATGTCGGCGGCCTTCTTGCCGTACCAGGTCTTGGTGTAAGGCAGGATGATGGGGAAGTTGACGAGCTCGAGGGCGGCGGTGATGAGGTAGTAGTCGTCGGAGATCTTGGTGACGGCGTCATCGGAGATGTAGTAGCCGCAGAAGGTGCGCAGGGCGACGGCGCAGGTCAGGCCGCGGAGGTGAGACATGAAGGGGACGGGCTTGTCGTCGTTGTCCTTGGTGACCTTGAGGAAGCGGGCAAAGTAGTCCTGGTAGACCTTCTCCTGGCCGGGCAGGTAGGCGGCGAGGGCCTGGCGGGTGAAGAGGCCGTTGAGGCCCTTGCGGAAGTCGACGTGGGCCTTGCCGTCAAGGAAGACGAAGTTGTCGTGTCCGAGGAGCTTGGGCGCGACGTCGACGACGCAGGGCTGGACGTAGCCGGGGGAGTTGAAGATCTTGCGCGACAGGTCGCGAGTCGAGGCAATGACAACGAACCTGGAGGGTGTGTGTTGGTCATTGTTCGCCAGGAGGGGCTTGTGGTAACGGGGGACTTACTTGTGGAAGACAGAGACACAGCTGAGGTCGCCGCTTGCCCACTTGGCCTGGTACTCGTGGAACTTGGGGTCCATGGACTGGAGGAAGGGGCCCATGAAGGGCAGCTTCATGGCAGGGCCGACGATGGAGCCCTTTTGCATGATGTAGCTGACTGCGAGGCGGGGGAGACGGGTCAGTGGTGTGTCTCTCTAGACAGGAGGCGCGCCAGAACTCACCCTGATCATAGAGGACGGCGAGGGCGAACAGAGTGCCCACGATAGTCCAGATGCCGGCATTAGAGACGGCGTCGATAACATAGTCGACCTGGGGCGGGATGTTGACGTTGCCCAGCTTGGCGTGGGCCAGCACCGAAGTGAAGGTGCTGTTGGCGGCGTCCATGGCTGGATATTTTTCTCGGAGGATCCGGCGCGGCGCGTGCGATAAGGGGGTGGACGGGGGAGGATTCGTCGACCGGTCGTCGTGGTGTCTTGACGAGGAAGACAAGCGCGAGCCCTTGGGTGAAGGTGCGTTCCTGGGACGAGAGGGATCGCGGTCGCGCCGTGACGGATGCGAGGAGGGGAGGGGGAGGCAGGGAGGGGAGGGGAGACGGCCTTCCTGAGTTTGTCGATGGGAGAAAAAGGGTCAGTCGACGAGAATGATGAGTGCAGTGCTTGCTAGGTTTATCGGGCAGAGTGGATATCAACCACTTTACTAGGTACTGTACTGCTGCCCCTGGCACCGGGAGCAAGCAACCCTGTCACGCAAAAGACGGTCCCCGGGTCAGCCAAAATAACGATTAATCAGTCGATAGAAAAGGGAAAACGGGGCCCCTCCTTGGCGCACAGGGTCCGTAGGGGGGAGATCGAGAAGTTCTGGAAGAGAGACGATGGGTGATGTTCCCTGAGGAAA
Source organism: Plectosphaerella plurivora (assembly GCA_020726575.1). Classification (NCBI taxonomy): domain Eukaryota; kingdom Fungi; phylum Ascomycota; class Sordariomycetes; order Glomerellales; family Plectosphaerellaceae; genus Plectosphaerella; species Plectosphaerella plurivora. The sequence goes on along the minus strand of JAGSXJ010000010.1, from coordinate 722,960 downwards.
GGTACATCGAGGTACCTCGGCCAGGTATGGCCTGTTGCAGACGCCCCGGACGCCGAGATGCACACAATGCATGTCGTCTCATTTGTTGACCGCCGCCTCCCGGCCGGCCGTAGACCGGTGGTGTGGTGATGGTTGTTGGGACTGGAAGGCTCTGTGGTCAGTGGTGTGAAATTACATCTGGCCTGGGAGAGCATCGTGACCTGTGCAGATCCCGACCTGACAGGGCTGGCGGGCTCTCGGGTTCCTGACAATGGCGCCCGGGCAACGCCAAACACGCCATTTCCCTGTGCAGATCTTGCCATAGGAGATCTGTTAGTCGCACCACCGGCCGCTGTCAAATCTCAACTTGCGCCCGAAGGATCCGACATCGAAAGAAGAGACATCAAGATGTCCACAGGGTTCGGGCGTTTAGGGAAATGGTAGGCGCTGGTTGTACTCGTACACCGACTGTGTTTTGTGTCGTCTGTCAAGAGTCCGAAAAAGAGTACGATGGCGCTGTCGATGAATCAGATGAGCACAGCACTAAGACGACGGCCCGGCTAGGAAAAAAAAACACAGTCGAGTTGTGACGTTGCCCCTCATGTTTGTGCACCAGGCCCGCGCCGCTGATTGGCCAATCTGCACAGCTCTCCCCTGCATAAATCTCGCGGCTGCCCATCTTGTCCGTCGCCCAAAACACGAATACGAAAAGGTGGGGCTTCAATCTCCGCCCAGTCTCTTCACATCTCGAGAGGTACCTCCAGGTACGAATCACGACTGGCGGTGATTGCGCTCCAAGCACTGAGTCTCCGGGTTCCTCCTGACCTCCGAGCGCCGTGACCGCCCCGGTGGCCGGTTGATCTTGAGGCGACTGACCACCGTCTTGTCCCCCCAGCCGAACGCTTTCTCGATGATGGCTTCAATCCCTTGCAGATGTACTGAGAGGTTGGGCCGATGACTTCCACTTCACGTTTGCCTTATTGATGGGCGTGGGGTGTACAGGTCCATCACCTCTTCGGCTGGCACTGAAAAGCACATTGTGAACCTGGGCTGCCACGTGAGTGTTGTGCCATGTCCTGCATGTCAAACCAACTGGTTTTCCATGCAAGACTCGTTCCATTCACACGGGATACTTATTTCAACATTTCCATGTCGATAATCCTCCGGCATTTCACACGTCGCATGTTCTCCTCGTGACCACACGGCTATTCTCGACAAATGTCTACCAAGGCATCAGATTACAACCTAATTAGCCATCTTTCTTCCCCCGAGACCATGCAGTCCAACATCACCCAGTCTCCTCTTCTGTCAGTCGAAGAGCTGGAAACTAGGACCCCAAGGATGTCTGTGTTGCCAACAGTGGCGCTTTTGCGCGTCCGCCTCACAATCCCTGGGCCTCTCGACTCGGCTGTCGTTGTCGTCGACGAGCCTCATGATCCGAAGTCACCGTTCTTACCCTATCAAACACTTCGCATCGGAATTCCAGTCAAGCACCCGATTTCAGAGGAACCCGTCACATACCCTGCGGTATCGTCCTTAACAACCTCGGTGCACGAATTTGACACCGGCCCGACGATCTGGCGCTACACTCAGCTTATAGACCTGGAGAGTGAGGACGACGAGGAAGGTCGGATGGTGTGTATCGACTGCGGAGCGAAGGGACCGCTTGTGCCAGAACCCCTTACTGTCAAGGCGACTTCTAGGCCGTATGTGACGGTGGACGATTGGACTTCTCAGGTTTACGACTACCTCATGATGCATGAGGGCACCATCCACAAGGTCACGTACACCGACAACGACAATGACTTTCCTGAAGCCGGGAATTTGGAAATCTGCAAGGTCGACTATGGCAGCATCGAGCTACATGAAGTGAAGGAGGGGGAGGCTGTTCGGAATAATGGATTGACAGCTGACTATGTGGCAAAGATCAAGAGGCTGGTGGATGAAGCAAGACAGAACTCAGAAGCCACGCCATGAATACCTCGGTTTGATGTTACGAACATTGAAGTTGATGAACTTGCAAACTACATGACGACGTCAATTGATGGCAATGAACAAAATGATCAAGAGCAGATTAAATATTTCAACTTACGTCAGCCTCAGAGCCCGGGCCTTTCTCATGGTCGGCGACCGCGAGGGCGAAGATGTTAAAAATGAACAACGCAGCCACCACATCACCAGAACGCTACGCTGCAACGTCACCTGTAGCCCGCCCGGACTCGCCCCTGAACAGCCCTACCTACAGGATCTCCTGTTGATCAAACACCACCTGCTTACTATAATTCCTCATGCTCGCAACGCATACGAGTAAGTCGACTAACAATTCGCAACGTCAGTGCCTCGCGATACTACATCAACACAACATCGGTTTCGCCGTGCATGAGACGAAAAATAGCCTTGGCTTCTTCAAATGGTGCCAAGCAATTGTTTTGCTGCCTGCTTCGCTGATTGGCATGCATCACCTTGGACTCAGAGCTCAGACAGGATGAAGCAACCGCCTTTGCTTCAAGGTAGCTTTTGCTATGCCAGCACATGGGCCTCACCGTACAGCGTCAAGTCGCCCCTGACTGTCACCGGGAGGCCCGACTGACTATGCCAGCATCTCTTCTGGGGCAACCCAGCCGCAGAAAGAACTCGGACATTCTCTTGCCAAGCACCTCTCGCGCTCTTTGACAGCAATATCCCATGACCGCACATTATGATCGCAAGGGAGATACAAAACACCACGCATCACGGCTTTGAGCGACAAGACTTGCGCCTCGCTGGATACGAGAATCGTAAGGCTTCAATGATACCCCAGAGTTGCAATGCCATCTGGGTTTTGATGCCTTCGTCGAGACATATTGGGTCACCCACGTACATGACGTCCAGGACCTGGTCTAGGGGTACGTAAGAGCCTCACTTCTGGGATAAAAATACATGTCGAAAGCCAACCAGAATAGATAAATAGACCTCGAGATCACCTCGAAACAAAATCTTGACTTCCCATTCCCACAACAGTCACTACCACTACAGATCAACACAACAAGCTTCCAACTCTCTTTCACCACACTCGTTTTCTCCAAAACCAACACCAATCAACAACCCCTTCGTCACCATGCAGTACTCTACTTCCTCTGTGACCTTCATGGCGCTCCTTGCTTCGGCCGTCACCGGCTATCCCCTGGCTGCCCCCGGGAACGAGACCGCCCCGACTACCCCCAAGTTCGACAGCAACACGTCCAGCGGCGCCGAACTCGATGCCCTCAAGAAGGCTCTGGCCGGGGCGTTCACCTACAGCGAGCGCCAGGAGATCCTCGCACCCAACGCCCCGGATGCCTCCAACTACGTCTTTCAGTTCGTCAACAACACCGTCACTGGGGGCACGGGCGGCACCATCGCGCTCTCGACCAAGAACAACTTCCCGGCTCTGAGTGCTTCCAACACCGCCCTTGCCATCGGCTTCGTCAACCCCTGCGGTCTCAACGTTCCTCACCTCCACCCCCGCGGTGGCGAGTTCCTGACCGTCGTCCAAGGCCAGCTCGTCGCTGGCCTGGTTCTCGAGGTCAACGACGGCTCCTTCGGCAGCATTGTCGGCGAGGCCGAGCCCGAGAAGGGTCCGATTCCTCAGGTCATCTCTACTCTCAACCAGTACCAGGGTTTCATGTTCCCCCAGGGCGAGACACACTGGCAGTTCAACCCCACGTGTGAGCCGGCCGTGTTTGCTGCGTCTTTCGACAGTGCCGACCCTGGCCGCACCCAGCTCGCCAGGAACTTCTTCTCCAACACTCCAGATGAGGTTCTCATTGCTGCCGTCGGCGGAAACATTGAGACGCTTGATGGCAGCAAGATCAACGCCTTCCAGAGCCAGATTCCCAACGAATACGCCGTCATCATGAAGGAGTGCGCTGTCAGGTGCGGTTTCGCTTAGGCGGCTTGCGGTCCCGGGCTGCCTTGATCTGTCGCCCAAACAGCTTCGAGACTTACGGGTAAACAACTTCTATAGGTCGCTTGCAAGTACCAGACTTCAAGTTGGGATCACAGGTAGCACGGCGGCGGGAGACGGCCTTCACAGACAACACTTTCATTTCTCGACAACTTTCCATTTGTAGAAAATAGACCACGGCCCTCAATACAACCGCTTTTTTTTCTCATACTATCGCCACACCGCCTTGTTGAACTTGATGTGAAGTCCAATATCGATACATCTAGACTCGACTGGCACCGTATCTACGTGTCAATCGTGGTCACGTCGGGCTGCTGTCGGCGCGACCTCGTGGCAATCGTGAACAGCTGCGGCTTATTGGGGCACGGAGGAGAAATTGGGAGGCTTTCTTGAGTATAAGTCTTCGCATTGGAGACTGGATCCTAACAAGTTTGGGACGTAAAGGGGCCTCTGCTGGCAACTCGGACGCCCCTTCGGACGTGCCCCACAGGGACCATAGCAGCATTGCCGTCCCATCTCATACGACCAGCCTGGGACCCAAGTCCTCCTCTTCCCATCAGAAGCTATCGTCCAGAATATCCTTGTTCATCTTGACCATTGTCGGGCTGTACTCAGGACTGTCCGGCTCCGCCCCCGCCGTCAGCAGAATATCATCCACGATGCGCTTGCTCGCCTCCCGTGCTACATGACTGGTTAGCAATCCATCAAACGGCAATATCACAGCTCGGCCAAGTACTCACCTGGCGTCTGGAGCAACTTGGACGGCGGCAGCGCAAACTGAATCGTCTTGGGCGGACTCATCCCCCCAAACGCCCCATCGTCGCTGTCACTCTCCCAGTCGATTTCGTACTTATGCCCCTTCGCCGGAAGCTCCTCCGTAAACTCCTCGTCATCATCACGCCCGCCCAAGAAGTCCCGTGTCTTCTTCCGCCCCGCCCCGGGCGTCTGCACGCTGACTCCCGGCGTCCGCGGCCCGGCCGTGGCATCCGCCAGCCTCTGTCGCGCCGCCGTCTTGACGGGCGACATGAACGCCGCGCTGCGCAGCTTGGGCATCTCCATGATGGGTGATGACATGGGCGAGTCCTGCCACGCTGGCGCCGGTGCCTCATATGCGTCCCTGTTGTCGCTCGCCTTTCCCTTGCCCTTGAACGGTGACACCCGGAGCTGAGGTCCCTTGTGTGGCGTCGCCTGTATCCTGTAGTTCTTGTCGAGAATCCGGTGTAGCAGCGGGTCCTTGCTCTTGCGCTCAGGAGATGGCTCGCCGCGTGGAAGATGCGGCGTCATGGACATGTCTGGCAGACGGGCCGTGTGCTGCGCGAAGATGACGGTTGAGTCTTCTTCTTCGTTGTCATCAAACTCGTCGTCCAGTTCCTCTTTGACGTCAGATCCCCGGCGGCCGCCCTTCATCTCGCGTTTGAGAGCTTCGTATGGCGAATCGAAGTTGGAAACGTTGGCCTTGATCGTCCTTGTCGCCGGTGCCCGCGGGGTACTGCCCGTCAGCGAGCCATCGTCGTCGAGGAGCGATTCGTCGCCCTGAAGACCCGACTGGTCCATCACCGACGCCGCCGTGTCGTCTTGTCCGCCCCTGTCGGCACGCGGCGTGTAGGTCGTCGTAGTTCCATCCTGCATCGAGGATTCATCAAGGCCCGTCGCTGTTTCGTCTCCATCTTCGTCGTTGGCGAGCTCCTCGTAGCCCGAGAGTGACACGTTGGCCGAGGCCTCGAAAAATTGCTTCCAAAACTTGGACGCCTCCCAGACGTTCTTGGAGTGCTCGCCATATTGCTCGACCACGGGAAGAATGCTTGTCGTGACGATTCGGTGGGCCTTGCTGAAGTTGTGGTCAATCTCTGGAGGGGTCGTCAGTAAACAGAGGGCATGGAAGCTGTTGCTGGGGAGAGCTCGTACCTTGCAACGTCAGCGTGATTGACTGCTCCAGCTTCTCCAGCTCTTCGGTGAGCGTCAGGTTCCGCGCTGCTGGTCCAGGGCGAGACATGTTGGGTGCGTGCGATGGCCTGTCGCTTTGTGTGGGAAAAGTACACAAATGTCAGAATACCAGGGTCAGTGACGCGGTGCTTGGTTTGTTCGTCTCTGAACGCGATGCGGGGCAATAACCAGGGGGCTGTCCCGCTGACCGCGGGGTCACTCAGGCAGTGTCTCCACTCTTCCCGGACATCAACATTAGGTACCTAAGGTAGGAAGGACACTGGAGGCGCTTTCAGCTAGAATGCATCTTCATAATCATGTCTCATTGTCGTCACACATCTACTTTCTTGCATAGAAATCAGACATGTCAAGCCTCAGTAGAAGCTGGGCGAGGGGGTTCTCTTCGCCCGCCTTGCTCTCCTGCCCCTCGTCCAGGTCGTCCGGATCCACGCGTGCCTGCTGATTCCTCGCCCCGTGCTTTTCGACAATCGCCTTGCAGACCGTCAGGAATACCTCGACACCCTTGCGAAACTTGGCATATAAACCATTCGCCGCGGCTGCTGAGCCCTTTGTACGAAGTCGCATGTGCTTGGCGAATCGCAGGATGATGCGGAAGATCTCCTCCAAAAGCTCCATCACGGGTTGTTGCCGCTTGCGTAGTAGCAGCGCCGCCATGATTCTGTCGAGGACACGACCATGGTACTCTCGAAGCCGGTCTGGTGTAAGGCTCGACGACGACGGTGCTCCAGGTTGGAAGACGAGCGTCTCGACTTGGGCGACCCTTGCATCTAGGTCTTGCCATGGCAGGTCGATACCCACGTCGAACAGGTATGCGCTGAGGTTGAAGACAAAGTGCCGTGCTTCAAAGCAAAAGCGAATCGATGTCTCCTGCGCCTCGAAGTCGGCATCCTTGGCTGTGACATCGCGGTAAAGCTGGCCGACTGTATACTGCATCCGCAGCACACGTAGCAGTAGTTTGAAGATGCGGTCGTACTGGACCAAAATGACTGGTGTGATGACGGACATGAGAGCTGGGGGCGTTTTGTAGGACAGACGGAGGAAGTCGAGGGCCTCCAGCCCGTCGGGGTCTAGGCACTTGTCGATCTCAGTGCTTGACAAGTCGCGGACGCTGAAGCTCAGGTCGCCAGGCAATCCACCGCTCGGCCCATCCCTTTTGAGGGACGCGCCTCCCGTCAGCGGACCGTCAAACGTCTCAGCCAGCACGCCCATCAAGGCCAGACGAAGCTCGGAGCTGGCAGGCGGCCAAGTGTCTCTACCACTAAGCCGCAAACCCATGACTCCTCCGTTCCGGGCAACGCCTGCCTGCCGCTCTGCGGACTCCATGTCGGGGTCGAACAGGGCGTGAGTGAGTCGACTGCAGAACATGCCGTTTCGGCACAGGTGAAAGTCCCGCTGTAGTCGTAGATGCTCCTTGAGCTGGTGGGCCACAAAGAGCATCTTGAGGCTCTCCCGGCCAAGGATTCGATTCTGAACACCAACCAGAGAGCCCAATGAAAGTACTGGAATGAGGGACCAGTGCGGTGCGAAATCATCGTCTGTTGCCCGAGTTGCCACGCCCCCTGGCGAGAGGGCCTCCTGCACGGCCGTGTCGAGGGGGTCCGGAGTGGACTGGAACCCCGGAATATTTCCTCGAGGCCGTGAAAGCATGACCATAGACTCGGCCAGTCGCTTCTGCAGCTCCGCCTCATCGGTACTGAACATTTGTAACTGGTAGAGGCCCCCACTGGAGGGTTCCCCTGAGCGTGTGTGCTGTCGAGCCCCAGTTGCTGATGAGGTTGATAATATCGTATCTACCAATGCCTCTTCGTATGCCTGTGCATCCTCTTCGAGAGAGTGGATCGACGGCCAGTCAAAGTGCCACACGAGGTCTGGTGGGGAAGGCGTGGTGTCGACTGGGTGTGCCAGCACATGGTCTGGATGGTTCGCGCGGATGAAGCGCAGGTTTCGGCCCGCCTCGAACATGGAAAGGGCGATGTCCGCGGGTATAAACGCAGGCATGCGTTTCTGGTCGAGATGGAAGTCCAGGTCCTCGACCTCGTCGCCGTGATCATCCACGTACGATTCAGCAGCCACCTTGACAAAGCCTTTACATCTTCCAGCCTCGTCTCGGCGCAACGGGACGCCGACTTCTGGTTTGGTGCCGATCCATTCTTCGAGAAAGTCCAGCCAGGGCCGTGCCACGCGCTGAAGCACCTCGCGCATGATGCGAGCCAGGTACTGGTCTCCATGTTGGTCAGCTTGTGCCTGTTGAAACACAAGTACAAGAACATCCTCGTCCAGCTTCTCGCGCCGTGTCTTGAGAACGAGTCGCCGAAGGTGGGTGATGATGAGATGGACGCGGCGCACAACAGCCTGCAGCTGCAACAGGGACCGAGGCTGCTGGCCTGCGACGACTGTCTGGATTACCAGCAGAACTCTGTCGGCGGCGCTTGACAGAGCGACACGACAAGACGTCGGGTTGCGTTCATATGTGGTTTGAGCCGACTTCTCAAGCTGCTTGTATGCGTTGCCACATTCCAGGCACTGAGCGACCACGCCCTCGAGGGTAGACCGTGCATGACCAGAGATTCTCAGATTCTGAAGAGTAGCTTGGAAGGTCTTTGTCGCTTCGTCCCACGCGAACAAGACAGACTCTCTGCCGAGAACCAGGGAGAGCAGGGAGCGACAGAAAGTAGCGGTGTCTACAGTCACGGTCTCTCCTCTGTCGAGGGCATCGCCGCCAGCCTTGAGAAGGGCATCAAACACGCCCGGGCCCGCCTCGGTAATGAACTGGGGCTTTGGGGTCGTTGACTGCTGCTGTGCGAATGCGTCCCAGGTCTTGAATGCGGGCGCAGGCGCCGTGGGCTTTTTCAGCGACAGCCAGACATCCACCGGCGGGGAGCTCTCTGTGCCGTCGCCCGACACAGCCGCAGCAACCGGAGCCTCGTCACTATTGGGGTCTTCGGTCGATATTGGCGGTGCTCCTGTATCGGATAGTTCTGGGCCAGATGTCGGGAGCGTGAAGAAGTCCTTATTCTCGATCGGTGGTATTACGAAGAGCGGTGTCTTGCCTTGGTCGGTCAACTCGAGGCGGAAGAAGCGCCTGCTGGCTTCTGTTACATCATCTTCGGACCATTTGGAGGGCTTGAAGAAGTCAGGGACCGCAAAGAGGTTGCCGACGTCGTCTTGGCCGGGCATCGTGGGTGTAGACGTGGTGTAGGAGCGGCAACATTGGAGGGTCGGGATGCGTCAGGTGTCGTGCCTCGTAGCTCTTCTAGTCGTAGCTTAGGTGTGGTCGAGGTCGTCAAGATTGGTATATTCCGGGAGAGTCCATGACCTGGCGAAGGCGGAATGTGTTGTTGCCGGAGGCCCTGTGGCAATTGGTGTTGTGGTACCTGACGCTGCGTTCAACCCAGTTCCGTGGTGGGTCGCGGTCAGAGGTCACTTTGGCCCCGCGACACGAGCGACGCGTCCGGCGGATGAAGTCGAGCGCATCGGTGGAAGGCACCGAATTGTGGGGCTCGAGCTGCAACTGCCGTTTACTGCACCTTCCACAACTTCAAGGTCCAGCTCACAACCACGAGTGACCTGCACAACTTTCTTCCTGCAACACTTTTGACGAAGCGGAAAGCTGCAGCTTCGACCTTAATTCCAACACCCACACCGCGCTTCAGCTGCCGAGAGTGACGGCGAGTCAATTCGCGCCGACACCCCAAACACCGCTTCCGACGAAAAGCGAGCCGGCGCATCACCGCGCCTCAAGAACACCACGATGCCTCCCAAGAAGAAGGGCAAGGCCAGCTCCGCCGCCACGCCCACGCCCGCCCGCGATGAAGATGCCATGGACGTCGACACGCCCCAGGCCGCCGAGACGCCCAGCGCGCCCTCTGCTGCCGAAACCGCCAACCGCGAATGGCCCAACAGCGCCTGGACTGACGACCAAGTCACCTCGCTCTTCAAGGGCGTTGTCCACTGGAAGCCAGCCGGTACGTCCACCCACCTCACCCACAGCCCGCCCCATGTCCTCGTCCCAGACTGACACTTTCCCCCAGGCATGCACAAGCACTTCCGCATGATCGCCATCAGCGAATACCTGCGCAACCACGGCATCGACCCGACGACACACCCTCACACCCGCATCCCGAACATCTGGAAGAAACTCCGCACCTTCTATAACCTAGAAGCCATCGACGTGCGCGAAGACTACCTCGATGCCGAGACGGACGAAGACTACGAGAACCGCTTCCGGGAGTTCGCTCTGCCCGCCGCAGAGTTCGAGGACCTCATGATGGAGCGCGTCCGCCGCCGCGACGACAGCGATCCACCCTCTTCACCACCCCAGCTCGACTACGACGATCCCAGCAAGGGTGAAGTCGTCCCCCCGACGCCCTCAGACAGGTCTTCATCACCAGAGCCCTCGCCCTCACCATCACCCACCCGAGAGGCCACGCGCGGCGCGGCAGCAAAGAAGCGCAAGCGCGCCTCCACCACGGCCTCCAAGCGCGCTAGCACCGTCGAGGACACCGAGGACGGAGATGACGAGCCATCGCCAGCGCCCAGATCAGCCAGGAACGCGAGAAGTCAGAAGAGAGCTGCCGGCAAGGCAAAGGCTCGAAAGGCCGAGTCCACTGAGCCCGGCGAAGAGTCTGAAGAAGAGGAAGAGGAGGAAAGCGGCTCGGAAGACGATGCCGATGATGGCAGCGATGCCGAAAGCGAGGTTCCGTCAAAGTCGACCAGGGGCGGAGGCCGTGGTCGAGGACGCGGTCGCGGACGAGGGCGTGGTAGGGGACGTGGCCGGGGATAGAGACTCAAGCCCGCCACCACAACATTCCCCACACGAAGAACCAGCCCGCGCAAGACGGCCAAGTAGGCCGGTTCCGCGTCGACGGTCTCAAAAGAGACGCCGCCAGGACGGGGGCGCGGGTACATCACAAGTGCCTGCCAGCGAAAAGCTCGCCTGGGTCGCATTTTTGGCTCACTTGAGCGTTGCGCTCTGCTCGCCACTGCAAAGACCCAGATTGTCGCTCAACGCCACCTTGGATGGCAGCATGTACTGAATCCCGGCAAGAAGCGACAGCAACTGCAGGATAGGCTCGCCAGGCTTACACAGAGGCAAGCCGTGCGAAGTCTGGATGGATCTGCCAAAGAGCAGATGGACGATGTACACCTCACAAACATCTCCGAGTCACGATGACCAATTGTGTAGAGATAGATGTAGCAAACCGCCAGAGCGGCCTGTAATCATACATGTACAACCACTGTTCATGCTCCCCTACCGCCCAGTGTCTCCCACTCACTCCTATACACCAGCCCCTCGCGCCATCTCGCCCCCGACTTGTGCATATCCTCCATGCCCGCTGTAGACTTTGGCGGCCTCTCCACCGTCTCGAGCTTGGCCGGCGGCACAGGTGGTTGCCGCTGCATGACCCGCCACAGCTGAGCTTCCTCCTCCTGGTCCGCCCGATCGTCCATGTGGTCGGCATACCGCTCCTGTTCACGCTCCCTCCGGATACGGAACTCCAGCGCCTCTCTCGTGCGAAGCGTCTCGGGGAACTCGCGCGCCGAGTACAGGAGAACCTCTTTGGCCTCGGCCCGGATGGCGGCAGCCTCATCCTTGTTGACCCCTGTTGTTGCCTCTGTTGCGTCGACGGGGTTGTCGGGCGGCTTCGTGTCGGTATCCGAGGTACTGGAATCCGAGTCGGCATCGTCGTCGTCGTCGGGGTCGGATAGGTCAAAATCGACATGTTCCTGATTATTTGATGACCGTGGCCGTGATCTCCCGAAGCCCCAGGAATTCGGCTCGTCGTGCGGCAGGAGAAGCTCCTCAACTGCATCGTACGACAGAGGCTCTCCATCTTCTTCCGTCAGTGCCTTGTCATCGTAGACTTCAAGACGCAGCCGCCGCGCGCACGTGGCGAAATGTCGCTGAAGATTCCGGTCAAGACCGAGTGAGGCAATGGCAGCCTCGGCGTCCTTCTTCTTAACAATACCCTTAATGTCAGGTTTGATAGCCCTCTTGGCCTTGATGCGCGACTGTGCGACGTATAGAGTCGACGCAACCAGCTTTTTCGTTAGAGACACGACGAGAGTGTGAAAGTCCTCCAGTGCCGTACTCTGGATACTCGGCTCCTCGTCCGCGACTGTCTCCCAGTTGCTCTCCGGATCGGGCGAATTCATGAAGAGATCTTCCGAGAGTCGCAGCCAGACGGGAAGTCGAAAGAGGAGGGAAAAGTGCAGCCCCTGCTCACGCGCGAGCTGGTTGTTCTCGTACAGCGTTTTTGCAAGGCGGGCGTCGACTACCCAGTGATCCTCGCCCCATTTCCTCCTCTCGACTTTTGCCTCGTACCGCTCGATGCGCTTGGACAGGTCGTCGGCGGCTTCTTCGAGGGCGTCGCAGCATGCTTGGCTGACTTCCCGGGCGGCCGGATACTCGTGCGTCTCGATAATGTCCTCCCATCTTATTTGGTGCGGGTTGCCGGCCCTCTGCGCGAGGATATCCTCGAACAGTCGGAGGTACTGTCTGATCTCAATCTCGTTCTTGCTCTTGATGCGGGCGGCGATGCCAGGAAGGTCGTCGCGGCCCAGCCTTGCAATGGCGTCGAAGAAAATCTCCTTCTCCAAAGGCGTCCAGACTGTGAGGCCAACCTGCGACGGCCACAGTTTCCAGCTTTTGTCGCGCTTCGAGTCTAGGATCAGCCTATTGGCGCAGTCCTCAATGTCTGCGTTCAAAAGGTTCATGTAGTGGTGGTTGAAGGCCAGCTTGGGGCGCTTCGCTTGGTTTTCGTCCTCCAGGGGTTCAGCCTGTCGTTTTGGAGGGCTCATGGTCGCCCTCGGCCGCGAGTAGTCTGGTTTTGTGAGAGGGATGGCATCGCGACCGAGCGATACCGAGGAAGACCGCGAGTGTGCATCTTGGTACTCGGAGTCTGAGGATTCATAGTTGACATCTTGGTCGTAATCCCGCTTGACGCTCGGAGGTGGTGTGCTAGACGACCTGATGTCCATTTTGAATCATTCTCACGCCGGTCGAAGGGATTGGCAAGTGGCAGGTTGATGGATTTGATTTTTTATAGGCGTCTGCTGAGTCAAGTGTGGTTGTGTTTCGCCTCGTGTAGTTGCTTCGTGTTGTTCATTCGCCGTGATGAAGATGCTGGAAGATGAATGAATTGTTTCGTTGCAAAGAGCATCGAGACTTCAAGTTTGGCGCATGTACCTTTCCAGCCTGGGCTGCCGAAAGGGTACATCAAGCCCCTAGAACGCGCTCCCCACACCCCAAACCGCCCGCTCGGGTGTTTCCTCAGGCATCTGCCTCTAATTCTCAGCACCTCAAGCGCTATACTTCAGCAGCCCGTCATTCTTTGTTCGACCTCAAAGTTTCATCCAACTCGGCTTCAACACCCTCCCTTCATCTCACCATATTCGAGCAAAATGCCTGCTCCATCATCCCACCATTTCCAACCATGATACGGCACGTCTTTTCAAGATTCGTCAATCCCTTGATGCGCAGCCGGCCTGCCATCTCCCACTCCATTCGCATATCGCCTCCGTCACTCAGAATACCTCCCCCACCCGCACGATGGGCGAGCTCCCAGATCAAGCTTCGCAGCTATCAAGAAGAATGCATACAGACGATTCTCGAGTCCCTCGACAAGGGACATAAGAGACTTGGTGTCTCTCTCGCCACTGGTAGCGGCAAGACAGTAAGTCCTCTCCTAAACTACACATCACCACGGTCCTAACACCCCCAGGTCATCTTCACACAACTCATCCAGCGGATACAGCCTCGCTCCCCTGATGCAACACAAACCCTCATCCTCGCCCATCGGCGCGAGTTGGTCGAGCAAGCCGCAAGACACTGCGCCAACGCCTACCCAGATGCCCACGTCGACATTGAGATGGGCAACGTCCACGCCTCAGGCACCGCCGACATCACCATCGCCAGCCTGCAGAGCATCACCTCCAAGAACCGGCTGGACAAGTACGATTCTAGCAAGTTCAAGCTCGTCCTCGTCGACGAGGCCCACCACATCGTCGCCCCTGGCTACATGAAGGTCCTCGGCCACTTTGGCCTCAGCAGCAAGACACCAGACTCACCGGCCCTCGTCGGCGTCTCGGCCACCTTCTCCCGCTTCGACGGCCTCCGCCTCGGCGCCGCCATTGATGAAATTGTCTACCACAAGGACTATGTCGACATGATTGAGGAGAAGTGGTTATCAGATGTCGTCTTCACCACCGTCGAGTCGTCCGCCGACATCTCCCGCGTGCGAAGCGCCGCCAACGGTGACTTCCAATCCGGCGAGCTCTCGCGTGTCGTCAACACGGACCAGATCAACGAAATCACCGTCCGCAGCTGGCTCGCAAAAGCCGGTGATCGCCGCTCAACCCTCGTCTTCTGCGTCGACCTCGCCCACGTCGCCGGTTTGACGCACATGTACCGCCGCCACGGTCTTGATGCCCGCTTCGTCACGGGCGATACCCCCAAAATGGAGAGGAGCGAGATCCTTGAAGCCTTCAAAAGGGGCGAGTTCCCTGTCCTAGTCAACTGCGGCGTCTTCACAGAGGGCACAGACATACCCAACATTGACTGCATCGTCCTCGCGAGGCCTACAAAGTCGCGGAACCTCCTCATCCAGATGATTGGTAGGGGCATGCGTCTACATGCCGATAAGACCAACTGCCATGTCATCGACATGGTGTCAAGCCTAGAGACGGGCATCGTGACGACACCGACCCTCTTCGGCCTGGACCCAGGTGCCCTAGCCGACAAGGCCACCGTCAAGGACTTTAAAGAAATGAAAGACCGCAAAGATGCCGAGGCGGCGCGTACGCAGCAGGCATACAACTCTGCAGACCAGTCCCAAGCCAGCAACTTCTCAGCTTCAGTCTCCTTCACCGAGTACTCCTCCGTCTACGACCTCATCGAAGACACCTCAGGCGAGAAACACATCCGCGCCATCAGCCAATACGCCTGGGTCCAAGTCGGCGCCGACCGCTACGTCCTCGTCGGTCCCAGCGGCAGCTTCATCCGCCTCGAAAAAATAGAAGACACCCCTCCCCTCCCCGGAAAACCCACCTTCCGCGCCGTCGAAGTCCGCGCCCTTCCCCCCGGCATCACAAAATCTCCCTACGCCGCCCCCCGAGAACTCCTAACCGCCACAACCTTTACCGACGCCGTCCACGGCAGCGATAAATACGCCTCCGAGACCTTCCCACACGCCTTCATCCACCGCTACCAGCGCTGGCGGGGTATGCCCCCGACGTCCGGCCAGCTCGAGTTCCTCAACAAGATACGCTCCAAAGAAGAACCCCTGTCTGCCGAGGATATTACAAAGGGCAAGGCTGCCGATATGATCACCAAGCTGAAGCATGGTGCCAAGGGCCGCTTTGCCCAGCTGGACGCGCAGAAGCGGAGGGTGCAGCGGAAGACGCAGCGGCTGGAGCAGCACGAGGCTCTCAGGGCCCGAGAGCGTGTCTCCGTGGGGCCCGTCACTTCGTGAATCTCCAGGAACTTTCCTGCTGTAAGAATCTGACAGGAGATGTAACACTATGAAGATAGATAGACGGTCAGCCAGGGGCAGAGGGACAACCCAAGTTCTTCTGGCTGATGTATACCCCTGATACACACCTGTATGATTTTGGATACCCCCATCATGCCCTTGAACACCCTCCATGCAACCCACGTGATGAACTTCCCCCACCACATCACACATCACGAGATTTGGGAACTCTGTAAAGACAACAGAAGGGTATCATTGCTTGCCAAGGCCAGTGCGCTATAGTAGGGGTATAAACGCTCTGGCCGCCGTGGTGCCGCGCACAGTCCCACCAGTTCCCAAGTATGAGCCTCCAAGGGAGAGAGCGTCTCCCGAGTGGCCATGAAGGAAAAACTTTTTTCGTTCCACGCCTTTAGCCTCGCCGGGCTGCCTCCCGTACTCCCCAAGCCCAGTGTCCTGCCGGAACCCTGGCTCGGAAAGCAAAGTCTCGGTCACAGCCGGACAGACAAAAAGGCATGGCTTCCATCAACCCCTGAAAAGGGCCGCATCCTCCATCTCCTTCCTTCATTTGCCTCCCTCCCTCATCGACATGTGTCCATCATTGTCTTTCCTGACATGCCTCGTAGACTGCATCATGGGTATAACGAGCGGGCGTGGAGGCTCCAAAAACAAACACTCCCCTCCGCCGGAGTCGCGAGCGTGAGTAGTAGCAAACAAGAGGGGTAAAAAGCAAAAAAAGAGGGAAAACAACACAAATAAAGCTGTCAAACGAACAGAAAAGACATGAGCGTGGAATATCAATGTAGCTGAGCCGACCGATGCTTCAGAAACGACGTTCCGGGGTATTGTACGCCAGGGTATATCCAGCCGGGGTATTTTTTTGCGCGTGAGTTTCTAACAATGGGGAATCTAACGGAAAGGTCCGATGGGACCGGGGTATCCAGAATTCGTAGAATGAGACGTGGAAGGACGTCCGCTGTCGCCGGAGGTCCTGTTGTGACGCGGGGTGGCGTCACCGGGGTAGTGGTGATGATGGGGAGCGAGCTTGTCTCCGCCGTTGTGGATGGTGCGAGGAGCCCAGGGGTGGTCCTCCTCGTTGAGGTTGACGCCGCTGTCGTTCCAGGGGTTGCGGTCGGCGTTGAAGCTGCGAGTCGACTCGATGGAGATGAGCGAAGACTTTGAGACGTTGCTCGAGCCCTTGAAGAAGTTGCCGTTGGCGTTGTGGGAGCTGTTCTTCCTGCGGTCGAGGAAGGACGAGATGGACGTCATGCTTCCGGGCTTGCGGAGTTTGTCGAAGATGGTGGTGCGCTCACGCACCTCGCCCTCAAAGGCCGCCTTGACGGGCGAGTCGGCGGCAATGGGCGCAGGGGCGTGCTGGAGCAGCTTCGAGTCGAAGTACTGAAGAGAGTCCTCGAACGAGTCCGACTTGGGGCGGGGAATCGATCCCTTGAGGATGGTCGCCTCGATGCCGGCCGTGGTGAGCTCGGCGAGGAGGAAGTCGATAGCATCCCTGAGGCCACCAGCGTTGTTGCGGGTGAAGGTCCAGCGAAGGGCGATGGCCGGAAGGCCATCTTCGCCGACCTCTTCACCGTCTTGGTGGACCGACACGTCGACCTCGTACTGAGACTTGAGCTTCGGAACGAGGTCGCGGATGAAGCTGGACGACTCGAGGAGCTTCACAAGCTCAGGAGTGCGGGTCAGGACCAGCTCGTGGTTATCGGGAACCATGCCCTGTCCAGCGTGTTAGTTGGATCACAACAGCAAGATGTAGCCGAGGATTGCTTACCAGGAACTCGTCAACACAGTGGGGCACCTGCCACTGAGGACCGTTGACGGTGACCTCATCGCTGGCTTGCTCGGTGCTGGGGAAGACAATCTTGCAGTTAAACTTGGTCTCCAATTCATCGAGCTCGCCGAGGCGGGCAAGAAGCTGACGGTGGTACAAACGGTCAACGTTGACAATCTGCGAGGTGTACTCGGAATCCTAGCATGCTGTCAGTAGGCGCACTCAGACTCTGGCTAAGTGTTGTACTTACGGCACGGTCCACCATCTCCAGAATCTCGTTCTTCACAGCATCGAGATTCTGGGCGTTCCTTGCCGGAGTGCGGCAAATGACGTTGTCGACCTTGATGTCGTCGTCCTCGCGGCCGATGCCTCCGCGGTCCATAGCGTTGGAGAACTTGACAAAGACCGAGTGCTTCTTCATGATGCTCTGGATGTGCTGACCGCCGATGCCGATGATGCGCTTGTGGTACTGATCGGGCACGTGGAACGAGATGGAGGCCGGCATCTCCTGCTCAACGAGAGTGAGTCCCTGCTTCATAGCATCGTAGGAGGAGGCTCCAACGTCGATGTTGAAGTTGTAATCGTTGAAGCCGTCGAAAATGATCGTAACGTTGCTCTGGCTCATGATTTTGTTGATTTTGCCGTTCTTCTTGCCACTGACAAACTCGCGATGCTCATTGGCCAACTCGATCTTGACGCGGATCTGGTGGTTGCCCTGGACCAGGAAACGAATCTCCGACATGACCATCAACGCCGTCTTGACCGCGTCATCGGCGCCGCTGATCTGGAAATTGTTGTCAAAGGAAACATCGGCGTCCGAGTTGGCGCACACGTCGCCCAGCATAGTGCGGATGTCCACAGGATTGGGAAGCTGGCGGGCCTGGGGAGGCATCTGGTGTCCATCAGGGGCGAGCAAGAACCAAGAGGCGCTGTAGAACTGGCCAGCCTGTGGGGGAAAGTGTTAGACATTGCACGAGGGGCTTATGCCGGAGGCGGAGGGAGCACATACAAGAGACATGATCTCGCGGACGGTGCGCTCGACGTGTAGGCCTTCGTGGCCCTGGACGCGAACAAGAGTCTTGCCAGTAGCAATGGGAGGGAACAGCACATAGCAGCCATTGGCCTCAAGAATCTTGCGGATCTTGTCCAGGCGGTTGAAGAGGATGCTGTCAATCTTGGCAGCGGGAATAGTGACGTCCTTCATGTAGATCCTGGTGCGGGAGACGGTGTCGTGGATCTTCTGCTTGGCCATGGCAATGGCCTGCTCGCTCTCGCCGGTGATGAAGATGTCGGTGGGGTCTCGGCGCTTTGCGTTGGAGGCGCAGTAGCGGTACATCTGCGAGAAGGGCGAGGGGAAGTAGATGGCGGTGCCGGTGGAGGACTCGATGAGCTTGATGTTCTTGCGCTGGCGTCCGCACACGAGCTGGTGCAGGGACAGGTCAAGCTTGAGAGCGTCCGCAACGCGTCCAAGCTGGGGGTACGTGTCAGCAGGAGATACGGGGGGAAAGAGGCACGGCAATCTGCATCATACAAGAGTGTCAATGTGGATGAGGACTCGGGTCTTGGCGTGCTCGACAGACAGAATGTCGCCGTAGATGGCGACCCTCCAGCGCTGGTCCACGCGGGTCTCGGCATCGCCAGTGACGCCATCGACAACGGGGGTGAGCTTGGGACCGAGCAGGAAGATGTCGACGCCGCAGTATTCCGAGATGCCGTCGAGGGTGTTGGTGACGACGGGCTTGAGCGAGGCCGTGTTCATGTCGCAGACGAGGTCGCCCTGGACGTCAACTGTAGTACAGCGCTGGCAGCGAGGTCAGCGCAAATGGACACATGGATTTCGCGGCATTGGATTCTTCCACGAGCATCAAGGACTACGGAGAGGGCAATGTGCTGCATACCAGGACGGTCAGGTTGTCGTTGAGGATCATCTCCCTGGTCTTGTGGACCATCTCCTGGCTGCCAGAGAGACAGACAGTGGTGACCTGTGTGCCCTTGGCGTTCTTGGGGGATGTGGAGATGACATGGGCCTCGATGTTGAAGGGTCCGTTGGTGATCTCCTTGCAGGTCTTACGGAGGTTGACGAGGTTTGAGGCGTGGACGGGCAGCTCGTGGACCTGGACGTCATCGGGGGTCTCGGCGGAGTGCGTCCAGCGCAGGACAGCATCGGTAGTAGCGTGCAGGATGTCCTCGGTGTTTGGGCCGGCGAGATCGGAGGAGAAGGGCACGTTGAAGGCGTAGTGGACGATGGAGCTGGGGGCGTCGAGAGGTTGGGGCATGGCTATGGAGGCGGACTGCTGCGGCATGGTGTCTCTCCGCGGGTTCATGGGGTTGATGGGCATGTTGGGTCTGCCGCCCATGAAGTTGGGGCTCATCCTCTCGGACCAGTGACGCATGTTTGCCAGCTTATTCATAATGATGGCTCACGCATGTGCCGGGAAAGGGTTGTCGATGACGAGGGGCAAGGACGGGGTATCTCTTCTCGTTGGGTTGTGTTGTTGGGTATGGCGTGTGCGGCTGGAGATGGTCGATGTAGATAGATGGTTCGGAGGGATGAGTGGGAATGGCAAGGATAGATGCCGGGTCGTTGTCGTGGTAGTCGTGGTTGAAGCTTCGTTGAGGGTGGTGAGTGCTAGTCGGGACCGACAAGACTCGGGTATCGTAGAGAGGACGGAAGAGTTGGGGATTGGGTGGGTTGTTGTTTGGCAAATGGAAGGGAAGAAGGGGGAGGGGCGAAAAGAAGAAGAGAAGGAAAAGCGTTGCGGCTTCCTGTGATCTCCCGCACTCGCTTCAGGGCGTTGACGTGCGAAGAGAGGATAGGGAAGATGGGTTCTGAAGGGGGGGGGGAGGGGGTGGTGGAGGAGGAGGAGTGCTGTCGAGTGTGTCAAGATGGACGGACGGGACAAGTAGCGTGGAGGAGTCGAAGGCCAAGTCCAAGGTCGCAGTGTGCCGGGTCGGTGCCAGGTCGGTGCGGTGCGGTGGTCAGGCCAGGTCAGGTCAGGTCAAGTCGGGACCCGGTCACGGTGTGGTCTGGTCTCTGCTGGGCTGGGCTGGGCTGGCGGCGCTCGCTGTGCTGCAGTGGCCGGGTCAATTGTCCAGGTGGTCCAGTCGGGTCCAGTGGCAGCCCGTCCGCCGTCCAGTCCAGTGCCAGTGCCCGGTCCAGGGTGAGGTGCGTGCATCAGCAAAGGTGAGCGGGCAGGGTAGGGCAGGTCAAAGTGGGCTGGCGGGAGCAGGCGGGCGAGTAAAAGTGACGAGGCGCGAGGTGGAGGATGCAAGTAGAGGTACAACCGTACAAGCGGGTGTTGGGGGGTGCGCCTGCCTGCATCAGCCAGCCAGGTCAAGGGTAGGTAGGGCAAGCAAGGCATGTGGCCCCAGCGGCGAGGCGAGTCGGGGAGTGCCTACCAAGCCTTGGGGTCTGAACAATGCATGTCAGGTTCTTCAGGTAAGATACTCGGAGACTTTGAAGCTTTTGATCACGACACATCTTGACATGTTGAGGTCGTACATAAAGCCAGGAAGAAATGGTCCGCTAGCAGCCCGTAAACGGACTGTCGCGTCAAGCTCCAGGATTGACGTAAGTATCTGCACATTCAAGAAGTGCAGGCAGGCTAGCTGGGCTGGGCTGGACCCGCCCACAGACAAGTGTACGATTGGGCGGCGGAGCTGGGGGCTGATAGGTACAG
This sequence comes from Plectosphaerella plurivora, assembly GCA_020726575.1. Classification (NCBI taxonomy): domain Eukaryota; kingdom Fungi; phylum Ascomycota; class Sordariomycetes; order Glomerellales; family Plectosphaerellaceae; genus Plectosphaerella; species Plectosphaerella plurivora. The sequence goes on along the minus strand of JAGSXJ010000010.1, from coordinate 702,176 downwards.
TGACTTCACTGGCAAAGTATCGGTACAAGGACCTGTCTGCCCGCCTTCCCAATCCTGTCCCACTGTCCCATCCCAGTGTGCACCAGACTCGCACCTGCAGCGGGTGGACCGCGCCCGCGTCGATGCCCTGGAGCCGCACACGACTGCTCACACTTCCAGTGGACAGGAGGCTTGTCGCCAGAGCCGGCAGGCACAACACACCGTGACCTGGGGTACATGTACCTTCTACCCACACATGGGACAACAGCCCACAACAGACACAGACAGCAGAAGAGAGAGCCCAAGATGAGTGAAAAAACAACAACATCCGACCATGACTGACTGATGGCACTGGTGAAGTGCAAGCAGGCTCGGAGACGACGGAGCCCGCTGGCCCCCCCGCCCCTGCGCGGGAACCCTAGGCGGTGCACTAAGGGCAGGGTTTCCGTTGCGAGGGGCGGGCTGGCCCTGCGACGATACTTCCCGGGCGGGTATCATCTTGCGTGCGCAGCCCCAAGGCGGGTACGACGCCTCGAGGTCCCCGTGCCACGAACATGGGGGTGGAGTCGCATCATGGCAAAGCACCGGGCCTGCCTCGTGCGCGCCCGTCACCATCACTGGCAGTCAGCAGTCAAGGCAGCGTTGCCCCAACCAAACCTCGAGTCCCCCGCCGATCTCGCTACCGCTGGAAGCCTGTGGACCTCATCAACTCAAGTCAGCAACAGCAGAGCACAGCGGAAGACCACCTTTTATCAGCGGAGACATCCATTTGAGCTGCGATGGTGGCCTTGCTGCTGTACCAACTTCTGCTGCTCAGCTCCCCAGACCATGCCATTGACGGAACCGCGTGCCGCTAAAACATGGACAAGTTCGGAAACTTCGATGGGGCCTTGTTTGGGGGGAGACCAAGTCAGTCTCTCGCCGAGTCGCTGATCAATGGCAAAGCAAAGACCGACTCGGGTTCGCTAGTGGTGGGCGTATTCCAGGAACGGCACACCCGCCAGCCCGTTGGGATCACCCGCAACCTACGCACCGTCACCCACGCGGCCATCAGCCAGGCTTGGAAAGCGAGACCTATTACTGGATTCCAACCGAAGCCGAGCTGGCAGTTCGGAGCCCGGACGCCTTGCAACTCGTGTATCCAGATTCCCACTTCGAAAAGACCCCGACGGCCCGTTCAGGTCAGCATCCCTCCAGGTACCGGGCATATTCCATCTCCTAAGACCTGCACTCAGGACTCAGGCTGGTCCGAACGCATGCTCCGGTGGCATTCCCCGGCCGAACACACCGTCATCCTGCCGCTCAACTCATTTCCACACCCACCTGCACAGCCCCCCTCCATCTACAGTACGCGTCGCCCTCAAGATCCATCCATCCCTCCCTCCCTCCCGACTTGGACCCTGGAAATTCCCGGTCAGCAACCAGCTTCGGATTCCGGGCCACTTCCTGCGACGATCACGGCCGAGAAAAACCAGGCTCCCAGGAAATTACTTGACACACCACAACTCCAGGCATCTTCATGACTTGGTCGCCTGATACTGTACCCGCCCACCACAATCCGCATGCCGCTGGAATGCATCACGCCGCCGCACGCGTCAACTCCTTGCCTCTGATTAGCCGTGCCGTCTCAACTCGCCCGTAGCCCTACCTGGCGTGACACCACCACTCCAAAGATCCAAGACGCCAGAAAAACTTCACCCCCATGCTCCCAGGGCCCAAGCTGTCTGCCTCCCTTGCATGGGGGCCGGACCTCTGCCGGCCATCGTCTCACAACCGATCCAAAAGAAACAACAACTCCTTGCTTGTCTCGCCGATGATCGCTCCTCCCACATCACACCCAACATGACCTTGACCCTGATCCAGCCAGTCGCTACACAAACGTGACCTACCCGCGGCATGTCGCGCCGGGATACCCTCTGCGACACATCCATTGCCTCGAGTCGAACATCCCCCCAGAACACACCAAGTATCTGGCGATGGCTCCAAGCCCTAAGAGTGGCGGGAATCGAGGTGCCAGAAACGTCTGATGTCGTCTTTCGGAAACGGACCGCGTTCGACGTGTCGAAACAGTGACACGCGCCTGGCCCCCATCCCACGCGCCCGACCAGGACCCTGAGACTCAACCGGATCCATCGTGCCCATATATTGGGACGATCTGTGACCAGGGGTGTTGTGTGCCTGGGCCAGACAGGCCTTTCCTAACATCAGTCAACATGGCGCGAGACTTGTTACACTGGACGTGGACTCGCTGAACTCGCTGATTGACCTCTGTCTACCGTGATTCGCCTGGCTAATCCTAACACACCACCTTTCCTTACAAAAACAAAAGCCGGATCCGTCCTCTCCTGCACGGCACATGCCGTGACCTTGATCCTGCTTGCCTGCCTCCAGGGTTGCCCTGGTTGCCTGTAATCCCATGACTCCCCTGCTGTTCAATGCTCCATCAAGTCGTGCCCTTGACAAAACCATGCTGGGGTGTCATCAAATCCTGTCCACGTGAGGAAGACCAACTTGAGGGGTCTCCAAACACTGTGAGGCCCTTCTCCTTCCTTCCTCATCCCCGATCCAACGCAAAAGACACATCTTCCTAGTGATACTCTTGCCGAGCCTCGTTGTACGCCATCTCGTGCGTGGCACCTCGCGGGTCCTCAATGTACGCGATCTCCTGCGCCTGTCGCACAGGCTGTCCGTAGTATGCTTCAGGCGGCCGGGTGCTGTAGTCTCGGCTCGGCACGACGTGAGCGTCGGGCGGCCGGACACTGTACGCCCTCGGCACCGGCTGTGACACTTCACGGCGCAGCTCGCCGGGGGGCGGTGCCGGCGCGGGATAAGCGTGGACTGCCATGTCGGGCCTCATGGACTGCATCCTCTCGTAGCCCATGGGCACTTCATAGCGAATTGTTTCCGCCGGACGCGCTGTCGTTGCGCGCATCGTGTACCCGCGCGGCAGTTCCTCAATGTGCCTCCGCTCCGGGAGGTAGTGCTCCGCTGGCTGAGGTGGTGGCATGGGAGGGCGGGAGATGTAATCACGTTCCCGATACGCTCTGTGGGGGTCGACCGCTCCGTACTCCGGCTGAGTGACGACCCGTCGCTGAGGCGGGTACGGGTCTGCTCTATAGACCACGCCTCCTTCGACGTACTCTGGCCGGCGCGACTCGGCCCTCGCTGGCCGTTCATACAATATCTCGGGCTCATCCATGCGGGGCGGCGGCACCGACTGGCGGTAGACCGGCGGGGCGGCCGGGTGAGGTTGAGGGGGAGGCTCGTAGTACCGTCGTCCGCTGGCATCCACCACAACTCTCAGTGGAGGTCCTGTCGGAGGGCCCATTGGCGATCTCGACATGGCCCGAGGAGGCTCTGGCCGGGAGCTCATGCGCGGGGCGTCATAGGTGTGGTAGGCTCGTGGTGGCTCCGTTGCGTACACGGGCGCAGGCGGCAGTGGCGAGGCGGAGACGACATAAGGGGTGGACGTGGAGTACTGGACTGCATAAGGCTGCGCGCCCACCGTCACCCTTCGATCGCCATGATACTCGGGAGCATAGCCGTAGCTGCCCGAGACGGCAGGCCGGCTCAGTGGGCGTTGACCGCCGTAGGGATCTGGGCCAGGGTAAGCAGGAGCATGAGAATAGGCATACTCCTCTCCAGATTGGCGGGATGGCTGGCGCTCGGGAGCTGCCGGCAAGATGTCTTGATCTGCCTGCCTCTTCTGGCGCTTCTGAGGTCGCACAAACTGGGGTGCCGATGGAGGCTCCGGTGACTGGGGCTCCGACTTGATATAGGGCAGCTCGGGCGCCTGGTATGCCGGCGCCTTATCCTTCCTCTTCTCCTTCCTCTTGCCCTTCTTGTTTTCGCTCCTTCTTCCACTCTGGGGCGAGCTATCGGGACTCGATATGACCGTGGGCTCGTTGCGGAGAGCGGCTACCTGGGCGTGGCCTGCAGCCTGGGGCGGCATCCGCGCCGTGGCCAGGGGCGAGACGCGAGAAGGCTGCGGGGCCACTGGTGCGAGGCTCTGCGAGATGACAAGAGGCGAGGGTGGGTGAGAGACGAAAGAGCCACGAAGACGGGACTGATCCAGGTTACTCGGCACAGACCTACCAGCACCGCGTTCGACACCGATCATGCCTCCAGAGCCGGGCCTACTGAAGTCGCCGCTTCGCTCGCCCACCGAGGTTGACTCGGCTGTAGTATTGTCCGTCCCCGTATTGTCCGCGGACCTGATGCCCGGTATGTAGCCTCCTCCAGGCCGTCCCGCACTTGTGGTAGCTGTCGGTTTGGGAGGCAGAGGTGCCCGACCCTGATCTTGGTACTGCTGGGAAGCATAGCATGGTTGGTACGCCTGTGGTTGATGGTTCTCTTGAGGGCGGGCCTGCGCCTGTCCTTCGCCAGCACGTCGCGATCCAGGTCTTCCACCGACGGAAGCACGACCATCTCGCGAGCTCTTCCGCGACGTGTCCGGGGAGTTGTGCTGGGACGAATAGTACGAGTTCTCATCGAACGAGTCACTAGCAGCTGTCTCATTAGCAACTGCTGGCTTGGCCGCGGGCTGGGCCGATGGCAGGGGCAGAGTCGTGGCCTGCACCAGCGTCTGGGCTTTGGCAAGCACATCATGGATGTCAAGGTCAGGCAGCGGCTCGGCCTGTGCTGTGGCCTTGAGCACGGCGCGGCGCTGGTCGATCTCGTCGCGCAGCGCCCGCTCAAGTCGTTGCCTCTGTAGCTGGAGCTCCGCCCTGATGAGATCGTCAGACTTCTCAAGGAAGATGGGATTGATTTGTGTCGTGCCACCACCAAAGGCCCGAGGTCCTCCATTCTTCGCGGCTCCTCCAGTTCCTCCAAGACCCGGCACAACAGGTTTCAGGGCATTTGCAGCAAAAGACTGAACATTGCTGGCTTGGATCGTCTTCTGAGAAGGTGCGACAGCTTCCTTGGCTGTTGTCGGGCTTGTTGTAAGACCAGCAAGGCTGGCCAGGCCAGCTAACACCTCGGGTTGAAGCTTCACCTTGGGGTGGGAGCCAGCAACTATGGCATCGTGGAACTGGATGATCTTTTGTAACTGCTGCAACTGATGAGTGGTCTCCTGTGGCAGCGAGGAAAATGCAGACGCTCGAGGGCCAGTCGGGGCGCCAGCAGGAGCAAGGTGGCCATTGGCCGCCATGTTTGCAGCGCGACCGGTGTCCTGTGTAGGACAGGCTCTGTGTTTTTCTTCTTCTTGTTTGGTCTGGGTTGTAGTGGATGAGAGAAAGGATACGACAACCAGAGATCAAAGGGGTGACCGATTGCACTCGGCCTGTTAGCAGCGGATCTGGTGTTGGGCCAGATTTGGGGTTGCTTGGAAGACTCTCGCTCGACACGAGAGAATGGAGAGAAGTTGCCCAGGGCAGTGCTGGTTGTTGAGCGTTTGGTTTCGGCGACGCGCAGGAAACGAGCCTGGGTGCACGTGCCATACGCTAGCGATAGCGATAACGATAGAGACGCCATTTGGACCAGACTTGTTAGTCAGCCCCTGATTGAAGACTCGGCGGAGGCCGACGGTGTGCCAATGGAGTCCAGCGGTGACGGATCCATTGGATGTCTGGTAGAGAGCCTGTGGCGGTCCATCTCAGACCGAGTGACTCAAGAAAGGGAGCTAAGAACACCAGCAATTGATCCTCGCAGCACTTCTTATTTATACACTACCACCAAACTTGGGACTCATGATCCTTAGATTTCCAACAAGCCTAAGATCCATACACATTCCTCCTTCTGGGTCACTTAAACCCCGCTTGCTTTCGACTTGTATCACGACTCGTACATTCAAACCCCTCTCAAGACACACTCAACCCTTCAGACCATACACATCAGGCATCATGAGCCAGAACGAGACACCAAACGGGGTGACATCCCCCAAGCCTGTCTTCTTCTTGTAAGTCTAGGAGACCTTCACTCATGGCCGCCCCGCTGACACTGCTCCCAGTGACATTGACAACTGCTTGTACCCGAGAAGTAAGAGACACCCCCCCCCACACACACCTCTCCCTGCCAGCATATCTAATAGCCCCCCAGGCACAAAGGTGCAAGACCTCATGGCCAAGCTCATCGACGAGTTCTTCTCCAAGCACCTCAACCTTTCCTGGGACGACGCCGTTAAGCTCCACAAGGACTACTACACCAACTACGGCCTCGCCATCGAGGGCCTCGTCCGCCACCACGAGATCGACCCCCTCGAGTACAACTCAAAGGTCGACGACGCCCTCCCGCTCGAGGACATTCTTAAGCCCGACCCCGAAGTCCGCCAGCTCCTCGAGGACATTGACCGCAGCAAAGTCCGCCTCTGGCTCCTGACAAACGCCTACGTCAACCACGGCAAGCGCGTCGTCAAGCTCCTCGGCATCGACGACCTCTTCGAAGGCCTCACTTTCTGCGACTACGCTGAGCAGCCGCTCGTCTGCAAGCCGTCCAAGGAGATGTACCTCCGCGCGCAAAAGGAAGCTGGTGTCGAGAGGGCCGAGGACTGCTTCTTCGTCGACGACTCGTACCTTAACTGCCAAAAGGCCAAGGAGTACGGCTGGACAGTGGCTCACCTCGTCGAGGAGGGCCTGCCTCTGCCTAAGACTCCGGCGTCGCAGTTCCAGATCCGTCACCTGCGGGAGCTGAGAAACACCTACCCTCAGTTCTTCAAGTCGACGGGAGGGGGCTCAAGCGCCGAGTGAGCAGCGAGCGCTGATTTTTATGAAATACCCCCTACACCACCAAAGAGGCAGATGCCGCCGATGATTGAATAGACGTAAACCAATGGATTCTACAGACGGTTCTAGTCGTAAAGAGCATGTGCCCTCGTCGCCCCGAGAGACCTATTTGATGATGATGACCCAAACGCCTCGCTATGCATGTGTTCTCCCCTCCAAAAGGCTCTTTTCTTGGCTATGGCCGCTTGACGTTGCGAATGACCTGGTCGAGCTTGGCCAGGATCTGGTCCTTCTCTCGTATCGCATCCTGTCTCTGCGCCTCGGCGACCTTGAGCTCCTCCTCTAGCTCTCTGACATTCTTCTCCTGGTCTGCCTCGCTAGTATCGAGTCCGGGGAGCGTCGAGATGAGCACTTCGATCTGCTGCTCTTTGAGGATTAGGTCGCGCGACAGCTCGAGGAGGCCTGCTTGGAATTGTTCGGGTTCGAGAGGTTCGACTGGAGCGCTGGTCAGCATCTGTCGGAGTTGGCCATGGAGAAGGAAACTGTACCCTCCCGCTGCTCGGGCTCCTGCTTCACATCGCGAATCTTGTCATTCGGTCCCAGGGTATCGAGGTTGTGGTGTCGGTTGACGTAGTGGAAGGAGGCTACAAACTGCTGCGCCAGCTGGGAAACGTCAGAGCTGAGAGGTAGCAGTAGCTGTTGTAGGAAGAACGTACCTGATCAACAGCATCCTGGAGCTGGGTAAGCCGGTCGGTCATTGTGCTGAGCGACGGAGCGCTGTCCTTGTTGGGTTGTTGAAACTTTGGAACTTCTCCGATTGACGTCCATTCACGTACGATGCGATCACGCGTTGAGTGGCTGCCCGTGGACGGGTGGGGCTCCTGGCTTCAGCACCCAATCGGCACTTTCGCCCCTGTCAGTGCCTGTATCAACTTGAAGATGACGGCTGAGACTTCAAGGTCATTTCAGAAAACATTAGACCTCGTTCTACAGTATACCCAGCTGCGGTAGTCAATCATTTGAGCTTGCCTATTTCTTCTCATTCCATGATCCAGTCGATTATTCCATGTCTGCCTGTAGAAATCTCGACCACTACCGGCCTGGTTCATTTCCTCGAGGAAACATCAACATCAAAAATCTCGTCCTCATGTATTCTCGTACATGTAGGCTCCTCAGAGGGCCCCGAGCTCCCAAACTCGCCATATTTTGCCTGCCACACCCCAGGAACTACTCGACCTCTTTATCATGTAAACCAGACACGCCTCCTACCGACACCCTGCTCTACCCAGACCCTCCAAACACCCAACATACAGACCTAACCTCCTTCCTCGCCTACGCCTCCCGCACCGGTCTCGACACATCATCAACCGTCTACGTTGGAACCCATTATGAGTATACAGTTGGTCTCTCTCTCGCCAGGTACGGCCTCACCGCCCGCCGCGTCGGGGGCCCCTCGGACTTTGGCATCGACCTCCTCGGGACCTGGTCGCTGCCCTCCCAGCCACAGCCCCTGCGCGTCATCCTCCAGTGCAAGGGTGGCACGCAGAAGATTGGCCCGTCTCTCATCCGGGAGTTGGAGGGCTCATTTGTGGGCGCGCCCCCCGGGTGGAGGGCCCCAAGTAAGGTCCTCGCCTTCCTCGTCAGTGAGAAACCGGCCACCAAGGGGGTGAGGGATTCGCTCGGCCGGAGCAGCTGGCCCATGGGCTACATCAGTTGCTCGAGGGACGGCCTCATCAAGCAGATGATTTGGAACCGCCGTGCTGAGGAAAACGGGTTGGAAGGAATCGGCGTGAGTGTGCGCCACGCGGTAGACGCAGATCAGCCGGCGCATCTGGTGCTGACCTGGGACGGTAAACACCTGCTCCCCAAGGAGACACCGTCATAACTCTACCTTCATCACTTGCGTCACAACTGCCGTCAGGTGTGATCTGTACATTTTGTCATGATACCATGTAATCCTTTGGTCCTCTAAAGCCTAGTAGTCGTTGTCTGCGCCCCCCTAGCCATCCACGCCCAGAAATCACAACCTCGCTTCGTGTGTCACAGTGGGAGAATGAAAAGCCCTCCCCAGTCGCTTCAATGCAAGTTGCGCGAGACCTCCGTTCGATGCCCTCGGGCCCATCCCAGATTCGCCGAGAGATGCAGAGTTTTCGTGATTCTCCGCCAAATCCCAGGCGCGCATCTGCCGTTTGGCCTCTGCGTTCCCAGCTTACGCCAGGTAGCCGAGCTCGTCGTCGTCCAGGCGCTCCAGATACTCCTTGTCGAGGAGGATCTCGATGCACTTCTTGATGTCTGGGATCTTGGGGTTGAAGCGAGTCTTGATCTGGCTGATGGTCTCGCTGACCAGCTGGGCATGCTTCATCTTCTTTCGTGCCTTCATGATACGCACAATGGCGGACTAGGAAATCGTTAGTGTGAGTGCCACCATGCCACTTGCCAAAACATACCTGAATGAGAAGCTTGCGGTCCTCCTCGATGGTCTTGTTGGTCTCGGCCTCTTCTTGCTTCGCTTCCTTGGTTCCGCCCAGGTTGAGGTTGACACGGATCTTCTTGCTCTTGAAGTCGTAGTTGAGGCGAAGTGTCTTGCCAGGCTCGGGCTTGCCGTCGGGTGAGACGATCAGGACCTTGGCCTTGAGGAGAATTGCCAGGGCCTGGTCGAGAACATCGGTGCTCAGCAGGGTGGCGCCTGCAATGTCGTCGTAGCTGTGGCTGTCCTTGTCATTGAAGAGAAGGAGAACAGCCATCTGGTAGACCGACACCTGGAAGGTGAAGGGCGTCTTGCTGTTCTTGCAGTAGTTGGCCTTGAGTTCTCCCTTGCACAGCTGCCAGAGCCAGGTCAGCTTACGACCCTCATGCTTGTTCTTGTAGAATCGGGAGAAGCGCTCCGTGTCCTCGTTAATCTCAGCGGGCGGCGTGAAGTTCGTGTTGGGGGCTTGCAGAGGCCAGAAGCCCATGCCGAGGATGGAGTACTGCGAGTCGAGGGTGCTGGTAGCGCCGTCCAGGCTGTTCAGGTGCTCCTTGTAGCTGTTGTTGAGGTCCTTGGAGATCTGCATGTCCAGGAACATGCGCTGCAGCTTGTTGGTGTACTCGAAGCCACAAGCCTCCTTGAGCTTTCCGATCATGCTCTCCTCGGCATCATCCGAGGACGAGTTGCTGTGGACCAGACGACGAGCCAGCATGCGCGAGTAGAACTTCTGGAAGACGTCCTTGTCCTCGATGTACTTGAAGACAATCATGATCTGTGTGAGCGTGTTCTCCAGGCCCGACTCCTCGATGCTGGTGCCGCTCTTGCGCAGGAGAACGTCCGTGTACTTGGCAAGCAGCTCCGGCGACTTGCTGGAGCCAGACTTGCAGATCTCGTTGCGGTTGACAAACTCCTTGCAGGCATTATCAAGGGACCTGGTGAACTCGGCCTCATCCTTGAAGGCACGGGACACGAGGCCGCTGTACTGGGAGTGGACTTCAAGCAGAGCATCGACGTAGACCTTGGGCTCGAGCTTCTCGGTGTTCTCAGTCGCGACCTTCTGAATGGCACTGAGACCGGCGTTACGGACGTGAACCTCGAAGCGCTGACGGAGGGCATCCAGGCCCTCGGGGATGCGAAGCAGGAGACCGTACATGCGGGCCATGTCTTGCTCGCGGTCGTTCTCGAGTAGGAGCTGGAACTCGTCGCGGAGAAGGTTGGCGTGATCGGAGATGAGAGCTGCCTCGCATGCTTTCTGCAGGGAGGGCAGAATGTCGGGGTGCAGGTACATCTGGACACGCTCCTCTTCCTCGTTCAGGCGGATCTCGGCCTTCTTCATGTACTCGACGATGCTGTTGTCGGCGACAAACTGCTTCGACTCGGTCTGGTAGTACTTCTTGGTGGCCTCGAGGAAGGGACGCTCGAAGTGGTAGCGGTAGATCTCGAGGGTGGAGCGGGTCGGGTCGGCCTCGTCGAGTCCCAGGGAGACGTACGAGTCGACAACCTGCTTGATCTGGCTGTACTCGATCGTCTCTCCGTTCCTCTGCTTCTCAACGAGCTGGAGAACGGCGTCCATGACTTGCCCGGAGATCTTCTTGAAGAGCTCCTCGCGCCACTGCACAAGGTGAAGTGTGTAGACGTCGTAGGTGTTCTTCTTGCCCTCGTCCATCTCACGCTTGACCCAGTGTCGGTTGAGGTACCGGAAGAGGTGGTGGATGTACTTGGCCGCGTTGGTGTATCGGTTCCATTCTCTAATGTAGAACGCCAGCAGAGCCTCGTTGGCGTGGGTCTTGGACTCCTGGAGAAGACCTTGGAGATGCTTCGTCAGGTAGTCGGTGAGCTTCTTGTACAGCTCCTCGCCGAGCAGATGCGCTGTTTCGCGGATGGTCAGAAGGGTGTCTGGAGTTGGGGGGTGAAGGGTGAAGACTTGCCTCCTCTGTGGTTGCCACTTCCAATAGAAGAGGGAGGGGTGACGCCGAGGCCAATGGCCTTCTGCGAGGTGCAGAAGTTGTGAACAGCTCTGGGTTTGGTCAGCTGGAAACGACGTATGAGGCAGAATCGGGAAGAGGTTACGTGTAGACGCCCATGTACTATGGAAGGTCAGCTCGTGATCAAAGCATAATGTCAGGTGCATGCCGAGACGTACCGTTTGCATGTCGATACCATGCTCAAGATGCAGCATGATGCGGTCGATGCCAGCCTCGAGATACTTCCAGCTGAGAGCGTGTTAGAAGGTCCATGACGGCGGAAGTGTATGCAGAAGAGATGGCATACGTCGCACCCGCATCCTCCCTATTAGGAGCGGGGGGCATCTGCGCCGGGGAGCCGACGCGTGGAGTCGCCATTGTAGATTGTTGACGTCTGTACGCCGAGTCGCGAGATGCAGAGAGTCGGTCGTGGTTTGCTGGTCGAGGAGTGATTGTTGCTCGAGTGAGTCCGACTGTCTCGGATCGTTTCGTTTCGCAGGCCGGTATCGAGAGGAAGGGAGGTGCTTGGTGGATGGGGAGATCGGTCGGTAGAAAGTCAAAGACCAAGCACTACCAGTTCGGTTTCCGTTGTACGCGGTTGCCGGGTTTGTTGCGGAGGTTTGAGGTTTCGCCGCGAGACGCCAGATGAGGAGGCGTTGTGGCCGTCAGATTCCCGCCAAGTCACGACCGTTTGCGGGCAGGCGCGGATCGCGGAAAGTTGTGCGGAGTATTAGGCAGCCCTATTTGATTCACTGCGGAGTGAAAGAAGGGTAAGAGGTGTTTGCAAGCTCTCCAAGGCTGCCTGGCGGGTGCAAGGTTGAAAGCCTGAATGGTCTCGCGAGATGGGTGGTTAGGGAGCAGCGTGTAGCAGCCAGGCCAGGCAGGCGACCGTGGAGGGAAGGTGGGCTGAAGGGCCCCTTGTGGGGTCTATGAGGCGAACCTGTTGATTCGCGACTTGCTCCAGTATTGTAAATCTGGTGTAAGAAGAGGTACCCCTCTTGTTTTATCGATAAGGCTTGATCAGGCTGAGGCAACACTCAAGTGGAGTCAACCCGGATGACGCCAGGCCCCGCGACCCTGACCACTCACCAAAGTGACTCGGATGGGCTGGAAGATGTTGTAGCGAGCCTCGGACATTTGTAAATGGAGCCCAGTACCATTACAATAGCTTGGTGCTTAGTGTTTGGGCTGTTCCAAAGCTCCAAACTATGGATTTTCATATTGTTTCTCAAAGTCGGGAATCATCACTCCTTCAATCCTCAAGCTCAAGTCTTCAAGTCACGCGACATGTTGGGAACTAGGTGATTCAAGGCCATGTATTCGCTGGTATACCCGATGAAGCCTGAAAAAATGCCTAGTCATACATCCCTTATCCCATAAGCCCTCGGGCTGGACCCGTGTTCCGTTTCCATTTCCGTCGCCAGCCGCCGAAAACGCCCTTCCAAAGATAGAAGATGAGTATGAATATGCATGATGCAACAAAAGAAATTACATGTCCCTGTCTGGGCATGTAGTCCTACTGCCGCCCGTGGTCGCCTTCCTCGGAGGAACTCAGCCTGGCCACGGTCCTAAAGATACTAACCATAAAATTCATGGTCCAGGCGAGCAGTCCGACAAACATGAAGGCAGCCAGGGCACTCGAGAGCTTGGTCACAGCCCTCTCCCCACGGTTGTTATGGTAGACGAGTGACTCAAAGGCGAGTGCTGTGCTGGCGGACTTGAAGATGATGAAGAAGAGGTCGAGGAGGATCAGCGCGATCTTCTGGTTGGTTGGTCGCAGCCCAAGTGGCTTGCCCGTGTACTCGTCCCACAGCATGTAGCCGATATAAGGCACGGCCACCACATCGATGGCAATGGCCACAACGCTCTGTGTCCGCTCGGCGCTGTTGTCGTTCCGGCTCTCCTCGTGCTTATGGATTGCAGCGGCGATGGCCAATGAGAACAGAGATGTGATCATGACGACAAGCCGGAAGACGAGCGGTATAAGTGGATGTCGAAGTATGATCCGCCAGAGGCGCTCCCATAACGTTCTTCTTCGCTTTTGCCTCGTCGACTTGGGATCCAAGGGGTGTAGCGGTTTCTCGCATGGCCGGTTGAAGCCCGGCTGCAGCTGGTCAAGAACTGCAGGCTCAACCACCTCGGACTCTTCGCCCTCGGCATGGCCGTATACCGACGACTGTAGAAAGTGGCGCCAGGCCGTTGCCGTGGGAGGTGCTTGCGGACCGTGGGCGTAGGCCGCGACAATAACGGGCTCTGCTGTCCGGAGATGATCCCACTTCCTGCCCTGCTGGCCTCGACCCCTCATTATGAGGTGCTGCAAGGTCATGCGCTTCTGCGGCGGTGTTCGCTTATCCTGCAGCGGATCCGCGGCCCAGTCGACGAAGCCATCCTTAGAAACTCGCCTCTCCAGCTCGGTTGGACTATGGTTGTGCTTTGGGAGGACTGTTCGTTTCGGCGGGTTTAACAGGTGCATCTGGTCCTCGGACAAGGGCCCAGACTCTGACTCGAACGACTCGATCCATGCTGTCGGAGGCCTCAAGGTCAGCCTTCATGCTCTGTGTTCAGGTTTATGCCTGGAGGGGCGGTGGCAATGTTTCATACGGGGCAGTGACCGAGGTGCACGCTGGCGCGAGCTGCCTCCGTTGGAAAGTGTTGCGTTGCTCGTGTTGACCGAGGCGCGGGACTCGGGGGAGCCCGAAATGGCAGAGCGGCCGGACTCTGGATCCATGGCCTGGACGCGTCGAAATGTAGGGTATGTAGTTATTCTACGGTACCGTGGTGCTGAACGGGAAAGCTCGTCGCATCGCCAGGCCGCCGGGCGCTACGGCGGCCTCCGCTAGCTGTGCCGGGATGGATGCTGTGTGCCGTCCGTTGAGGGTGGCGCGCGATGCGCCTGAAGGTTCGCAGGGACCAGGTCGTGAGAGGCGCGTGAGAGGCAAGAAAAATATGCGTCGTGGAAGAGTATGCGGTTTGTTCGGAAGTAGAGTTCGGTGGATGCTCCCGTCGATCAGGGCCGGGATGAACATGTGGTCATGTCATGGTTGGGTGTCCCGGGAAACCCGTCCGCCCGTCCAAGAACCGGGTCAGGCGCCAGTTTGTTGGACCCGATGGACGCCTGCCATCGAAAAATGGCAGGGGCTATCGCGGGTCGGAGGGGAGGCGCAGCGCGTCTCAACTCGCTCGGAGGGATGGCCCCCAAGTCCCGCCAGTAGCCTTAATAGGCCTGGAGGTACCTCGCCAGATCCCGTCGCTAACAGATGGGGAGCCCGGTTGGCGCCCTCCCTTCCACTTTAAACTACGCAGTGCCGGGGCTGGAGGGGGGCCACAGCGGGACTTGCGCCGAGTCGAGGAATCCCACAGCAGTCTCGAGTGGCTGTAGCCAATGATGGTAGCTGCCATAGGGATCGACTAATCCTGTTGAAGATGTCCCAGGGGTGCGCCCCAGCAGCCTGCCATTGAGCGTGCAGGCATGACCGCCATGTGCGTCACCGTTTGGCCCAGACCAGAGCTCTGAAAAGCTTAGCTCCGGACGACTTTTGCGCGTTCGCGATCTGACCCCGGAGACGCAAACGACGACATCTCGCCTCCCTCCACGACTCGACTGCACAGCCATCTACGAGCTCCAGCTTCAAAAAGATCCTCGTGCCCAGCCCGCCACCGCAGTCGCATCCCCTTCTTGAACCTGCGCCCCTCGACGATGCGGTGTTCCCTCCGCCACTTTCCAGACATACAGTAATCAGCGCCAGCCGCAGCCCCCGCCAGAGGCACCGAACTGCGCTGCGCCCGCACTCTCTACATCCCGGCTGGACCGTTACACCTACAGCTGTCGCCGTCGACGCCGTGTCGGCCCGCGACCGCCATCATGCGCGTCTACCTCTTTCCCCTGACCACGAACCGCACCCTCCTCTACTGCCAGCGTCCTCGAGTCCCCACCGGAGGGAAGCAGAGTCTCGCCGACAAAGTCACTACCAAGGCAGCCAAGCTCTGGGCCGGATGGGAGAAGAAGGATAGTGGTTGGCAAAAGAAGGTCGTCAACTACGGCAACCATGCGCTCAGGAGGATTCCCTATGAAGAATGGGGGCTCAAATCCGTCCCTCCCGTTTCGGCGCGCAAGAAGGAGCTTGAGCTCAAGGGCAAGGAAAAGGTTGAGCTGATCTACCCATCATCGATCATCCCGACTCAGAAGGCAGAGAGCTTGGTTCTCAGGCTCGCCACCGAAAGACAGGCCCTGCACAAGAAGCGCATGACGTGGTGCTTCCTCGGCATGCCCATCACCATCCCGTTCGCGCTGGTCCCGGTGTAAGTCCACACTCTGCTGCGTACCCATCCATATTACATTACTGACGACTTATGTACTCTCAGAGTCCCAAACCTCCCCTTCTTCTACCTCGTCTACCGCGCATGGTCTCACTGGCGCGCCCTCGCTGGTGGTAACCATCTCGAATTCCTGGTCAAGAACAAGTTGTTCAAACTCTCGCCCTCCAAACTTCTGGACGATATATACAACCCATTATTAGAAAAGGGGGAGAAGATGAACCTCAAGTCCATCGAGCAGACTGGCTCTCTCACCAGCGAGCCCGAGGTTGCCGCCGACGAGGTTGTCATCTTAACCCAGGACGAAGGCGAAGACATTGCCGAGGCCCTCGAGCTCCCCGAGCTCGAGGTCGAGATGGAGAGAGCCATCTGGCAGATCAACCAGGCCAAAAAGCAGGCAACGAAACGCGAACAGGAAAAATCCCAACAGGCCGACGCCAAGCCCGAAAAGTCCAACAAGCCCGAGAAAGACGCGGAGCCGTAGCATCCGGCGTCGAGGCATTAATAGCAAGAACACCGAAAGAAACGAACCTCCCAGAAAAACAATATGTGCCGGAAGTGTGCCAACTCTCCTCATCTCACGGGGCCTTTGAGCTCCCACCCCCTGTACCACCACTCCCCACCAAAGCTCTCCCCTCTAACCTCCCGCTCACGATGACCACTGGTGCAGGGGCCAGACTCCGTGGACATCGCCCGCAGTGAGGAACGCCCACATCGGCAGGCATCCCCCAAGGCACATGAATCCGGCAAGCAACAACGCCCTGCTTGTGCTGTCGAATAGAGACCTCGCTCGGCTCTCAAACGCATCGGCCGACCAGTTCAAGAGCCCCCGCCTCGTCTCAAACTCGTCGCAGTCGTCATGGTCTTCTGAGAAGAAGTCCTGGTCCTCAACACCCTCTTCCCAGTGCGCCTTGTGCGATGGCCTCACAGAGCCTCCGTCGATCGCGAACCTCGGCTTCTCTTGAGTCACTGGTGTGCTGTGATCGGCGGTGCTCCAGTTGTCCTCGGGGAACCGATGCGAGTTCCACATCTCCTCGACCTTGTGCACCAGCAACCTCTGCGTCGGGCTAAGGTCGCCATAGTTTGACCGGCGTCTCTTGGAGGTCGGCCATGGCGTCTTGATGTCGGCGTGGCCGTCGGGGTTCAAGGGAGAGGAGATAAGGGGACTGTACATGTCCCGGCTCGGTCGAGGCGACATGGTGGCTGTTATGTGATAGAAAGATATGTATAATGTGTGTAGTGTGTGATAGTGCGGGCGTATAGCGTCGAGTCGTGCGTATAGAGTCCGATACTACCCAACCCAATCCTGTAGCCGTTGTCTGCTTGCCTTTGTATTGACTAGGGCCCGGTGGATTGGGTCGATTGATGCTGGATGACTCGTGAGGATACTGTCAGAAGGTCCAGGAGGTAAGGAAGGTCCGGAGATGGCTCCGTTTCTAAAGGTCGACAACCGCTCCTCTCCTCCCTCTCCCTTCGTTCGCGTGATCCTTGCCGTGTTTTTCTTGGGGACTTCGCCTTCTTCGAGGGCGTCCTCGCACGGTCGACAGGGTCGTCTCGTAGACGATTCGCGCCCTTGGAATGTTTCTGTGGGTGACGGAATGCGAGACACCCAAAAAGGGTCTGGTATGTGAGAGAATGGGGGTTCCCCAGGCGGCTCCCCAAAAGAGTGCGGCGCAGGTAAATGAAAAAGAAATTCCCAAGACACCGCTCGTTCGTCTCTCGCCCGCAGAGAGGGGTATGAGGGGGATCCCCTTGCACCAGAGACACCGATGGTTGCGCCATGCAGTCCCTCCCCTCGAGTGGCGGTGGGCGAGCTCAGGGTGAAGCATTCCGACGCCCGTGGCAGGAGGAGGCGTTCAAATTCTTAGAGTAGATGAGCACGAGGCGCCAAGTGGCAGAAGATTGCCCCTGAGAGTTCGACCAGTGGCAACTCGTCCACCATTCACCTTGTCTTCGAGGGGTCACTGAACGGGGTAAGGCGAGCCACATTCCCGGGAAGACGGTGCTCGTAGATATTATACATGAAGCCGGTCCGTGAAGCAGCCATGGCTGAAGATAAAGGGTCGTTGTGATCGACGGTAACATTGGTCGATCGCTCTCGGGATACGCTTCAGCTCCGAGCCGACTCGGGGACTGCCTTGCCTCGCGGACGATGCATGATCTCCAGTATCTGAGACACAAATGCCCAAGAGCCCTGATAAGTGGTATTGGCTGCCCTCTCTCCATGTCCTAGGTCCCCAGGTCTCACTTGGTACCATCACTCATCCTAGTCGAGACGGGCACAGAGATGTCCGAAGGAGGTCTAGGGGCGGTCTGGGCATCATAACAAAACAAGCCTTCATTTCTGCAAAAGCAACTTTTGGGTATCCCTCGCTAATAGGGAGACGGGTCGCTGCCGCCGAGCGGCTCCTATACGCCGAGTGCCAAAGATTCCGTCCTACCCGTGGCCTCCACGGCCCTTCCATGCTTCGCCCCCCTTAATCGCGTCGTGTAGGTTCATGTAGAAGAGTCCAGAACGAGGAGACACCCCCAAAGATCCCGCAACGCCGGCCTTTCTAAAACACCCCTTGGGCCCCATTAACACGGACCAGGTCGCTGAACACCCAGGCACCCCAGTATGCGGTGTAGGATTGTGCTAACCGCCGATGGTGGACCGTGCCGCCCAAGAAGAGAACAGCCTCTGCGGGCGCGTATCTTATCATACAAGAGACTCGGCCCGCCAACTGCGGTTGTCTCAGTTGAAAGTTATTTGAATCGAGCCTGTCAAGACTGCCATGACGCGCTGGTGTGTACGCTATGCAGCTTCAGCGTGCGAATTGGCGTCTTCGTCGACAGTCAGATTGGTAGGATCAGCCTTGGTAGCTTCCGTCTCGATTTGCGGAGCCGTGGTGGCGTCGACAGGAGCCTCTTGGACTTCCTGAGCCTGTGTCTCAGGGGCGTCCTGGAGCCCCTGGAGGTCCTGAGCATCCTGTGCGTGCTGAGCATCCTGTGCCAGTTGAGCATCCTGTGCAAGCTGTGCATCCTGTGCCAGCTGAGCATCTTGAGCCTGCTGAGCATCTTGAGCCTGCTGAGCATCTTGTGCTTGCTGTGCGGCCTGGGCCTGAGCCTCGTGCGCCTGGTCAGCAACGTTGACAGCCGCGGCGGCAACCGCAGCGGCGACCACGCCGTCAGTGACAGACACCATTTCGGCATCCTCGTTGGCAGCCGCCTGCTCAACCGCGAGGGCGACCGACTCGGCATCGCGGTCCTCGAGTTGCTCCGACGAGAGCCGGGCCCTCTTGTTCGGCCTGTCTGTCTCGATGAAGCTCGTGGCATCTCGGACGGCCTTGAGCTCCAGCTCCAGCTCATCGAGACGGCGCTTCATATTGTTTTCCCTGCGGTGGCTGTCCTCTAGCTGGGCACGCAGCTGGGCCTCGGCCTGGCCACTGATCTCCTGTCCACGCCGAGCAGTGGCCTCGTCGTGCTCGAGCTGCCCCAGACGACCACGGAACAGTTCGTTGATAACCTCGAGTTCGCTGACGCGGGTCTTGAGGGCCGAGTTGGCGGCGATGAGCTGCTCGTGAGTCTGCGGGGTATCCATGTTGCGATCGCCGTTGAGCGGGGAGCCTGGCCTATTTGGGGAGAAGCCAGTCAGGGCTCCGGACTGGAAATGGGAGTCGTCGAGGGTGTGGAAGCCAGTGATGGCTGGGTTGTAAAGGGAAGGGGTTCCTCCTCGAGAGCCCGGCGAGGCATTGTCGCCGTGGCCGTTGGCCTTTTGACGCTGCGCAGGAGTGACGGATCCCAGCTGAGCGTTCAGATCGAAACCGTTCGGATCGGATGCGCCAAAGTTGGCGGCTTGCGCCTGCTGCTGAGCGGCGGCCTGTTGTGCTTGCTGCTGTTGCTGATACAGGGGTTAGCGGGGAGAGTAACAGGGGTTGCGCAGGATGGGCGCATACCTTCTTCTTGGTCGCTAGATCAGGGCGCATCGTCTTGACGCGGTTGCGACTCTTAATGACATCTGTCTTCAGAGAGATAGGACGGGGGCGACCGTGGAGCTTGAGGAACAGGCCGCAAGCATTGCAGAGGACGGCGCCATACTCGTCGCGTCGCCACAGAGGCGTGGTGGATGTTGAGCAGTTTTGGCAGACGGGCTGTGTCGGATCGCGAGTGTGGTTAGCAGGTGTAGCCATCATCTTGGCGGTTGCAGAGGAATTCCCGAGGCAATCTGGCGGAAGGGGAATGCGACGGGACGGTCTGTTCTGTCGCGATGCGATGGGCGATGCGATGCGATACGGGGTTGATAAAGATGATAAGAAAACTTTTGGGTCGGGATGAACCAGCGTTATCTGTGGAGAGTGGGGGATGGGCAGGGTGGAAGGGGGGGCTGCAGACAAGAAGCGGCGATAACCGGCAGCTACCGCACGTGATGTGGGTCTGATAAGGATAAAAAATTCGATGTCATCGATTCGCCTGATCCAAACAGGGACCAGAGCGCGGATGGACAGGGGCCTTTTGGGGAGGTGAGGTGTAGTGTAGTAGCGGCCAAGACACGTCCCGATTTGCACAAGATGGGGGCCGGCTGGCGACGGGTACGGGGACCGAATCTTGGAGGCAGGGGCTCGTGATAGGAGACGGGACTACGACTTACCACTGTCGAGGCTTGGTTGCCCGAGACCACTGTCGGCGTCGGAGTGTGTGTGGGCTGGTGGTGGCCCATCTGGACAACCTGCTGTTGCGCCTGTTGCGGCGCTGTGGCGGCCAGAGAGAGGCCATGTTGTTGATGCACAGGTGTCTGCGCCGAGGGGCTGAGATTGTTGGCCCTGAAGAAATTGTCAGTACAAGTTCGGGGCCACATCAACTGTAGGAGGTGGTAGAGGGCCAGAGATGGGTCGCCAGCAAGCCACAACCTCAGACCAAGTCCTTCTGCGCGCTTGATGAATGACCCAAGCCTGACCATCCTCCCTTCAACCATCAGATCCTGTGCGACTTACCTCATCGGTGGGGAGTTGTTGGACGCGTTGACTGCGGCCAGGTTGGAGATGCCCGGCAGCTGGGGCAGGGAGCCGTTGGTGGATGTCGAACTCGGACGCTGGACAGGCTCCTTAAATTCCAGGCCGGTCGTCAGTCCCAGCATATTGCTGTCCTCCATGTTCTCGTTGACAGCCTGCATTGTGTCGCTAGGCGCTCAGTCGGTCGGTCGGGGAGAAGCGCGTCGCGATGGCAGGCAGGCTGCAGACAAATCGCGTCCAAAGGAGCGTGCCTTCTGACACAATATCCTCGTCGATGCCTTGTCGGTCGCACGTAATTGCGCTGGTGCTTTTGTTCGCGACGGAGTCGAGATGCGACGAGGTGTAGTGGCGATGGGGCTCGGGGTTGGGGGCAGGCGCGAAACGAGCGACGCGGATCGGATGGGGTAGGCGATCAAAGAGCTGCGACGCGCGTGTAGGCTGGTAGCATCGAGTCGTCGTCGAAGGGTTTCCGAAAGGCGACCACGCGACACTGCGCTTGCGGGTGACGGGTGCAATTGGCAAGTGTTGTGGTTGTAGCGCGGAAGTTGTGGTTGGGAAACGGCGAGAGTCAAAGAGACGACAGGCCGGTGGTGATATGGGCGGCTTCTGGTTGGACGCCCCTTATCCTGGGAAACCTTGGAAGGCGAGGGTCGAGGTAGAGCAAGACTGGAAGGCGGGTGTAAATGGATGGAGCAGGGGGCGCTTTGGGGACTGGCGCTCATTGGCTGCTCGAGGCGCATTGTCTTCAAGCCGGACATGGATGCTTACTCAGCTCTTAGCCCGAGCTAGCGGTGACCGGATAAGGTAGGGTGTCCGATAAGCCCCACGGTTGGCCTCGGTGTAAATCCGTTCACCGATATCCAAGAAAAAAGTTTCGGGAGACGGCCCAGAGACAGACGCCCGGATCCACGACAGCGACAGCTGCAACATCCAAACCGCCACCGTCGCAAACAGGTCTTGGGCCACCACACTCTTCAACACACGCAACAACACATACCATACGTCTACTACTCTTCGTCAATTCGACTGGTTCGCCACAATGCCTTCCCACAACGCGGAAAAGCCGTGGGACACGGAGGACATCGACAAGTGGAAGGTCGACGCCTTCAAGCCCGAAGACAACGTCGCCGGCAACTTCGCAGAGACCTCCGAGTTCCAGGTCCTGTTCCCCAAATACCGCGAAGTCTACCTCAAGGAGGCATGGCCTCTGGTCACCAAGAGCCTCGAGAAGCACGGCATTGCATGCACCCTGGACTTGGTGGAGGGTTCCATGGCCGTCAAGACCAGTATGCTCTCCCGTGTACCTACCCACGCAACGAGGCTTGTACTGACACTCATGTAGCGCGAAAAACATATGACCCTGCTGCGATTCTCAACGCCCGCGATCTGATCAAGCTCCTGGCACGAAGCGTCCCTGTGCCGCAAGCAGTCAAGATTCTCGAAGATGGAGTGGCGTGCGACATTATCAAGATCCGGAATCTCGTCGGCAACAAGGAGCGCTTCGTCAAGAGGCGGCAGCGACTTCTCGGACCCAACGGCTCGACGCTCAAGGCCCTCGAGCTGCTGACGGAAACATACATCCTGGTCCACGGCAACACCGTCTCGGCCATGGGTCCCTACAAGGGCCTGAAGGAGGTCCGGCGCATTGTCGGCGACACGATGAACAACTTCCACCCCATCTATGCCAGTGGGTCACCTCTCCTCTGTCTCCCGCAAAGCCCAAGCATACTAACGCCCCCCAGTCAAGACATTGATGATCAAGCGCGAGCTCGCCAAGGACCCCGAGCTGGCCAACGAGAACTGGGAGCGGTTCCTCCCCGACTTTGGCAAGAAGACGCTCAGCCATCGCCGCGTGCCGCACAAGGTCTCGGACAAGGGCAAGAAGAACTACACGCCCTTCCCGCCGGCACCGGAGAAGAGCAAGGTGGACAAGCAGATCGAGACGGGCGAGTACTTCCTCAGCAAGGAGAAGCAGGCACGGACAGCACAGCAGGATCGACAGGACCTCCAGAGGCAGAAGAAGGAGGAGAGGCTCAAGGAGCGGGAGAAGGAGTTCGAGGCGCCGGACGAAGGGTCCAAGAGGAAGAAGCGGAAGAAGAGCTCGGACTAGATGTACCACCACACTGTGGACAGGCGTCTTGGGTCTGTTTGGTCAGGCCGGAGGGTCCAGGATGTAGCTGTCAAAAGATACCCTTTAGCGTACGCATCATTGGGACGTGTACAATTTGAGAGCGGCCGTGTGATGGAGATGGAAGGGCGGCCGACACGAATGTTTTATTCTACTGGCTGCCTACCTAGGCAGTCCGAGGGAGAAGGGCAGAGCCTCATCTTCCGCGCGGATGGACCTGAGCTCCATCGGCCGTCCAAGTTCATCCCCCGCCACTGTGGCGCGCAGCATGATGCAAATTCATGCCTAGGTACGCCCGGAGTGGTGGCTTCTCGCCTCATTCTGTGGACTTGCGGATCAACTCAAACTTGGATGTGTGTTTCCAGGCAGGCAACGCCATCACAAGCCATCACTCAGCGGGCTGAAGCCCAAACAGGAGGGCCTCATCTCGAGCTGCCTACTTCAAGGTCCTCTGCTTCCCTTCTGACCACCCTCCAAGGCTCTCTCCTCCACTTCCACTCAACACCGTCTGGTCTCCCAAAGCAAGAATATCACGACCTAGGACTCGGGTTTCTACGCGCCTCGCTAGCCAGCAAGCACGCATGGGTACAACTTGGGATATTTTACTAATTCAAAACTGAGTACCTCGATCTTTTCAACTCTCACAATGCCTTACAGTTATGTCGACATCTGCTCGAGGTATGTGCCGCTTTGCATTACGACGGGCCGACACTCTTTTAACGCTGCTTGTCTAGTGCTTTCCATCTGGCAGCCCAGGTGGCAAATGTCCCGGTCACCGTTGCCATCTCGTTCTATGAATGGTTTGCCAGCCTAGAACCCTCGACTTGGGTGTGCATTCTCCAAGTCGTCCATGTCATTATCCTGTTGATCATCAAGTTCTTTGACGATCCAGATGACTCGGACGATCCATATGGCCAGGACGAACTATATGACGAGGATGACACACATCACAAGGACGATGAGTGATACTCTAGAGCTGGAACGGAGATCCTGGACGTCAAGACAAGAAAAAACAAGTGGTGGGTTCTTTGGGATCAGTGGTGATATGGTTTAAATCTGCCCAGGCGGTCATAGTTATCTTGTGAGGATCAGAAACCTCCACAATCGCTTGCAATGTCCCTCAAACAGAATTAAAATAGAGAGAGCAAATCTCCGTCTGACTTTGCCGTCCTTGGCTGACTTCTTGTCATCGGCTGACTTCTTTTCTGCCGCCGACTTCTTGTCTTGTGGGCCTTTACTGAAGTTAAAGGCTCTGGCAACACCGCTTCGACCAGGTCAGAGTGGTGCGATTACTCCATTGACACAGACGACTGGGCCGAAGCCGTCGATACTGGCGTCACCAGGGAGTACTACCTCACTTTGACCTCACCGATGTCACCGCCACCCCGGATGGCGTCAGCCGCTCCGCCATGGCCGTCAACGGCTCCATCCCCGCAACTTGACGACAGCCTTCTGGCACTATTTCGTATTCGAGATCGAGGCAACAAGCGCCGTGGCCCCAAACGTTACAGTGATCTTCTCATGCGTCTTTAAACCATACGTAGCTGAAGGAATTGTGGCCAAGCTGCTGCCGTCGTTGTACCACATGAGGGGCCACCTTGGGGGGACCGGCTGCGACTTGGGCTGGTGTTGCGCCAAGATGGACTGATTTTGTGTCGTGACGGATTGGCCCTGTGCCGGTGAGATACTTCGTCTGGGGTGGATTGCTTTCCGATGAAAAGGCCATTGAGAACCGGTATTGAACGTGAGAACCGGTATTGAACGTGAGAACCGGTATTGAACGTGAGAACCGGTATTGAACGTGAGAACCGGTATTGAACGTGCATGTGCATAGCCAGTGAGCCCGACACAATGTGAGATGCACGGGCTCAGTAACTGTATCCAGCGATGTTTTAGCGGGAGGGAGGTTGAACGTGGAAATGGCTTGTTCGACGTCTTCGTCTTCTTGGAGTATTTTGAATTATATAATGAGAGATGTGAAATATGGTTCGAAGAGAGTGGAAGGTGATGTGACAGAACTTGACTTACAAGTGGGACAGAACATACAAAAGGTCAGTAAAACTACCTCTGACAAGAGCATATATGGAACTTAACTTGCCACAGTACGCCGACCGCAAGAGCCGGACCGACACCCAGTGCAACACGAACTTCATCACTTACCTCGAAAAGGCAGTCGAGGCCTACCATCAATGGCTCCACGACGATGAATTGAACGAGTTACGCGGCAGGTACGCACAGAACCCTGGCTGCGAGACCTACATCGACAACTGGAAGATTTCCCACATGCCTCTCAACGCCGCTGGCTCCGCCCGGGAGCCAACAAGAAGTCGTGGCAATAGGGAGGCAAGCTGATAGCTCTGGAGGTATTAATAGACACTGTAACTGCCCATTGAATACTTTTATTCATTACAAAACTCCATGCTACATGTTGATGGGTAGCTTGCTCTTACGTGCGGCAAGTATCATCAAGACCTTATTCTTAGGACAGAAGATACCTCCTTGTTCGTCGGGCTCTTTAAGTATTAGACCTTGTTTCGTAAATGCGAAACTAGAACGATTGCATTTGCCTCACCATGAGCAGAATTTTCCCAACAGCACAAGGATGCCACTGCCACTCTGGCGAAGGCTATGCAGGAGGCAAAACGTATTCATCACACAAGCAGTACTGCATTTGAGATGGCCATGAGGGACTACAATCACGTTCTCGAATGGATCACTCGGTCCGAGGACAACGTCAAGATGATCCTCAGCGGCGTTCGGGCCCAACTCGATGCCCGAGATCAATGCCAGGCGGCCCTAGAACGGATGGAGGCCAGTCAACGTCGAATGGAGGCCACCGAACGTCGACTAGATTGTATCGTCGAGTCTATCCAAGGACAGCAAGGAAACCTTGCTGCATTCGCTGACCTTCCACGCCTTTGAGGCCACCCTCCTTCCTCTCCTCTCACACCAAGAGTTTCTTGCCCACCTACGAACCACTTTGTGTCGTTTCGTTCTGATAGCAGTGTTGCCAACTCTCCCGTCATCTCCCGCGCGAACTGGTTCCTCAAGGTAGTGGTGAGTAAGGTAGAGAGGTGGAGAAGAGCGTACGAGTGGTCACATCTGTCTGGCATTCAAAAAGAAGATCACGACCTCAAGTCCTGGAAGGAGCAGCCGGCAAAAGATGAAGTGTGGACAATCCGCGAATCGAACGCGGGACCTTCAGCATGCTAAGCAGACGTTATACCACTAAACCAATCGCCCATCTTTGGATGGAGAGACGAGAGGGACATGAAGCTATTTCGGACTGAGAGAAAATTGTGCGAAAGTGGCTCCGCGGCTAAGGAAAGGGGGGCGATATGGGCCGGCCCAGACTCAGGCTCCGTTGGTCAGTCCTGAGTGACCGACCGGCTCCATACGGAGACGAGGTGGCCTACTACAGCTTTGCAGAGGTGGCATCGTTCGGGTCCAGCTCAATGACGAGTTTTCCAAATTGCCTTCCGGCGTCCATATCCTCAAACAACGAATTGATGGCCTCCAGGTTCGACAGTCCCTTGACGGTACGGCTAACGACGGGCCGAATCTTGTGCTCCCCCACGAAACGCACCATGTCGCGGAACTCAACCCTGGAGCCCATGGTGCTGCCGCGGAGCTCGACGTTCTTGAGCACAGCTTGCATGTTCCATTCCATCTTGGGTGCGACGGTCATGCCGTACTGGCTGATGACACCGCCAGGCTTGAGGAAACGCATGGAGCGCGCGACAATATCACCGCCAGCGCCGTCGATGATGGCATCGATGTAGGGGCGGTCATTGGGGAGCTGGCCGGCGAGGGTCTTTTCCCAGGCCTTGTCGGAGCGGTAGTTGACGCCGCCAACTGCGCCCATGGACTTGGCGCGGGCGAGTTTGTCGTCGTCGCCGGATGTGACGTAGACATTGCAGCCGAGTGCGACAGCGAATTGGAGGACCTGCAGGGCAACACCGCCGCCGATGCCAGTGATGAGGATGTTGCGTCCGGCCTCTGCGTTGCCGCTCTTGGTAACAAAGGCGCGCCAGCCGGTCAGGCCGACGAGAGGGAAAGCGGCGGCCTCGACGGGAGAGAGGTGATCGGGGGCGAGTTCGAGTTCGGATTCGTGGACGACAATGTAGTCCTGAGCCATGCCGAAGGGGTAAGATCGGGTGGCGCCGAGAACGCTGAACTCGAGGATGTTCTCGGGCCCGTCGGGGTTGGAGTCCCAGCCGCGGCAGGGTGTGAGAATGACTAGCTTGTTGAGCAGCGATGAGGAGGCGCCGGGGCCCAGGGCGATGACTGTGCCGCTGCCATCGGCCATAAGGGGATTCTCAAAGGAGATGCCGGGGTAGAGATGGCGGCGGATGAACAGGTCGCGGTGATTCAAGGCGGCGGCCGAGAGTTTGATGAGGACCTCGTTTGGGCCGGGGGTAGGCTGTGGCACCTCCTTCAACCGAAGGCTGGGAATTATTAGCGTATGTTTTGATTTGTGAAAGGAGATGACTTCTCACGGGTAGTAGACTTTGCCGGGCTTTCCATCGATCTTCTCGACCGTAAGTTGGCGAGGCATGATGTTTGGTTTATTGAACTGGAAGGATTTCAAGATGAGGTGACTGAATTTTGGTACATGCGAAGAAATGGCAGATCACGAGGGTTCATGAAGGTATCGAGTTGGTTGTTGGAAGTATGTATCATGAATTGGAAAATCAATCACCTATATTCTGGCCGGGAGGTGTTGGACGGTGTCACTGTCCCGAGCCCGAGTCCGGGGTGACGGCTGGAAGTCGAGCCTCGGCAATTGTCCGCCCCGCAGCATGACGGATGATGCCAGCGCCCCGCCCGACTGGCCTCCACCGTGACGTCTTGACCGTGGGAAGCCACTGGACGACCGAACGTGAATGCTCCAGGTGGATGCATCAGCTGGCTGCTGACAGAAACTTCACCGCCGGGCCCGGGCTAATCACACTGGACCTCGGACGCTCAGGTCCATCACCAATGTCGACGTTCATCTCCTGACATGAACCTACCTCCAAACACCAGAAGGAGACACTCCTACCGTCAGTGTCCCTACAAATGAATACGACGGCCAAAACAACCTGCCCATCATGGCGAGGTTAGGCCACAAAAAGTCGCGTGCCGGCTGTATCCGGTGCAAGCAACGCAAGATCAAGGTCCGTCCGTCCTATGCTTCAAGTCCGTTGCGGCAGACAAGATCTGATGCTTCCTAGTGCGATGAGAAACGACCATGCGGCGCCTGCGCCAAACATGACATGACTTGCAGTCTGACAGCTTCATCACCTAGCGTATGTGGTGCCGGCCCTGTCAGCCTGGTTTCGGTCAAGAGGCGAAGCAGCCGTCGCCTAGCCCTCATGGACGACCTCTCCCTGGTGTCGTCGCCCTCCCTGTCCCTCGCGGCCACCGGTTGGGGATTCGACCTCGGCCTCATGAACCACTACACGTCCCACACGTCTTCCACCATCCCCGGCGCTGACCAGATCACCTGGAAGACCCAAGTGTCGCGGGAAGCCGTCTCCCACCCCTTTCTCATGCACCAGATCCTCGCCGTCGCGGCCCTCCACCTTGCCAGCCTCGACGACGACGATACCCCTCTGAAGCGTGCGAGCCTTTCCCAGGCATATAGGCACCAGCACCACGCCATACGTGGCATCGGCGCCGCCGTGGACACCATTTCGCTCAACAACTGCCACGCCGTCTTCGCCGCCTCTTTCCTAATATTCATCGGCACTTTCGCATCTGTCGCTACCGCTCAAACCGGCACGCCTCGTCATCTGGACGCCGTGCTGGATATCTTTGGCCTGGCTCGCGGCTTCGGCGGCATCGTCGACTCACACCATGACGCTATCAAAAGGGGAACGATGCGGGCCTTGCTGGAGTGCAACGACGATCCGCCACGCAGCCCGCTGGTGAACGAAGTCCTGGGAAGGCTCCTCGCTGTGAGTGCATGTCTCGCTCCGGATTCCCTGAGTAGCGAGACCCGTTCCGTAGTAGAGGTGGCCATTTCGGCCATGCAACGGGCGGCATCGAGCACGGGGTCGTCGGTAGAGCTCAACATTGCCGTTGTCTGGCCAATGTACCTTGATGCCGATTTCCTGGATCTCGCACGTGTTCGTCACCCGGCAGCCCTGATCGTCATGGCGCACTACGCAGTGGTCCTGCACTCCCTGGGCTCCAAGTTTTGGTTCTTCGAGAACCTTGGGTCTGCGCTCATCAAGGAAATTATCGAGTCACTTGGGCCTTCATGGGAAGAAACCATACATTGGCCCCTGTCCATTTTCAAAGAGGGCGGACTTGGGAATATGGGCATTTCAATCTCGGCCGCGGAGTTTGATGACCTTCCTGTTTCCTAAACAATCCCAGAGAGTTCTTTCTGAATCCGAACCCGACAGAATAGCCTGGCAGTATGTACTCAAGCAGCAAGGGCACAGTGGAGAGTGCCCTCGTCTTGAACGAGGTGCGTGTGGTGCTGGATGAGAAGTTTGCGTGGGAGGATGCGCCAAGGCGCACGAGAAGCTGAGGAGAAGACGGACGAGGGGAAAGATTGTTGTCCATGTCGGCAGGGAGGTGACCGACGACCACCATCAACAGAGTAATGTTCCAGAGCTGAGCTACGAGATCCACAGTGCCAGATCGGTCTTCATCAGGGGCGGTACGATCGCTTGGCGTTGACACTGCCGGGGGCCACAGCCCTACCTACCTACCTAGAAACGCATCTTCAACTCAACGACACATCTTCCAGACATTAATTGGTACTCCAGTGCCACATGCAACACAATTGGCCTCCTCCCCAAGTTATCCGGATAACTCGGAAAGCCGACTTGGTTACGAGTACACGAAATCCATCCTTGTGCACGTTGCATCCATCTGAACATGGGTCTTCGCCCTCCCAACGCCCAGAGACCGACCTGCTTAACCGACGACGCCCTGATTAGCTGTGTGCCCCCAACTAGTGCCGGACGCGCTGCAGAACCAGGGGTGCGACCTTCTGCAGGCCAGGGGGGGCTCGACTGCTATCGAGGGGAAATGAGAGCCCGGGGGGGCCATCTGCATCTCGCCATCATCACCATACAACGAGGGCGACCCGGGTAAAATCTTGCCCGTCCGGCCGGAAGCAGAAGGTCCCCCGGAGGAGGTAGGGCAGAAGGATGCCTGCCGCGAGTGTGGTCTGGGTATTTATCTATATCCCCTGATGTCTGCATCCTGGGGTTCTGCTCTTTCTTTCTCTCAAGTCCGCTTTCCGTCAGCGCACTTCGTCTTGTCGCCTCCTCCTAAGTCTCCTCAACTCGATAATCGACCGCCACCATGAGACTCTCTCTGCTCTCCTCTGGCCTCCTCGCCGGCCTGGCCGTTGCGCAGACCCCCGGAACAATCTCCGAAGGCCCATTCCCTGAGGACCTCAACGGCTCCAACTTTACCTACCCCTTCCCGGTCCATGTGTACACCTTTTCCAGCCAGACCGAGACCCTCCAGATGGCTTTCATGGATGTCCACCCCAAGTGTGAACCCAATGGCAAAACTGCCGTCCTTCTCCACGGCCGCAACTTCTGCGGCGCCACCTGGGAGGGTACCATTCGCGCTCTCGCAGGCGCTGGATACCGAGTCATTGCCCCCGACCAAATTGGCTTCTGCAAGAGCAGCAAGCCCGCCGGCTACCAATTCAGTCTGCGTCAACTCGCCTGGAACACCCGTGGCCTCCTCGATGCCGCGGGCGTGGGCAACGTGACCGTCATTGGACACTCGGCATGTCATTCCGTACCCATTGCCTCATGCAATCGCTAACCTCTGTCCAGTTCGGCGGCATGCTGACCACAATCTTCGGCCATCAGTACCCATCCTCCGTCGATGAGCTCGTCATCGTCAACGCAATCGGCATGGAGGACTATGTCCAAAAAGGCGTCCCCTACATCACAATCGACCGCTCCCGCACCACCGAGGCCGCCTCAACCTACGCGTCCATCAAGGCCTATGAACAGAACATCTATTACCTCGGTCAATGGAAGGAAGCCTACGACGTCTGGGTCCGCATGTTGGTGAATGTATATTACGGCTCCCTGCGCGAGGCCTACATCCACTGCCAGGCCAAAATCATCGACCTCGTCCTCACGCAACCTGTTGCGCATTACTTCCAGAACCTCAAGCCACGGACTCTCCTAATGATTGGAGAGAAGGACAAGACTGCTATTGGTGCGAACTGGTCGCCTCCGGAAGTTGCTGCTACTCTAGGACGCTTTGATCTGCTGGGACCGTATGTTGCTGCTCAGATTCCGGATGGACATCTTATCACCTTCCCAAACGAGGGTCACTCTCCTCACATCTCGGCGCCGGAGATGTTCCACGAGGCTCTTTTGGGGTGGCTGTCTCAGTAAAGGCAGGATGCAAATCTAACACGTCAGGGAGGAATTATGGGGTGTAATAATCCTAGGGGAAAAAGAGGCGACATGAAATAAAAGTACATGTTTCAACGGCTGTGTAGGCTGACCTGATATAACTCACTGGATGATCACATCAGTAGGCGGCAGTAGTTCTGAATGGTCTACTCGCAGGCTCTTGAATCTGCCACGGCTTCGAGTCCAGCACATACGACCATAGCCACGAGAGAACACGGGATCCCGTCCGCTCTCCCCTAGTTAAACTCGTGAGCGCCGGATCAGTAGTTGGGTCGGTGACGACCAGCGAATCCCCGGTGTTGTATGTATTTTTTGATAGTTTTGGAAGTCATCGCATGCGGTGTTTGGTGAGTATCCTGAGGTATTCAACGTCACAGGCAGTCATGTTGCTCTGACATGTGACTGCCGACCAGCATCAATCACATTGAACCCGAGCCACCATTAAAAATCAGTCCACATCCCCAAGAAACACATAAATCGGATAACCATGTCTTTAATGATTTTCTCTACTCTAAATCAAGAGGCTACGCTTTACCAGCGCGGTATCCAAGACTACGCCACAGAGAACAGGGGGTTTTACACAAGAGAAAAAGGAAACAACAAGAAAAAGGAGTCGGGGTACAGCCCCCTACATCCGCTCCTCATCACGGTCCGCCATGTTGTCCAGCGGCACGTATCCCTGAGCCTCCTTCCTCTGGCCACGGAGGGACGACACAAAGTCACCAACACGGTTAAACACACCAAAACCGCGACGACGAGGACGACCACCGCGCTCCTCGATAATGACGTCGTTCATCCAGGCAGGGCGCTTCCAAAACTTGAGCAGCAGCGACGAGACAACGACACTGACACTAGAGGATGCCATTGCCGCGCCGGCGGCCATGGGGTGCAGGTGGAAGCCGAAGGGGAGGAAGAGACCCATGGCGAAGGGGAGGCCGATGAGGTTGTACATGCAGGCCCAGGCGAGGTTAAGCTTGATGCGGCGGAAGATGGAGCGGGCAAGGTCCAGGGCGGCGGGGATGTCCATGAGCTCGGTAGGACGCATGAGGACCACGTCGGCGGCCTCCATGGCCACGTCGGTGCCGCTGGCCATGGCGATGCCGACGTCGGCAGTCGCCAGGGCGGGCGAGTCGTTGATACCGTCGCCGACCATGCCGACGACCTCGCCCTGCTCCTGGAGCTGGCGCACGATGGCCTGCTTCTGGTCTGGGGACACACCGGCGTAGACGTTCTCAGGGGCGATGCCGACGGCGGCCGCGACTGCGAGGGCCGTCGACCGCTGGTCACCGGTGACAATGGCCGTCTTAACCTTCATCATGTGCAAGACCCTGATGGCCGCCGCGGCACCATCCTTGATCGTATCGGCGAGACAGAGGTGGCCGGCGTAGGCGCCGTCAATGGCGATGAAGATGTTGGTGGTGCCAGCCGACGAGGCCTTTGCGTTCTTGCTGTTGTTGGCCTTGGTGTTGAGCGTCTCGGAGGCCGCGATGGCGTCCTCAGGAACATCAACGCTGTTCTCGCGCAGGAATCGTACGTTGCCGACAAGAACACGGTAACGGGCACGCTCTGAGCTTGTGGCCGGCTCGACCAGGGCGCTGATACCCCGGCCAACGGCCGCCTTGAACTCGCCGACAGAGCCCTCAATGGTGCCCTCGGCGTCCATACCGAGCTCATTCTTGGCAGCGCCGAGGACGGCGCGGCCGACAGGGTGCTCACTGCCCATCTCGGCGATGCCGACAATGGTCCACCAGAGACGGCGGCGCCACTCGTTGTCCTGCCAGTAGGGCACGATGCTCATCTTGGCGACGCTCATCTTGCCGTGGGTAATGGTGCCTGTCTTGTCAAGGACAATCTGGCTAACCTTTGTCGTGGTCTCGAGAGCAGCGCCGCCCTTGACGAGGATACCGTTCTCGGCGCCGACACCGGTGCCAACCATGACTGCGGTAGGGGTGGCCAGGCCGAGAGCGCAAGGGCACGCAAAGACGATGACCGAGATGCAGAGCTTGACGCAAACCATGATCTTGCCGCCGCTGGAATCTTCGACAAAGACCTTGGGCGGGTTCTTGAGGACGTGGCTCAGAACCATCCAGACAAGGAAGGTCAGGAAGCCGAGGATGAGGATGAAGGGGACAAAGATGCCAGCCAGCGTGTCGGCCAGGCGCTGAATAGGCGCGCGTGTCGTCTGGGCCTCCTGAACGAGCTTGACGATCTGGCTCAGCTGGGTATCGCGTCCGGCACGGGTGACACGGAAGTCAACGCGACCGTGGCCGTTGACAGTGCCGCCGATGAGGTAGCTGTCCTTGCGCTTCTGAACGGGCATGGCCTCGCCTGTCACCATGCTCTCGTCGATGTAGGTCTCGCCGCGCACCATGATACCGTCGGCAGGAACCTTGTCGCCGGGCCTGAGGATGACAATGTCGCCGACCTGGATAAGCTCGGTGGGAATAACCTTCTCTTCCATGGCGGAGCCGTCGCGGCTTGGCGTCTTGGGCTCGTCGCCGACGGTCAGGTTGTCCCAGCCCTCAGCAGACTTCTCGGCGGCGATGGGGTCGGCATAGATGGTGGCCATGGACGGCGCCAGCGACATGAGCTTGGACAGGGCCTTGGAAGTCTTGCCCTTGGCGCTGTTCTCGAGGTAGCGACCGAGGGTGACAAAGGTGATGAGCATGGTGCTGGTGTCGAAGATGGTGCTGGGTCTCGTGTGTGGCGGGAAGACGAAGGACACGAGCATGGCGATGACGCTGAAGAAGAAGGCGCACGAGGTGCCGAGGATGACGAGGACGTCCATGGTCGGCGAGCCGTGCTTGATCGACTTCCAGCCCGACACGTAGAAGCGCTTTCCGATGCCGAACTGCACGGGGATCGTCAGGGCCAGGCAGACAATGTCGCCGAGCCAAATACCGGGGATGACCTCCAGGCTGCCAAAATCGAGGACAGGGAGGAACATGGGGATGATCATGCTAATGAGGAAGACAGGGATGGCGAAGGAGAGGGAGAACCTAAACGCCCGGCGCCACTCGTTGATTTCCCTCGTCTTGGCGAGCGACTCGAGCTGTGCGTTGTTGTCGTCGTTGTCTGCGACGAGAGCGTTAAGGCCCTCAGCTTCGACGGCGTCGACAATGGCTCGCAGTCCAATCAGCTGCGGCGAGTGTGTGACGGTCAGGCGCGAGGTGGCCTGGCTCAGGCTAGCCGACTTGATGCCGGGGAGCGACTGGAGCTTGGACTCGAGGGCGAGGGCAATGGGGCCGTCAAGGGTACCGTAAATCTTGAACTGGGCTGTCGACGTGACGCCCGAGTGGTCTGCAGAGTCGACCAGACTCGAGAGCACCTCAGCACCAAAGCCGCGGTCCTCGATGATCTCGGCGATCTTCTCGGCCGAGATCACTTTTGAGTCGTGGGTGATGACGGCACGCTCAGCCAGCAGACTGATGTTGAAGCGCAAAACGCCATCGACGCCCTTGAAGCCACCATCAACGGCCGCCGTACAAGCGCCACAAGTCATACCCTCGATGGCGATTGTCGTGGTCGCAATAGTACTTTGGGGGACGCCGGACCGCGACTTGCGCTCAGGCACGACCTTTTGGCTTTCGAGGACGGTGGCATCGAAGCCTCTTGACTCGATGTTGTCGGCGATCTCCTCGGCGGTAAGAACGGCAGGGTCGTGTTCGATGACGAAGCGCTCGGAGAGGAGAGAGATGCTGAAGCTCTTGACGCCAGGAACGTCTTTGAAACCGCCTTCAACGGCGGAGGTGCAAGCGCCACAGGTCATGCCCTCGACAGCAACGGTCGTTGTCATGGTGGTCTCTTCGTCTTCATCGTCGTCGAATGCACCCTCGTCAACGGCGTGCCTATTCATAATGGGCGAGGGGAGGTCGGTCGCGAGGACCTCTGCGTCGAAGCCACGATCCTCGATAATCTGTTGGATCTGGTCGGCCGAGATGCGGTGCGGGTCGTGCAGGACAACGGCGCGCTCCATGACGAGACTGACGGAAACGTTACCGACGCCATCAACGCCTTTAAAGCCGGATTCGACAGCGGATGTGCATGCGCCACAACTGGGAACATGTCGCGTCAGCGGGATCAATACGTGTATTCAATGCATGCGAACTCACGTCATGCCCTCGACCTTGAGGGTGGTCGTCGCCATGTGACCCGACGCTGGGGAGGCGACGGATAGCCGTTGGCCGCCGGCGGCATCCCTGGCTGGGATCTTGATGTATGAAGGAGCCATCGTAGATACTTGCTCGATCGACAAGCAAGCAGTAGATGCGCTCTAGATTTCCAACGTCGTCTAATTGATTTGCCTTTGTTGTCTCTTCGTCGCTTCGTGTTCTGGTACGTGTCCGGACTACTCCGTATGCATCATAAGGTCTTGGTCGCACGCAATCGGTCAATTTCGCGGGCGGCTGATCGGCGAGCGGGATGGTCGGTGATTAGGTTGGGAGCAGCAGCGGGATGTCCAAGTGCCGCGTTCGGGTCGAGTCAAGTCGAGTACAATATGTCCAGAAGGCCGGCTTCCAAGAGAGAACAAGTGGAGGAGAGGGGGTATCGAGAGGGTTAGATTGATAGATAAAGAAAATGAAATGCCAGCAGGGCGTTTGGGGTGTGCAGGAACCAGTTCCAAGCAAAATCAGAGGCAGGGCTGCTTTCTACTGTCCCAACCGGGGAACGTTGAAGAGGAGGTGGCGGGCTGGGCGGTGCTGTGGTGGTGGAGAGCTCGACCACCAGAAGGGAACCTTGGAGAGACAAAGGCCGTCAGAAAAGGGAAGGTCGGCGACGGCCGGGTTTTTGTCAGCGAGAGAAACCGAACGATGGCCAACGCTGAAGCGCTGTAGGACCCTGGAGGGACCCCCTAACAGCACTGAGGGTGGCCCGGGAGCCCCAGAATAGCGCAGTAGTGCGGCAGGGGTGTGGGTGACCAGCTTCCCAAAACGACATGGTCTCCCCGCCGTGACCAATGACCTTGGCTGCAGTCATCGTTTGCACCTGGCAGGTGTGGCGTCTGAGCCGGGGCCCGCCCCATCCTTCTCGGCAATCCGCCCCTCCATTTCTGTCCCATCTCGACTCCTGCCATTTCCCACGCCCCCCAAGATTGGGCCAAATCGACAGGTGCGGGCCGGAAGAAGAGGGCGCGCAGCATCGCGCTCCGTGATAGATGACGGGAGTATTTGTTCAATCTATGTACAAGTATGCGACCGACCAACAACCGTGACAGCTTCAAACTTGGCACATGATGGTCATGAGGTGAGGACGGGAGTAACACAGAGAGTGTGTGCGTGTCGTTGACCAGCTGAAATGCCGACTCAGCCGAAGTTGATGCTCCAGGTCGTTTCGACACAGGCCCAGAAGCAAAACGCCCAGGCCGGGGGCATGCTGGGTCGAGGCTTGATGCCCGTGACCTTGGTTCTTCGCCTCCCGTCCGATATCCTGTGAATTTGAACCCTTTGCCTGGCTCGCGGCCGTCGGCACACAGCGACCCAGACTTGGGCGGCAGCTGCTGTTTCGTCTTGTCTGGACCTCATGCCGTCCGACACCACGCAGCGCGCTTCAACCTAAAAACCGATGGATTCGCGTCCAGACTGCCCTGTTGCTAACGGATTCCGGCGACACGGTGGATGGCCAACGTTCGACGACCGGTGTCTGGACAACCCGGGGCATCTGGAAGTCCTCACCGGGGACGCGCATACCGGTATCTTCATACCTTCAGTTGCAGCCATCTTCGGCCAAGCCGTCGCTCGTACGACGACCGAGGAGAAATCCGTAGACCTCTTTCCTGTTGCAACAGACGTCCCGGGATGGCGCATCTCTATGTTGCAATGTCTCTCCCGAATAGGCAGTTGCCAGTGATGCAAAAGATATTGATTCTTGCCTCTGTATTCATCGTATGATTCAGCTGGGCATCTCGTCAGATCTGAAGATCCGGGATCTACGGGCGGAGGGGTCGGTCAACTTGGCCACTTCAGCTCAGCGAGATCCTTCCCCTTCCTTATCGTTATCGTATAGTGAGATGCTCGCTAGCGCCCCACTAACGCTTCAGTGCTGCTGCCCCGCGGAAAGCAACCACCAAGCTCGACTCGCAGCTGCTTCACCACACGGACGCCCGCACGTCTGCAAACACATCCTCAAACAAACCTGATACCGCGCGATTCCCCCACCCGCCTCGGACACAGAAACACCCTCCCTGCGCGGCACCAACGATCATCGACAAGGATCCTGCCCATCCTTTCTTTCGTCACTACCAAGTCGACCGTCTGAGGTGCTTCGTCGGAGCTCTGGTCGGCCCGGGACCGTGACCTCACCTCACGCCCAGGCACCACTGTCAGTCACCCTCAGCCTCGCCAACCCCACCTTCAAGAGGCGGCGCAAGGCTCCCAAGCTTCCCACGACACCGCCTCTTGTCCAGCCAGTCATCTCGACGACACCGCGGCCACCATGGAGCAGACCAAGGCTCTCAATGCTCTCGAGGTTTGTGAACCCTCTCCCCCCTCCTCCCACGTCCTCCAGCTAACCACATGCCCAGCCCTTCTTGGCCCTGAGCAAGTCGGCCAACTCGCCCAGCGCAGCAGCCGACCTCGTCAGTCGAGCCACATCAAACCCAAACACTTTCCTGTTCACCGAGCTCCTCGCCACACCACAGATCCAGGCCCTGTCACAGACTCCCGACTTCTCCACGCATCTCACACTCCTCCAGATCTTCTCCTACGGCACCTATGCCGACTATCAGTCCCAGCAACAACAGCAGCCCGCTCTGCCAGCTCTGAACGATGCCCAGGCTCTGAAGCTGCGCCAGCTCAGCCTCCTCACCCTAGCCCGCGACAGGAGGAACCTCGCCTACTCCTCCCTCCAGACCGCCCTCTCTCTTCCCGACACGCGCTCCCTTGAGGCCCTTGTCATCTCCGCCATCTATGCCGGCCTCGTCTCCGCTACCCTCGACCCCGCCCGCCAGCACGTCCATGTGAACGCCCTCTCCCCACTCCGGGACGTCGCCCCAGGAGCCATTGCCCCCTTGTCTGCCGCTCTGGACAAGTGGTCTGCCCGCTGCACCTCCACTCTCGCCGATATCGAAGGTGAAATCGAGCGCATCCGGACCACCGCCGCCACACGCCAGCGGGAGGAAACCGAGAGGAATATTGCTCTCAACCGTCTGCTCGATGAGCAGGAGCACAAGGGCACGCCCCATCCCGGCCAGGAAGCCACTACTCTCGGAGACAGAACACGTCGGCCTGGTCGTGGTGGCCTGAAGGGACGCTCCCGTGGTGGCAACAAGTCACTGAACAAGCGGGGCAGCAACTTGATGGAGGGAACGGACGAGGTCGACGACGAGGCCATGGACGTCGACATTGAGGAGGAAGAGCTCAAGCGCGCAAGTAGGCGCAAGCTGTGAGGTCCGTGGCAGCAGTAGATGATAGACCCATGACATGATTTACGATTCTTACACACACGAGGCCCTCGGTTTCAGCAGACTACTCATTTTGATTCCATACACGACAAAGAACCATGTCCTGCCTAACTCGAATTATAGTGTACATTGCGCGAGCCGCACCATGGGCGGCCTCAGTCTGCACGGCACCCGCAAATCACGCAACAGCAACGCCTGTAGAGAGCTGGTTCCATCCTGCCCATCCTATTAACCCTGTATGCGAGCGGCCCGATACCGCGTGCGGGTATCCTAGAGGCCCATCGCAAGCCGTAAAGTCTGTCGCTCAAGCCATAACGCCACAAGTCGTCAAATCATAAAGTGCAAGTGTCCGTGTGCTGCTCCACCCAGAAATCTAGAGCCTCTTGCCGGGGACGAGGATGAAGAGCACACAGAGGCCGGCATCGACCAGAAGTGTGATGAGAAGAACCATGGCGGCGCGTTTGGCGAGCAGCTTGCGGATGTAGGGCTCACGGATCTTGGAGAAGGAGAAAGGCGTGGACTCGCTGTAGCCGACGAGAGCCACAACAGGGTCGAGCGAGTACTGATATGATGCGAGGAAGTAAACTCCCAGAGTGAAGGGGAGGATGAGCTGGAAGCAGTCAGTATGGGAGTCACATTTCGGGCAGATAGCGAACTTACCCAGCATCGAGTCAGCCGGCTCATGTCGAGGAAGATGAGGACGAATCCGGTCCAGAAAGCACCAAACAGGGCAATGAGTCCAAAGATGAGACGCATCACCAGGGTCGGCGGGATCAGGTTACCCAGTGCCTTCATGCGCAGGAACCCAGGGAAGGCGTCACGCTCCATGGCTTGGAAGACGTAGTCCTTAGCCACATCGAACACCTCGGGATCATCTCTGCCAAACTCTTCAATCGCGCTCGTGACGTCCTGCGTGATGGATCCAGGCAGGGTGATCTCACGCTCGGCGCCGGGGAGCAGGAATGTGTAAAGAATCTTCTCAGCAGAGGCGCGGATATCTTGACGTGCGACGGCCTGGCCGGGTGAGTTGGAGTCAGACGTGACGTCGCGCGAGCGGGACGTGCTGAAGTGACTGGGTCGTCCGGGTGACCGCGGCTCGGCGCCGCTCTGGGAAGCAGAGTCTTGGGCCTCCTCACGGAGGTATGCCGACATCTGGGCGTCCTGGTCCTTCTCCTTTTCCGTGGCGTACATTGACGGGCCGGCCGCGCCGTGGCCGATCTCGCCCATGTTCTCAAGGATGGCGGAGGAACGCTTGGAGCCGGCCTTGTCCAT
The DNA here is from genome assembly GCA_020726575.1 of Plectosphaerella plurivora. Classification (NCBI taxonomy): domain Eukaryota; kingdom Fungi; phylum Ascomycota; class Sordariomycetes; order Glomerellales; family Plectosphaerellaceae; genus Plectosphaerella; species Plectosphaerella plurivora. Next base: position 662,610 of record JAGSXJ010000010.1, on the reverse strand, counting down.
CTCGGGCGTGCCGACGAGGACGGAGCGGCGCAGTTCGCGGACATAGTGGCGGCAGAGCGACATGTGCTGGGCGACGTCGAGCCTGGGTTCGGTCAGTATGAGGACCAGAGGTCTGACTGGTATCAGACATACCAGAAATCGAGATAGTCCACGGATCGCTGCTGATCGCGCATGTAGATGTAGAAAGAGAAGAGATCGACCGGTGGCAGGGTGCGACGGCTGAGCACCTCGAACAGGGTTGGAAGTCTATTCCGCTGCAGATCCGGCTGCGGCGACGGCGTGGTCGCCATGGCTCCGTCTCGGCTGTCCATGTCGGGTGGTTGGTGTTGGCGGTGAAGTTGCGAGATGTTGATGTTGATGTCGAGTCCCGATGGGAAGAAAGGGCGAAGAGTCTAAAAGAAGACGGGTTGCCGGTTGTATTGTTTGACAATGTGGGACAAACAGGTCGCACAATGCCTCAATCGTCCAAAGCCGCGTGAATAGAGGAGTCGTCGTCTGCGTCGGGGAAGGACCACTGCATTCGGAAGAGCAGTTTGCGATGGGGCCAAACAAGTCGACAGGGCGCTGGGAAAGTGCAGGTTTGCGAGAAAAAGGAAAACTGAGAGGCGTCTCTGGTGTGTCGAGGCGGTAATTGGCGGCCTTGTCGCGCAAAATGCCGTCGGGGTCGTTCAGCATAAACACGACATGGAGTGATGTCGATGGCTGTTTGGGGTAATCTCAGGACTTCAAGCGATCGGCCAGTCAAGGTACGTACCTGCACACTCTCCCATCCCCTTGCCGTCCTTAGCGCATCCCGGCGCTCGCACCTCCACCGGGAGCGGAGCCAGGCATGAGCCTCCCAAGATCACGTGCGCCCCGATTGGGTGGAAAGTGGATCTCCTTCTCAAACCCTCGCCCATTGGCTCGTCAATCCCACAACCCGGAATCGCCCAGCGCCGAAAAATAGCCCTAGCGACAAAATCTCTCTGAGGCCCTCCGCGAAAGAAGTTGAATACCCGCATCGCCAACTCATACCCTCCGACAAGCCCTCCTCCGACCACCCAGCGACCACCCCCGAGGAATCGATCCAAGATGTCGTCTACCAAGCAGAAGACCGGCAAGGCTACCCGCTCGGCCATCGCGGATGTCGTCGCCCGCGAGTACACCATCCACATGCACAAGCGCGTTAGTAGCAACCACATACAACCCCCGGGAGCGCAGCGCCCTCCCCGATGAGAGGCGGCCGGACATCTTCTACGACTCAAGACGACACACATTGCTACGGAGATGCCGGTCGTTTTTCGTTGTTTGGGAGGGGGGAGCTTTGGAAAGAGAATGCAGGGCGAATTGCTGACCTTGTCGTTCTTTTGCACAGCTCCACGGCGAGTCCTTCAAGAAGCGTGCTCCCCAGGCCATCAAGGAGATCAAGAAGTTCGCCCACCAGGCCATGGTACGTTACCAACAATACACGACGACCCACCCTACACGACACGACCCGAACCCCGGAAGATGGACATGAGAAGGAGCAGAAGGGGGGAGGGTCATGCGCCAATACATACACACACACACATCTTCTCAGAGAGGAGGACAGAATCACCAGACGGAAGGGCTAACCATCGCGCAGGGCACCACCGATGTCCGCCTGGACCCCCAGCTCAACAAGAAGGTCTGGGAGCAGGGCATCAAGGGCGTTCCCTACAGGCTCCGCGTCCGCATCTCGCGGAGGCGAAACGACGAGGAGGGTGCCAAGGAGAAGCTCTACAGCTACGTCCAGGCCGTGAACGTCAAGAACCCCAAGGGTCTCCCCACGGTCGTCGTCGAGGAGGAGTAAAGATAGAAAAAAAAGTGGTTTTTTTCTCTCTCTTTGGCAAAACGGTTCACCAAGGGCGGCATTCGGCATCGGAGTTGCACGGGTTTTAGCTTCCCAATCCCCATCACCACCACGAATTACTGAGAGGAAATGCGAACGAGGCTTGATTCCCCCCCAACTCACCAACCCAAAAAGAAAGACCCCTCCTCTCTCCCCCGCCATCGTGGGTTCCTCGACAACCCCCCCTTCTTTCCTCACCTTACCAAACCTCATCCTTGCGCCGGGAGTCAGTGTGTGTTTTTTTACGGTTGCGTTGCGGCGTCTTCGCCCGAGGGCGGCGGAGGGACGGACAACGCGGTCATGTTTGGGAAAAGGGAGGGGGCGGATCGGTGATGTTACACTGTTGTTGTGTTCGGTAGACGCTGCTATCGATCGATCAATCAACCCCCTCGAAAGAGTTACAGACAATTGGTTCTTTTCGTCTTCCTACAAGTCATGATTCCTGGCCACGGCTGATGCGACGCAATGCAGCCACCCCATCCCATCCCATGGTGACGGTTGGTTGGCACCAAACAAAAACAACGGCAAGCCCATACAAAGTCATTTCTATCCATACAAACGCAGACTCCGGTTCTCCGGTCCTCGGGTATAATGATGTTTGACGCTGACAAGTTGCGGTCTCGGGGGTGGACATGGCCCCGAGCCTACTCGTCGTCGATGTCGCGGTGACGGGCAAGGACCTTGCGCTTGAACTCGTCAAAGTCCTTGTCCCAGAGCTCGGCGGCCTCACCGTTGAGGGGGGAGGCGCTGGAAAGAGGGTGTTAGTGGGGTGTCTGGGGATATGTCACTGAGCTGGGCGGTCTTACTTGTTGGGCTCTCCCAGGAGGCTCTGCAGGCTCAGCAGGACAGTCTGGATGTTGTAGGCGGCGGTCCACTTGTCCTTGAGGATGTCGAGGCAGATGCGGCCGGAGAAGTCAAAGTTGGGGTGGTAGATGGGAGTCTTGAAGAGGACCGTGGGAGGGGCGTAGGGGTAGTTGCTGGGGAAGGACAGGCTAAGCTTGAGGGTGAGGCCGGCGTAGGGAGTCTCGTCGGGGCCCTCGATGGTGGCGGTCCAGCTCATCAGGTTGCCGTCGGCGGAGGGGAAGGCCGAGACGCCGGGGGCGGGCGATGTCATGAGCTGCATCAGTTCGGTTTGGAGCCTGGAGGTGATCCATGGTTAGTTTGGTCTGGCTGGTAGGGAGGGTTGACTCTTGGTAGACATGCCTTTTGGTGACACTAGCAGCATCAGGTCCCTTCCTCGCAACGCCCGCCTTGGCCGCCTCTGCTCCGGGGGGAGAGTTCTGGGAGTTCTCCGTGGCGAACGCCATGTCTGCGAAACCCGTCTGCGGACGGGAGGTGGTGTCTCGGAAACAGGAAAAAGAGTGCCGAGAGAATGCGGCACTCGAGGCAGGGTCAAGCTGGTTAAGTACTGCGGGTGAGGCGGGGAGGAGGAGAGTCGGAGGGGGAGGAGAATGCCACCGCAGCGCACGTAGGAGGTGTAGGAATGTTCCGTAGGGGAGGAAGGGGCGGGAGGAAAGAGAAGGCCAGGAAAGGTCGTTGCAGAGGACGAAGTAGAGGTTTAAGTTTAGGGTTCCGGGATGGAGGGATGGAAGGAATTGGGGCTGGCGGGAGGCGGCAGCTGAGGTCTTGGCAGGGTGTTGTTTACTGAGGTTTCGTTTCCAGGTTGGGGCGGATCACGCCCGGGGCAACCACGATAAGCCGCCTTTCAGTGCCCCTGCGCGGGGCTAACCTGATGATAGGCCCCTGTCCGGCCAATCGATTGGCGCCCGGCCCGCTGGTTCAGTGGACGCAAGACCCCGGAGCGGCCACTCAACTTTGTCTGCCTGGCTGGCGTGTAAAACAAACATCCACGTTCGTCATTCACGTTGGTCGACCTCTTTACGCGGTCTGGACGCGACTCGGCGACCACAGTCTACGCGTATCAGCGACACCATGGTGAGTGCATGCTTTCTGCTCTGCCTTTTCCATGAGGATGCACCAGATATTTGGTTTTTTCATGCACCCGAGAAAAAAGGTCGTGATGGGCAGGTCACCTTGACACTGTCACATCACACTAACACACCAACTTCACCTCCATCTGGCTCTCGGATCCTTACTCACATGATGCGATGCAGTCACAACTAGCTCCCCTCCCAACGGACCTCCCTTTCCGTATCGTCTCCAAGACGATCGGACGCGGGGCATATGCATCGTGAGTACTTTGTGTGCCGTGGATGTTCACGTCCCCACCACAGCTAACACCTTCTAGCATCAAAAAAGCCATCCCGCTGGAGTCGTCCACGCCAGTGTTCGCTGTCAAGCTGATCCACAAGGACTATGCCATGCGCCAGGGCCGAGTGTCTGCAAAACAGCTCCTGATGGAGGTCTCGCTACACTCACATATCGGCCAGCACGCCAACATCATCGAGTGGTTCGCCTCAGGCGAGGACGTCAACTGGCGCTGGATAGCCATGGAATTTGCCGACGGCGGCGACCTATTCGACAAAATCGAGGCCGACGTGGGCGTCAACGAGGATATTGCCCATCTGTACTTCCTCCAGCTGGTCAGCGGCGTGAGCTTTATGCACTCCAAGGGCGTGGCTCATCGAGACTTGAAGCCTGAAAACATCCTCCTCTCGGACACGGGAAACCTCAAGCTCGCCGACTTTGGAATGGCCACCATGTTCGAGTACAAGGGAAAACGGAAGACGAGCTCGACCCTCTGCGGCAGCCCACCATATATCGCTCCTGAGATTCTCGCATGCCGCTGTGCCGACAAGAGGTCATCTTCAGGAGCCAAATACTCACCAGACCTGGCCGATATTTGGTCATGCGGCGTTATTCTTTTCGTGTTGCTCGTGGGCAATACACCCTGGGACGAGCCATCAGGCAGCAGCTGGGAGTTCAAGGAGTACGTGCGGTCCAGCGGCCACAGCAGCGACGCTCTCTGGGAGCGCGTCCCTGCCGACGCCCTGTCCCTCCTGCGCGGCATGATGAACGTCGACACGTCGAAACGATTCAGCTGGAGCAGCGTGCGCCAACACCCCTGGTACACAAGAAGAAACCCCTTCACAACATCCGACGGCCGGGTATCAGACCCCCTGAGTCTGGCGACCCAGATGCTGGAGAGGCTCCGCATCGACCTCAGCCAACAGCCGCCCCTTTCTCAACGGACTGGCGACTCAATGGACATCGACACCGGTGCCCTGCAACCTGCCACCCAGCCAGAAGCCCCCATCACTCCCATCAGCGACACAGCATGGGACTGGGAACGCCCGGTGCTGCGCACAGTTGGCTCCATGGCCGTTTCGGCAACACAGCCTGTCACTAGACCTGGCGACTTTGTTCCACCCATCGGCCGCAGACCCGGCAAGCTTGGCTACGATCCCCTGGGCGGCGAGCCATCAATGAGCCAGTTTTCGCAGAACCCCGGCATCCCCCTGACGCTGACCCAGGCGGCGCGGCAGTTCCGCGACATCGTGCCCGCCGAGTCTCTCACGCGCTTCTTCTCGCACGTGCCGCCGCAGCTTCTGGTACAGCTGCTCTCCGACGCACTGCACCAGCTCAACATGCCACAGGCGCCCGTGACGCCCAACCTCTACGCCGACCACGTCGCCACGATCAAGGTGCGCGTGAAAGACGGCCGGAACCAGGTTCTGCACGGCGAGATCCACGTCGACCGCCACCACCTACCCGACGACATGGAGTTGCTCGACGTGCGTTTCGTCAAAGTCAAGGGCGACCCGCTCGAGTGGCGTCGTTTCTTCAAGAAGATTGTGGTCCTCTGCAAGGACGGCGTCTACGTCCCCGAGTCGTAGGACCGGCCGGGGCTCGACGAAGTTCAAAAGCTCTGTCATGGAGATTAGGAGGCGCATGTGCGAGCATCACCCTTTGGTATAACGAGTCATCTGGATATAGAGGGAGCAATCAGCATCAATTCACCGATTGGGTCTTGCACTTGAAGTGGTGATGTGATGAAGGCATCCAAGTTGCCAATCTAACAGTACCAGGTATCCCAAAAGCAAAACGCCAAACCATTGCCAGTCTATCCCGAAAGCAAAGCGCCAAACCATTGCCAGTCTGTCACAAACAAATGAAAACACAAATCGACTCTGGAACGACACCATCAAGCAATCACCCATCCAGCAATTCCTTCTTCCTCTGCGACCTCAGGTAAGGCTTCGAATAGGCCGCCTCGTTGTCTTTGCTGGGCTCTGTGGAGTCTTCCTCGACATGCTCCACCTTGCGCTTCTTGTTGGCGTCCGTGTTTTTGTCCTCTGCTTCGTAATCGGCCATGCGGCGAACGAGGTCCTTGAGATACGCAAACTCGTCGCGGAAACCGACAACCTCGGTGGGCCATTGCGGGAGAGTGTAGGGGACCGGGGGCACCACGCTCGACTCAGACTTGTTCATCCACGCATCCATTTCATACTTCAAAGAATAGGAGTGAACACACGCATCGAAGCGCCCATCACAACGAGTGTCGCGCATGAATGGTTGAAGACTTGGCCCCCAGCTTCGAATGGTAACCGTGATTCGTGTCTGCAACAGCATGAAGAAGACGCCGTGCCCGGTAAGTCCCTTGGCTGATTTTCTCGTCGAACGGCATCGACCTTTTTTGCAGAGGAAAATGCTCACGTATGCGTGGATCATCTCGTGAATCAAGGTCTCGATGGTCAAATGAAGATATTGTGCGTCGGAGTCTTGAACCCGGGGATAGGGAAAGATTGTGATTTGTTGATGCGCATCTCCATGAAGATCGGCGATGTGCGAGCGTGACCGTTGCGGACATCGTTGTTCGCTTTCGTTCCGGCGCCTCTTGTGCCGTCAACGATCAGCTCGACCAGGGGAGACTTCCGGCCGCCGTAAGGAATGCTCAAGGTGCCGAAGAAGAAGCAGATGTCGACGAGTCGGAACATGTCCCTGATGAACTTCTCATCTTTGGGTCCGGCTATCCATCTAGGGCATTGGAGTAGACCCATAGACCCAACTGGAAGAATGGGGCTCAGGAGGTCGTAGAATTTTTGTTGATGATGTTCCCGGTAGCGTTGAAACCTCCACAGGCGCCATTGCCTGTCAATCCAAGCGAGAAGGTCCAGATGACCGTAGGCGCGGGGCTTGAGTTCAAACAACGTGCTGGTAGACTCAGGGTCCTGTGTGGGATGATAAAGGCCGGATACGGGTAGAGGGCTATGTGGACATGGTGGCAATGTGACAGGGGGTTCGGGATCTGCCATGTTGGGTAGCTGGGTGGTAGAGGATGACTGTAGGAAGTGATTTTACGTCGAGATGTGAGCCTGCAGTGTATGCGTTGGGCAAATATTGCAGAACAGGCCTCAAACAGAGAAGAATATGCCACGATGAATGTCTGATGATGACTGTAAATGACCCAGATATAAGGGGGGCATGCCAACATATATCCTATTCGAATCAAAGGCAAGCGACTGTACGCCTCGTGTGATTTGTTCGGTGCTTCCATGCTTCCCTATTCCATGCCGAGATACAAAGTAAAGGAAGAACTCCCAAGGAAGACCACATTAACAATGAATAGGCAGTCTTCGACTTGGGGCTCTCACTGCGACCCTGCTTTTCCGCTGATGGAAAGGTGTTGAGCTCGAATGCGCCTCGGAATGTTCCACTATGGTCGGCTGGATGATAAAATAAAGAGAACCCGCCACGGGTCATTGCTGATATGAAACTCCATAGCCACCTCTGTCTTGAAAGCCTAGACACCACTGAAGGAGACCTTTAGGGGAAACATATGCAGGCTAGCGCAGCGCTGCTGGGAAATGACATGTGACCGCTGGCATGTTCGTATCGTTTCCCCTATTTCGTTCGACTTTGAAAGAGAAAGAGACGATTGAAACTTGGAATCTCATTCTTTTCTCACACAGTAGGGAACGAATCGCATTGAGGTCTCACGGCATAGCAGGTCCATCGAGTAGTGGGTTAATCCGGCAAGTAATGGTGTGTCATGGGAGATGTTCATGGTCTACTTTCGAGTTGACTACAAAGATGAAAGTGAGCACAGTGATCCAATTCAAGATTTCCCTCGCATCATTTGGGCCGTTCGTCCACTTGAACTTGGAGCAGCGTTTTCTTGTCAAACCCCGGACTGTAATCCTGTTATCTATCCCCGAAGAAAACCGCCCAAACAATTCTGGTCTATCGCGAAACACTACGAAGCTAAAGAAAGGTTGAGTAAATCTACTGCAAGAAGAAACCATACTTTGCCGTCAGCCTCGAATTGCCCCATTCCAGTCCTCAGCTATGGCTTCTGCACGACCTCCAATGGACACCGGCAAACACAGGTTAAGGTTCCTTTCCCACCTTCCCAATCGCCTTACGGAGGATTCGACCACACTTTGTCTGCCTCTCTTCCCGCTTTCTTTTCCTCTCTTCCAGCTTCTTCTTCTTCTCCGCATCCAGCTTCTTCTTCTTCTTTTCTTCCGGTGTCTCTTCCAGACCAAATTTGAAAAGTACTCCGACTAGGGCGTCCCACTCATTGCTGAACTCCGGGTGATCATGGCGAGGTGGCATGGTGTACTCGCTCGCTCCCCTAGCATCCATCTCCTCCACCAAGGAAAAGACATGTACAAGGTCACTTTCGGCGCCCGACATGAATGACTCGAGCCTCTTGTCCCATTTCCGGATCTCTTGGGCAATGGTCAACTGGATCAAGGAGAAAGCCGCGCCATGGCCTGTCTCGCCTATGTACATACTGTTCGCACCCCTGCACGAGTTGCAGGTACACGCAAAAAGCTCAATGTACGCATGAATCATCTCATGAAGCAAGGTCTCGACTATATCGGAGAGGTACCGTTGAGGCTCCTGGGGTGGCTTGGGGTAAATGTTGATGCGACAGGAAACGAGCCGAGTCGTGTTCATCTCATACAAGGACTCAAATGTGGTGGCACCATAGGCATGCTTTCCACTGGTCAATGCTGCTTCGAGATGTTCCTCAGGATAATCCAAGATATACAAGTCGGCAAACCGAGTCTTGTAACCACTGTGCCGGCCGCTCAAGGTTCCGAAGAAGAAGCAAGCATCGAATTTGAAGAACAAATCAATGATGCGACTGTGGTAACCACGGAGATCCTCCCACTTTGGTGCGGTACCGGGGGCAGAATGTTGAGCTGGAAGAACACAGGCAAGTGCCTCGATGATCGCCCCCTTGGCTTCGGTACTGTCACGGTACGCCTGATATTCAGGGTCGTCCCAGCACCGCTTGGTCCATTGGAGGAGTTGTTTGACCTTGTGGCGGCGGAAATGAAGGTTGAAAAGGGACTTGGTGTGGTTGCTGAGGGGACTTGGGCATTCGATGTCTTGAGGTGATGGCAGGGGAAGATGATAGCATTGGCCGCCCCCAAGAGGTGCGTGTGTGACAGGAGGGCTACTGGATGCAGGCTGAAACTCGGAGAACGTGGGTGATATAACTTGAAGTGCTGCTGGGTGCATGGTGGAAGCACCGAGGCTTCACAGACGTGGCCCGTTGACACCAGACTGTTGCGGCAATGATTGACTGGCAATGCTTGAAGACCGGCTTCAAGAGAAAGAGAACGTATCGAGGATGACTGTTGGAAAGGTAAACTAGAACATTGGACGAAAACCAGAGCTTGTTATTATATACGTGTCCGGGCAAGGAGTTACTGGTCTACGTTCCGGGGACCAACTCAAGACGGGCTTGAATCCATGGTCCCCTGTCCCCGACCCAGCTCGAAACAAGGAGGGACAACTTCAGCAACAATAGAACAATCATCTTCGAGCCATGGGTGATGGGCCATACGGCGAGGCGACTATGGTCGAAGCTACATGGTGGAACACCTCCTGAACTTGGGGCGGGAGTTAACACGGTGCGACGACCCGGTCGTTTCCCGGAGGACATTTCCTTTGAACAACTCCAAGTATGTGTCTAGGTGCTGGAGTGTCAAGCCAAATAAGAGCAAGGCCGTATAGATGGACCCCCAGACGTCTTCAGAAAGGGAGCGAAACACTGTCAGATAGCCCTTCAGACAAGCTGGCCCCATGTCAAAGAAATCCACGGATAATTCTGGCTATCCTCCTCTGGCACCTTGATCACAAGTGACACATCACCAATTTCCGTCAACAACAACCAACATCCAGTGTCCGAACCCCCTGATTCTTTGTCATGTCAAACATAACCGAACCTCACACATCTACAACATCACATGGCTCTCTCATGCAACATGATTGATCTTCGATTACCACTCATCCTCTCCCCCTCACCCTCTACCTAGACACATGATGAACCCCTCCCACCGCTCATGGCAAGCAGCGGAGGCGGCGGGCAGTATCTACTCGAATATCCCGTCCACGAATGCGCCGTCTATCCCTCCCCACGGGCATGTAATGTACCAGCCCGCCCTCATGGCTCTTCCGAATCGCGGTATCGCATCGGCAACCGCCGTTCCCTCCTGCTCCGAGAATTGCTAGACATGTCTGACATGGAGCGGCCTTCGTCTGCACTGGGGCTGCGTCTGCGGCCCCTGGGCGTGGGCACGGGCAGATCGTCGTCGTCCGACTCATCAGCCACGCGATTGGACCTTCTACGACCGTATCGCGTTGGCCGACTGACCGGCGTCTGCGGCTCAACAGACTCGTCCTCCGCTGCCGTATCCTGATGATTCTTGGGCTGCTCTTGCCGAGTACGCCCTCTTTTGACGGGCGTGGCCTCGACACTCTTGGCTTCGGGCACTGGCGTTGACGAGTCGGACCGCACCATGTTTTGGCGTTTCGCAGGCCTTCCGCGGCGCAAACGCGGCGTCGGTAGGTCATCCTCGGGCTGCTCCTCGTCATCACTTTCGCGTTGGCGTTTCTTGCCGCGGCCGCGCCGGGCTGGCTGTGGTGTCTCTTCCTGGTCCGCTGTGTCCGCTCTGGGCGGCGGCGGCACTGCCGCCACTGGGGCAACAGCGGCTGCTCCCCTGGTACGGCGGCGCTTGTTCCGTTGTGCGACAGGCAGAGACCGCGATCGTGACGAAGACTCGCCGTCGCCGTCCTCTACGGACGGATTGTAGTTGTCCGACTCCTCTACGACAGAATCAACCTCGCGGGCTCGCTTGCGGCCCCTACCAACACCGGCAGGACGTGGTTTCTCGAGCTCAACGAGCTCCTCGGACAGTTCGGCCTCTGGCGCGGGGGCCTCTTTCCGCATGGCCTTGGCCTCTTGTCCCCTCTTGTTATTGTTGTTGTTAGTGGTGGCCTTGGCCTTTCCCTTGCCTTTCGGCCGTCCAGGCCCCCGCTTCACAGGCGACCCTTGGTCGTTTGAGGTCTCTGTCTCTTTGGTCTTGTCCTTGATCATCTTCTTGGTCAGATTGGGGAAGCTGCCGCCGTAGTTAAAGAAGAGCTCCTGCCCGGCCGCGATGTTCCGGGTTGCGGTGAAACGGATGCGGTATTCGCCGTTGACGTAGAGAATCTTGGGCTCGATGTTGTAGTCGTCCACCTCGTGGTTGATGTATCGACTGTGATTTCCGTAGATGGCGGCATCGACCCAGATGCCCTCCGAGTCGAGCAGACTGAAGACATAAGACGTGAAGTTGCCTTCGTCGTCAAAAGCCTCGCCGCGTCTCGCCTCGCGCCGGACGCCCTCATCGTGCATGATGAGCTCGCCCGTGTATTCAATGACAAACTCGCCTGTGGCAATGTCTTCGATGGTGAAGAGTCCGTAGCCGCAGCCCTCCAGCTGGCTCTTTCCGGGCGTCACCGCCTTGCTCTGGCCTCGCTGGAGGACACAGTTTTGGCAGCCAGAGTCCATGATGGCCGGGTTGTCGCGATTCTTGGGGTCCACGCGTTCCCGGACGCCGCACCCGTGACACAGCCCGGGATCGCACTCCCGGTTCAGCTGCACGCAGATGCATGGCCGGCCCTCCTTTGCCCGCTGCAGGCAGGACTTCCCCGATGAGCCACAGGCGCAGCCAGTGAATTTGTGGGAGCAGTTCTCGGCCGTGCAGAGACAAAAACGCTCGCACAAAACATTGCTGAGGACACACTCGCAGCCATTGGCGGCGGTACACGGCCCGTCGTGGTGGCAGGGGTCCGGATTGATACGAGACTTGTGGTCGTGGGTGAAGGTTTCCGACTGCCAGTCGCCAAGGAGCATCTTCTTGTGTCGATCGTACCATGGCAGCGTCTTGGCGCGCGGTAGCGATCCACCCGTGGCCTCGGGGATGGGGATTTTCTCCAGCCCTGAGAGATAGTTATGCACTTCCCAGCACTCCCGGTTAAGAAGCTCGGCCACCATGCACTGGGCCTTGGATCGGACCCTGGAGCTGCAATCGACGGCGCAGGCCATGCTTCTCAGAAGCATCTCGTGGTTCTTTGACCAAGGTTTCTGACCAGCCACGCGGCACGGCGGGTCAAGATCGAGCATGTAGCAGCCCCTCTGACACGGCTGGATACGGGTGCCGTCATGATCTTTCTTGTCGGCGGCGCCAGGCTTCTTGACGAACATCTTTTCCGAGCTGCCGTTGGCGTCAAGCGAGAATGCTCTCTTCTCGTTCAAACCACCATAATCGCCGTGCTCACACGAGTTGCTGAAACAGATGAGACAGCCCATAATGGCATACGTCTCAAGAAACCCCTCGTAGGTCTGCGGTGTGTGCTCCTGGACGGCGTTCTTGACTGTCTTCTTAGCTTCAGTCACCTCATCGACGGTCTTGTCGAGCAGCAGGACGTCCCGTAGAGTGATCTGACGCTCGACCGGGACGTGATCGCTGGCGAAGATGCTGTCGAAGGCCTCGGTGAACATGCGAGCTGTTTTGGCCGCGCGGGGCGACGTCGGGGCATTGTTGTCGCTGTGCAGATCATCGAGAACCTTTCGCTGATGCGGCGTCATCTCATTGTCGGACTCCTGGTTGACCATGTGCCTGATGAGACTGGATCGGCTGCACTCGGGGACGGCCATCTCATCGAGCCAATAGTCGAGAAAAAGAGCCACGGAAGCCCTCTTTTCCTGGCGCGTCGTTCTGATGACACGCTCCTCTCGCGAGCCCATTGGCCGGAAGCCGCAGCTGGCGTCCATACGATCGAGCTCCTTAAGCCAGGTGTTATACTGGGCGTCCTCGCCGGGTCGCAGGTCTCTGATGACGGGCACGAACTTGAGCATGGTGTTGGGGGTGAGGACGTTTCTGGCGATCTCCTTGTGGTGGAAGCGAAACTTGGGCACGCGTGGCTTTTCGGTTTCGAGAAGCAATGGCTGATACCAGTGTGTGCCCTGTTCCTTCTTACCACGAACATGATGCTGCAGCGGGTGGTCAGTCTTGTAGGCGCGTGGGGTGCGCGAGGCAACAACTCACCTTCACCCGAATCTTGAGCATCTCGCTCGTTTTTGGCACTTCGCTGTGGACAGGGTCGTGCCTGATGCCGGCAAACCAGTCATTACCAGTGGCCACCTTGGGCTCTGGAGGCTGGACGGATCCCAGGGTGAAGACGACCAAGTCGCGGTGTGCCTGTCTCATTTCCCTCGACTTCTCCAGCAGGGTATCAGCCAGCTTTTCAACCGACCACTCAACCCTCTTGGGGGTAGTCTTGGCGTGTCTGAACATGGCAACGGCACTGGGACTCTCTTGCAGGCTGCTGTCAAAGCGAGACGAGGATGGCGGTGTAATTTGTGGGGGGGCGATATGAGTATCCCTGGTGGATGGCCGGTCTCGTGGACTGTTGTTGACAGTGGTCACGTTACGTGCCGAAGCGGCTGCGGCTGCGATGGCCGGCGGTGGTCTGTAGGGAGCGAATCTACCCTCTGCCGTGATGTCGTCTACAACGAAATTTCTTGGGCCAGTGGTAGCACTCTTCTTGGTGGCGGACGGAGATTTGGCAGCGGCTTTGGACGACGACAACGATGGCGTAGCGCGTGGGTGAGGCGGATGCGCGGAGGCCGAGGCAGGAGAAGTATTAGCAGCAGTAGAGCCTGAAAAGAAAGCTGATGTGCCATTGTGTTGAGTAGTAGAAGATACAGAGGCGGACTGCGTTTGTTGTTGGGGGGTAGCCGTGGCACCGCGGCGATCAGCCTCGCGAGCCACGGGCCTGCGGCCATTCTGAAGATCGAGCATGAACCTGTCTAGGCTGACATGACCAAATCGTGACTGGGTCTGGGGCTGGGGCTTGACCTGAGCCTGCGGTTTGGCATGGGCCTGCGGTTTGGCCTGGGCCTGCGGTTGAGGTTGAGGTTGCGACTTGACTTGCGACTGCGCCCTGCCATTCTGACCCGCGGGAGGAATGGGTTTGGTGCCGATGAAGACGGGTTCATCAGAGTCCGAGTCGCGCGAAGCCGAGTCAGAGTCGAGGGTCAGGTCGATGTGGAACTTGGCGGACGTGTGACTGTTCTTCTGAGGTGTAGTTGACGATGCATTTTCGCGACGGGAGTTGTGAGACTTCATATGCGGTGACATGATGGTGGTTGTGATCAAGGGGCCGAAGGCTCATGGTGAGCGGCTTCTGGACCAGGCCGGACTCCAGACGCCCGACAAGAACCGAGGGGAGTGAGTTGAGTGCCGGATGAGAGATTAGGTTGGTGTAGTGCCGTGATAGGCAGACGAGAAGAGGCGGCCTGTGGAGGTTGAGCTGAGGTGAGGTCAAGTTGGATGACAGAGCACGCGCTCAGTTTGAATCGGATGGGGCCCTGGCACGCGTGGACGAACTGGCGGCGCGGCGACGAGACTCGGGGCGGCCCCTACTATAGTGAGCAGGTGGGAATAGATGCATAGACAGAAGAAAAATGACGCCGATGCTGTGGTGTCATGGCATGGCAGACGCGTAGAGTGTGAGGTTGCGGCGCTGGAGGATGATGTGTCGCCGACACGGTGCTCATCACGATGGAAGTCGCCAACAAAGTCGAAGCGCGTTCTTGCCCCTTCCCTTGTTCAATGTTGCAGCAGCTCTGGCCCAGAGAAAGAGCCGACCGACCGGGGGGAAGCCTCGGCACACCAATCAGGGGGTTCGTTGTCAGCAGGGATCCGCTCGCTAGCGCACCTAGGGAGCCGATATTTGCCCGGCCATCATTGTTCGATAATAGGCAGCGCAACTCCCTCTTATCAGACAAACAAATGGCATCTGGATTTTTTTGCAATCGGAGCCGGGTGCTTCCAGATGGCCGTTGTCGTGCGGTTTCTTTCCAGCCCCCAAGTTGAGAACAAGGTGAATAGAAGCATCCCAACCTTATCGAAGCATGTTGTAGCTCTGGTGTGACTTGACGTAGGACACATGGACAGTCAGAGCCTCTTTTCCAAGATGAATTGGTTTGTCATCCACATGGCAAGCCCAAACACACGATGGTGATATTTCTATTTCCTGGATGGCCTTGAAAATGATTTCGGGCCAATATCCAATTGTCACACCCAGAAAATGCAGAAGCTGTATATCTTGCGGATAAATGTGCTGATGGGTATCATGGTAAAGTTCTCACGGGATTATATCGCCTCTCTCTCGTGGCTTCAATTCAAAAATTCCGAAACTCCCAAACACTGCTGAACCCATAACCATAATTTACTACCTTTCCTCGAGTTTGCTGTGCCGTGTGTTGCTTGTACTGGCTGTTTTTTCAGTCTCTTCTTCCATCTTGGACTCGCACATATCAGAACAGATCTCGACTGACAGTTCAACATATTTCGCCAGGTGTGTCAGCAGGGCATTGCAACCGCCACGGAGCCCAACATTGAATCAAAAGTATTGTCGTGAAACAAGACCTTGAAGGAACAGACGCTCATAGATAATCCACGAAACCGTACCTCGGGCTGTTGGGTTGTCTGGAACCGTCTCCAACCTTCCTCTTCTATTGTGCCAGTCACCATGCTCAATTTGATGCGTTTCTGCCACGCGTTCCTACCGGACGAGTCAGTAGGTCGGCCGTGATTCTATCACGCCCGTCATCACTCACATGTTCAATCTGTTTCGATGTGCCGCCAGACCGACGCTAGTCTCTTCAAGTTCTAGCTACGGTGTTTCGAGCTGCCGACAAGAACGGGAAATTTGGAGGTGGGTTAGCTTGCCGCTAGGAGACGTTCTGCGGCAAGGGAACCGCGATGAAGTCATACGTTCAAGCTGATGAACGGCGTCCGAGGGATGTCCACTGCAGGAGTCATCTCCGGGCTGCAATTGCTCAGGGAACTGCATCTAGATATGACTTAGGTAGGTAGAGATAATGTGGGCTCAAGCATCCTCATTGTCATGGTCTGGAAGCGTGACCATTGACGCATGCAAAAGCTGGGCATGTTCTACAACCCCGCATACCTAACCCAGAAACCAGAAAAAGGGCCCCCATGGACCTCGTCCCAGTCCCTGGCCGCGAGTCGCATCGCATCTGCACGTGAGAGTCAACTACCGGGCAGCCGATCAGGGCGTGGTCCAGTGCATTGGACGTCGGCCCGGTTATTTCGAAAAGACGCAACGCATCACAGCACAGCCTCGTTTCTCCTGATGCTAGAAACCAGTGTCTGGGGTTGGTTGGTGCTGGTTGAGTTGGACCTGGGTCCGGGATGGGGGGCTCGGATGCGATCATCGGTGCCGGCGTGGCACGCGGCCGCATCGGGAAACAAGACGGTCTCAGGGAAGAAAAGAAAAAGGGAGATGGGACGGGGGGGATGGCGAACTGATGGTGTCCCTTCGTCTGGAACCTGATCCTGGATGGTGATCACAACAGAGTGACGGGAACCTGAAGGGGTTACGCTCAGGGTACGCAGATCCGAGGTCCCGTCGGGTAGCTCCTAGTGCAAACTTGGCTCGCGAGGTACCCGAGATGCGCATTCAAGCTCGTACCCTCGGGGCCCGAGTCTGCAGGCACCTGCTGGCGGCGGGCCTAACTCAGCGCAAAACGGAGCTAGGGACCTCTGATGACGTCGTCGTCCCAGCATCCACAGCAACCACAGACCCCTACCTCACGCTACCTTCCCCCCAGTCCCGGTCTCCTTCGGGCCTCGTCGCTGCGCGGCGCCTTCGCAGGCCAAGCAAGCAAGGCCAGGCGTCGGACGGATCGAGGTACTTGTGCTTGTACCCATTCCACGACCCTTCCCCTTCCACCCTTCCCGTCCCGTGTTCCCCAAAGGATCCGCCTCCCATATAAACATTGCGTAGTCCCTCCCACGATCGCTATCCCGCCCTCACTCAATCCTTGTCATACAACCCTGAAGCAAAACCACCCTTCGTTCCTCGACCGCGAACTGCTACAGCACTCTCTCTACAATCAGCCCATCGCCACCAGACCCAAACCCACCGCTTGCCGCACGCAGCCCACCTCACAGCCAACATGCATCGCACGTACTCGATGCGCCAGTCGCGGGCGCCCACCGCCTCGCAGATCCAGGTATGCCTTCGCTCCTCGTTCAATCCGTCAGCACGAGGTCAGGCTGACATTGTGCCTCCCGCAGAACCCCCCTCCCCCGCCCTCTACCACCAAGACCGGCCGCCTGTTCGGGCGCGGAGGCTTCGGTAAGTCGCAACATCCCACGCTACCTGCTCACCATGACATCAAACCCGACCGACCCGTCTCGTTCACGCCGCTGACCACGGTGCTATCCTACAGGCCATGCTCTGCGCCACAAGTCCGCCGGCGCCTTTGGTCCTGACCTGGCGAAGAAGCTGTCCATCCTCGTTAAGATGGAGAAGAATGTTATGCGCAGTCTTGAGACCGTCGCGCGGGAACGCATGGAAGTAGCTGTATGTCACTTCTCCCCACCCCACTCGGTCTGCCATCACCCACTGACCCGAGCCCTCCGCAGCAACAACTGTCCATCTGGGGCGAGAGCGGCGACGAGGACGTGTCCGACGTCACCGACAAGCTGGGTGTCCTCCTCTACGAAATTGGCGAGCTGGAGGACCAATACGTCGATCGCTACGACCAGTACCGCGTCACCATCAAGAGCATCCGAAACATCGAGGCCTCTGTGCAACCCAGCCGAGACCGTAAGCACCAATCCCTCTCTGGTCTTGCCGGCTATGACTAGCGCGAGTCCGCGTCTGACACTATACCTTCACAGGCAAGCAAAAGATCACAGACCAGATCGCTCAGCTCAAGTACAAGGAGCCCAACTCGCCCAAGATTGTCGTCCTCGAGCAGGAACTCGTGCGCGCCGAAGCCGAATCGCTCGTCGCCGAGGCCCAGCTCTCCAACATCACCCGCGAGAAGATCAAGGCCGCCTACACTTACCAGTTCGATGCTCTCCGGGAGCACTGTGAGAAAGTCGCTATCATCGCTGGCTACGGCAAGCACATGCTCGAGCTCATCGACGACACGCCGGTCACCCCTGGCGAGACCCGCCAGGCCTACGACGGATACGAGGCTAGCAAGGCCATTATCCAGGATTGCGAGAACTCCCTGACCAACTGGGTCAGCTCTAACGCTGCTGTCTCCTCCAAGCTGTCAACGCGCGCTCGCAACCTGTCGACACGCCGCCGCAACAACATTAAGCACCGCGGTGCCCACGACCTCTCGGGTCAAGACCAGCCCCTCGCCGACGACTCGTCGTGGATGCCGGCCACCCGCAACAAGGAGATTGACGACTACTCGGATGAGGAGGAGGAGCTGGAGGAGGATGATCGCCGTGATTCTATCCTTGAGAGCGACACTGGCGTCAACGGCAGCGAGACGCGCGGTCGCCAGCAGGAGGCTGTCGTCGCATGAGCAACGTCGGGATGCCCGGTGGCTCACGAATAATAAGGTTGCGACGCCTAATTTCATCGCAGCCAGTATCGGGGCCGACATGTTAGGGTGCCATGACGGGAGTAATGATGGTGGGCGTCACGGAAACAGACGCCGCGGGGTTTCTCTGTTATTTTGGGCAGGCTTCAATTGTGCGATTCAGGGGAAAGAGATGATGCACACAACAGCGGCTGCCCGGTTCGCGTGGTGCAAGCACTGGCTTTTGTATCATTACTTGGTTATGGAAAACAGGATTGGATCATTATTTCGAGACGTGTCCGTGGAAACGTAAACGCCGGGGTATCACTGTACTAAGGCCTCTGGGCACGACGCCCTTTGCTATGCCACCATCATGTCGGCGTATGGGTTCGCCCCCTTCAGCTGGCTTGCAAACTCCTCGACCTCAATTTTAACAATGTGTTCGCCAGGCACGACGATCAAGCCCAGGAACCGCGAAGTCATGTGCATCTGGAGGCTCGTGATGCCGCTGCCGGCCGCCCGCTTGGCGTCTTCCTGCTCTTGTACGGAGGGCTGTCGATACTCGTATGTGTCGGCCAGAATGACATTCGCGTCCTGCAGAAACTCTGTCAGCCGTGGCAAAGGCAATGGAGCCAAGGGGACGAACAGGATCGGTGCATTTGAAGACACCGAGGAACATGCGCCCATCGCTCGCGACGATGCGAAGGGTCTTGTTCAGCAGCGACGAGAGGAACTCGCGAGCTTCCTGCTTTTCCATCCTGCGCTCTGGTCGCCGTCTATGGCATGTGTCGTCGTGGAGAGGCGGAGAGATGGAAGCAGGTGTGTGGAGAGGAGGATGAAGTCAAGCATTGGAAGATCTTCAGTGCAACCAAGCGACACGACGGCGATGGCGGGGCTTATCGATAGGCCGGGTCCAGGGGTCGCGGTGTTGGCGTCATTGCTGACTTGCTCCTTCCCGTCGCTCCGGCTTCATTACTCCAGGCAGCATCGTGCACAGAGTCAAATCTTCAACCACGCATTGCAGCATCACCACGCTCGCTGATAATCTCAAATCTGTCCCAACACTTGGCAACACGATAGCCATGATACCTGTCGATTCTCCCTGAGAAGACGCTTCTCTGAGAGGAACGCGCACGCCGACAAACCTGCCCCTCTGTGAATCCGACCAAACCACCATCACACCCCTAGACTCGAAGGCGCAACCGCCGCCATGGGTGTCAACGGTCTGTGGACCGTAGTCCAGCCTTGCGCGCGCCCGACGAACCTCGCGACCCTCAACCGCAAGCGGCTCGCCGTCGACGCCTCCATCTGGATATACCAGTTCCTCAAAGCTGTCCGTGACAAGGAGGGCAATGCTCTGCGCAACTCGCATGTCGTGGGCTTCTTCCGCCGGATATGCAAGCTGCTGTGGTTTGGCATCAAGCCCGTGTTCGTCTTTGACGGCGGCGCCCCCGCACTGAAGCGCCAAACCATCCAGAACCGCAAGCGCAGGCGCGAGGGAAGGCGCGAGGATGCCGTCCGCACCGCCGGCAAACTGCTCGCCGTGCAGATGCAGCGCGCCGCTGAAGAGGATGAGGAGAAGCGCAAGCGTGAGGCAGCGGGAAGTGCCACCATCCGGGAGACGGAAGAGGAGGAGCCGCTGCCGAGCGCCGACCAGCTGGTCTACGTTGGCGAGGAGGGCATGTCGCAGCAGGAGCGCCAAAAGACACGCAAGTTCACTAAGAAGGACCAGTATCATCTGCCGGCGCTGGATGGCGACATATCTTCCATGGCGCGGGCCGACGACCCGCGTATCATGAGCATCGAGGAGCTTGAGGAGTACGCCCGACAGTTCCACGACGGCGAGGACATCAACATCTACGACTTTAGCAAGATCGACTTTGATGGCGACTTTTTCAAAAGTCTCCCGGCGGCCGACCGCTACAACATTCTCAATGCGGCGCGGCTGCGGAGTAGGCTGAGGATGGGCCTGAGCAAGGAGCAGCTCGAGCACATGTTCCCCAACCGCATGGACTTTTCGCGGTTCCAGGTCGAGCGCGTCCAAGAGAGGAACAAGCTGACGCAACGGCTGATGAAGGAGGCCGGCATGACGGGTCTCGACTTGACTATTTCGGGTGGCGGGCGCATCGCCGGTGAGCGTGGCCGCGAGTACATCCTGGTCAAGAATGAGGGCGCCGAAGGTGGTTGGGCCCTTGGTGTCGTCAGCAAGGAGAAGGATATTGGCGAGGCGCACAAACCGATTGACGTTGACGCACTCGACTTTCGGTACCAGCAGAGGGACGAGAAGATTGAGTCGGGCGATGAAGACGAGGAGTTTGAGGATGTGCCCGTCGAGGGTCTCAACAGGCTGCCCAAGCCGAAGCAGCCTGTCGAGGATGAGTCTCTGTTCGTCGGCGGAGATGTGGCGGGCGAGAGGCTTCACCCCGAGGAGGAAGACGATCTCAATCAAGCCATCGCCCTCTCGCTTCGAGCACAACACGGCAATGGGTCGGAAGCAGAAGAGGATGTTGAATTTGAGGACGTCGAGATGCCCGTGCCCGAGTGGGAGCAAAAGGCTGTTCCGGCGTCAAAACCCATCGTCTCGACCAGTGGGCGTATGGTCGCCCACATTGTCAACAACAGAGCCAACGCCGCCGTGCCGCGGCGGGCCGCCAAAGACAGCGACAGCGACAGTGAGGACGATCTCAAGGCTGCCTTGGCCGCCTCGAGAAAGCGGAAGCAAGCCCAGCCGAAGCCCATCGTCAGCAATGTGAAGAACGCCTTTGACGGGCCGCTGCCGTTCCCGAAGCTGGACCTGGGATTCGCCCCGTTCGCAAAGATCACCCCGCGGGGAGCCCCTGCGCCACAGAAAGCCAACGAGACCACACAGGGCAATGCAGTGGAGGAACACGACTTGCTGAGCGGCGGGTTCGAGAGGGATCCCACGGCCGCCGAGGCGAAGCCGTTGCCGCCTTGGATGGTGGATGACACTGATATTCGGGAGACGATTGCGCGACAGAATGAGCTGCAGGCCGAGGTCAACGCCGAAGACCGGGCGGTGGCAGAGGAGGAGGAACGGATGTTCCGGCGGCGGCACCAGAATGAAGTGATTGCTATCGAGTCTTCGGATGATGATAGCGATGTTGAGATTCTCGATGGGCCGCCGGTGGTGAAGGGCAAAGAGGTGGGGAGCAAGGCGGTAGTGGAGGACGTGGCTGCTGAAGCAAGCGTCTCGGAGCCAGTCAAGGAGCCGACCAAGTCGCCTACTAAGTCACCAGCCAAGTCACCAGCCAAGTCACCAGCCAAGTCACCAGAACCGGCGCCGGAGCAGGAGGTTGAACCCGAATTTGAGGACGTGACTATCCCAGCTCAAAAGGAGACCATCCCAGACGAAGACGAGGACGTCGAGGTCACGGTCACAGAGCTGCCTGATTCACCGGAGCCTGTCATGGAGGATATTCCTCTCGAAGCTCCAGTGACTGTCACCGTCGACTCTCCACCGAAACCTGTCGACGACTTTGAGGACGAGGAGCTTCCTCCTCCGGCTGCGGCTCCCGCTGCTGTCACCTCCGAGGACCCTCCCGGCGACGACATATTTGGGGACAGTGACGGGACCGAATACAGCGACCCCGAGGACGAGGAGTTGTTCGCGAGCCTTGCGCAAGAGGCCGACGAGCACGCACGGTTCGCCAGTGAGCTCAACAACAAGTCAGAGCAGGAGAACCGTCTGGCGTACGACAAGGAGCTCCAGGCACTGCGGACGCAGCAGAAAAAAGATCGACGAGACGCCGACGAGGTCAGTCAGGTCATGGTGGGCGAGTGCCAGGCTCTGCTGAGGCTTTTCGGAATTCCATACATTACGGCCCCGATGGAGGCCGAGGCGCAGTGTGCGGAGCTTGTACGGCTGGGACTCGTCGACGGCATTGTCACGGATGACTCGGATACATTCCTGTTCGGCGGCACTCGCGTGTACAAGAACATGTTCAACAGCAACAAGCTGGTCGAGTGCTATCTGGCAAGCGACCTCGACAAGGAGCTATCACTGGATCGGGAGCAGCTCATCTCACTAGCGTTGCTCCTTGGGTCTGATTACACGGACGGCCTGCCGGGCGTGGGCCCGGTGACGGCGGTTGAGATTCTATCCGAGTTTCCCGCGGCCGAGGGCGGGCTATCAGCCTTCCGCGACTGGTGGTTCGATGTCCAGGGCCAAAGGCGCACCAAGGCCGAGGACGCTGCCAACGCCTTCCGGCGCAAGTTCCGCAAGAGTCAAGCGACCAAGCTGTTCCTGCCGGCGGGGTTCCCGACGACGCAGGTGCGCGAGGCATACTTGAAGCCCGAGGTGGACGACAGCCCTGAAGCATTCCAGTGGGGAGTGCCGGACCTTGAGGGCTTGCGGCAGTTCTTGATGGCGACCATTGGATGGAGCAAGGAGCGTACTGATGAGGTGCTGGTGCCAGTGATCCGCGATATGAACCGGCGTGATATCGAGGGCACTCAAAGCAACATCACGCGTTTCTTCGAGGGCGGGGTAGGCGTGGGTGCCAACAACCAAGGGTTCGCGCCACGACAGAAGGCCAAGGCAAGCAAACGCATGAGCAATGCCGTCAGCAAGCTGCGAGCCAACGCGGGCGGCATCAACGCCGTGACGGCAGGCATGGCGTCGGCTGCGGAGAGGGCGGGCGAGACGGCCGCGCAGGTGACAGCGAACGACAAACGGAGGAAGCGGAAGACAAGGCCGTTGCTGGCGGACGACGGGGAAGACGCCGGCGACGGACAGCAGGAAGATGAAGCCGAAGCTGATGCAGAGCCAGCAGAGGCTCAAAGGGGCCCCAAGAGGAGGGCCAAGGGACCATAAGCAAGCCATGGTCTGATGTCTTGCCGCTGAGGAACGAATGCAGTGAGCGGAAGAAGGGCCGCAACGCCTTCATTACTCAGTCTCGCGCGGTTGTCCCGGGCGGCCCACTCCCGGCACGCGAACAACCGCGGAGATGCTGGCTTCAGCGGTCTAATCCGGCGCCTGGCGCTGGTTCCCACGCCACGGCAGAGTGTCATGCTTCGACGTCATCGACTGGCATGTATTACGTTCAATGAAGAGAAGATCAAAAAGCCGGCCCCGTCTCATTCCTAGGTGATGTGAAGCATGCCTGTGAAGCTTTCGACTTGACATTACACACTCACCAGACAGGCAGCAGATTCGACAATGGGCGGGACAAGTCACTACGTTGTCCGGAAGCGCGACCATCCTGGGTCTTCACACCAGGAGATCCGGGATGAGCCCAGCTGGGGCGCTGGGCACAATCACCACGTGGGCTTCAAGAATCGCGACAACCGTCTGCCTGGATACACTGAGGAGGCGCGTGGTCGAGCAAGGGCGTTGCACGAGCGCGAGGCCCGTGGCGAGCTGGTCAACTTTAGGGATGTTGTCAAGGGCCAGCCAGACCTGCACCTGATCCGACCCGAAGACAGATCCGTCGGCTGGCGGTTCGCTCTTGACTGCACCGAGGACTGGGTCAAGTACGGGCAGAAGTGGCCGGCAAACAAAAAGGCGGCGCAAAAGAAGGCCGAGAGCGAGAAGCAGACGAATGGAGGAGACGAAGGAGGTACGAAGAGAAATGGAAAGACCGACGACAAGCAACATGGCGATCTCAAGCTCAGCGAAGAAAAGGACCTCTCGCTGGAAGAGCGCTCCATGCTTCGAGCCCTACGTGCCGAGAGCGAGTACATGTCGAACCTTCAATGCAGCCCCGGCACACTCTCTTCGCCACAGAAGCACAACCGCACCGACATCTCCATCGACGAGGCAGACCAGTTCACGCCCGACAACTGGTTCCCGCGCTGTCCAGACCTGATCCGCCTCACAGGCAAACATCCTCTCAACGCCGAGCCGCCGCTCACACGCCTCCTGGACGCCGGGCTCGTGACGCCAAACGAGCTACACTATGTGAGAAACCACGGGCCTGTGCCACGCCTGCTCTGGGAGTTTCACACAGTCGATGTCGATGTTGGAGGGAAGGGCGCCTCGCGTACCTTTGGCATGGATGAGCTGCGCGACTCTTTCCCCAGCGTCAACATACCCGTCTTCCTCGCCTGCGATGGCAACCGCCGCAAGGAGCTCAACATGATCAGAAAGTCCAAGGGGTTCAACTGGGGCCCCGGTGCTGGCGGGTGTGCCTATTGGAAAGGTGCATTGCTCCGCGATGTGCTAATTGCCGCGGGCCTTGTCGAGGATGAAGTCGAGGGGACGGGTGGCACAGGCAAAGCGACAGGGCGCAAGGGCACACGACGGCGCTGGGTCAATTTCGAAGGTGCCGATGATCTCGCTGAGGGGAAATACGCGACTTGTATGCCTCTTGCATACGCCATGGACGCCAGCAACGATGTTCTCATCGCCTACGCTATGAACGACCTCCCGCTGCCGCCGGACCATGGCTACCCGGTACGCATGATCATCCCAGGTCACGTTGGAGGACGTTGCGTCAAGTGGCTTTCCCGCATATGGGTGTCGGACGAGGAGAACACGGGTTACTACCACATCTGGGATAACAGGGTCCTGCCGTCTTTTGTGACGGACATGGAGAGCCCGTTTGCGGAGACGTTGTTCAAGCACCCGAGCACGGCGTGTTACGAGCAGAACCTCAATTCTGTCATCGTACGTCCTGCGCAGGGCGAGACGATTTCCCTTGTCGAGGCGGCACGTCCTGGGGCAGAATATCGCATCCAAGGGTTTGCGTACGACGGGGGCGGCCACGAGGTACAACGCGTCGAGATATCTCTTGACAATGGCGCGTCGTGGTTGTACTGCGTGCGCCAGCTGCCTGATATGCCCATTCGCCACGGCAGTCGGTTCTGGACCTGGTGCCACTGGCATATCGACGTTCCCTCTGCGCGACTGGTCGCCGCCCGGTCCATCACGGTGCGTTGCTTCAACGTCTTCAAGAATTCACAGCCGCGAGAACCAGCGTGGAATATCATGGGAATGATGAATAATTCCTGGTATGTCGTCCGAAGCGAGGTAACGAGGCCCGAAGCCGAGGAAGCAAGGCTGCTCTTCCGCCATCCCGTTGAGCCTGGCACTGGTGATGGCGGGTGGATGAAGCCGAGCGCTGAGAATCGAATCGAGGCGGCGAAAAGAGATGCTGGGGCGCCGGAGAAGCAGTTTACGAGGGAGGAGGTTGAAAAGCATGACTCTGAAGATGATTGTTGGATTGTCGTTGGGAACAAGGTGTATGATGCCACGTCGGTCATGGCATGGCATCCAGGGGGGAAAGCCCCGATTATGGCTCATGCAGGGCGGATGCACCAAGAGACGACGGAGGAGTTTGAGAGTGTCCACGATGACTTTGCTTATGACAAGCTCAGAGGTGAGTTGCCCCTTTCACCTCTTTTTATCTTCTGCTGACACCTCCAGAATGTCTCCTCGGGACCATCACGGGAAAGGCAGCCAATTTCATATCTGAAAATGCCAAACGCAAGGCCTCGGAAGACGCAAAGTCCTCCTCGAATAACTCCAACAACATCACCCTGCAGAAACACTGCTGGGTTCCCACCAAGCTCATTGCGCGGGAGGCTCTCTCGGAAGATACGCGCGCATACACCTTCCAGCTCCCCGCTCACCGTGCCGTTCTCGGCCTCGCGACATGCCAACATGTCCTTCTCGGCTTCCACATGAAAGACAAGATGCTCGTACGCTCGTACACTCCCACGCGACCTGTTCTACCACCTCCTAAAGGCATCGCGACCAAGTTACCGCACAAGAACGGCAACGGGGAGAAGAAACACGACGACCCCAGAGACGGGGATGGAACCTTCCAGCTTGTCGTCAAGACATACTTCCCCACCCCCGAGCAGCCAGGCGGCGCCATGTCCAATATCCTCGACTGCATGCCCCTCGGCGAGGCAGTTGAAATTCGTGGCCCAACAGGCGAGATTGAATACCTCGGCTCGAGCCGGTTCGTCGTCGAAGGCGTCGAGCGCACGTTCAAGCGTGTCTCTCTCGTCGTGGGCGGTTCGGGCGTCACGCCGGGTTATGCGCTCATGGCGCGCGTCATCCTGGGTGAAGAGGATGATGGACCCGAGATTCGTGTTGTGGATGCGAACAAGACGGAGGGTGATATTCTACTCCGCAAAGAGATGGAGGATCTTGCGGGTCAAGCCAAGGGCAAGTTGGATGTTAGTCATGTGCTGAGCCATCCGCCTGAGGGATGGGAGGGGGAAAAGGGACATGTGGATGGGGAGATGCTGAAGAGGCATTTGTTCTCGCCGGGGGAGGGGAGTGCTGTGTTTGTGTGTGGCCCGCCGACGATGATGCAAAAGGCTGTCATGCCGGCGTTGAGGGAGTGGGGGTTCAAGGAGGATGAGGATTTGTTTGGGTTCTGAGGCCTTCTGTTGGATGTAATGTAGATGATGATCCAATGTAAATGCTACATATCCCTAAACTCGCTATGCAAGACTACCCTGCTGCCTCCCCCAGACGCCCCTACTCAGGAGTTCCAGCACGCCTTCATCTCCTTCAACGCCCAGAACAGTGACGCTCTCGATCTGTATGCCTGCCCTTTTCATCTGCGTCTCCAAACCACCCTCATCCAGGACACCAAAGCCAGTCATGGCCTGAAGTCGAAGTTCGGCACCATCAAAGTCAAACACCACGCCCACACGGTCATCGCCACCTCCCTCGGTGACCCCATCGTCAACATATAGCGTCCCGCTGGCACGACCATCAAGCCCAGGCGCAATCATAATCTCAAAACCCTTACGCCGTAGCTCAGCAGTCGTGTTGGCGCTCTGCACCCTCAGTGGCAGCGTGCAGCCGCCACGCAGGTGGAGCGGGATTCGATCAAAGGGCACATCTTCGATAGCGACCCAAGCGCCTCGGCCACGTACCGGACGGAAGGTGGCGAGGTCGTAGAAAATATCATCGGGGAGGTAAATGTCCACGTTGGTAGCATCCTCGCCGGTCACGGGCGACACGAGGATACAGTCTCCGTAGAAATACTGATGGTCAATGCCGTACGTGTTCTCGTCCCTCGGGTAGAGGTACCACAAGGGGTTGATGGCGGGGGTGCCATCTTCCGACTGGCGCTGGAGAGCTGTGTAGATGTAGTCGAGCAGTCTGTAGCGAACTTCAATAGCCCAGCGTGCGGCTGAGGCGACGCGTGGCCAGAGGTAGAACTCTTGTGGTGGAGAGCGTGAGGTCGCGTGATTGCGGTAAAAGGGACTGAAGGCGCCGAGAGTGGCCCAGCGCGCGCAGAGGTTTTCGCTTGGATGTTCGTTGAAGCCGCAGACCTGGGAGGTGTTAGAGGGGGGTTGTCTTGATGGGAGGGTGACATACGTCGCTTCCGACCATGGGGATTTGGAAGATGCTGGCAAAACCCAACAGACCTGCGATGGAAGAGCGGCTGGAAAATTGTTAGTGCTGTAGATGTAGGCGAGCGGTGTACTCACTAATGAGACCATCTTGCGGCGTTGTCTCCCAGCCATTTTTGGACGTATTGGCCAGAGCCGGCAAATGTGCTTCTTGAGAGAACGAAAGGCTTCGACTTGGGGCGCCTCCGGAGCATTGCCTCCCGTGTGGCCATTCCCATCACTAAGAAGGGGTTAGAGGGTCCCTGGTAAGGAATGTGATTCTTGACTTACTATGTCCATACAGATTGTGCGTGTCATATTGCAAGAGACCATTGTGGTGTAGCACGTCAGTATGAACCGTCAGATCGCTGAGTTTGCCCGCGGTGTTGCGAATACTGTATGGCGGGTTGATAACATCGTCCTCCCCTTGTCGAGTTGTTGTGTGGACTTCCCGATGCTCCATGGGCACTTGTCTGTCGTCGCTGGTTGCTTGGATTCTCTGCCGGCTACGTCTTCCAAGTGGTCTCTGATCGTCGCTGGGATTGGAAGATTCGACAGTGTCTGATGACCAGCCATCGTCCGACGCGGTGCTATTGATGTCCTCGTTGGATACGTTGAAGCCTGGAATAAGTCTGGGTGGCTGGCGGAAAGGGGGTGGTCTAGGAGGCACACCGCGCCTCCTTGCCGCATCCTCGGGGTCTGCACAGGGGTAGCGGCAGAAGCTGGCGGGCTCGTTCATGTCAATCCTGATAGGGTCAGCACTATTGAAGTCAGGGTGTCACGGATAGCCTACCAGACTCCATCAATATCTATACCAGTGCTAGGGTCGAAGAATTCCTTGAACTCCCCAGCCCAGTAGTCGGTGGCATTGGGGTGTAGAAAGTCTGGAAAGACAGAGACGCCCTAAAGCAGTCAGTCACTGGGGTTGAACATGCTCATGAAAGATGCTCACAGGCCAGACAACCCCTCGGAAGTACTCTCCCTCCGCATGAGGGTCCTTAAGAAAGACGTCCATCTCCTTGCCCCGGCTAAAGGAGGGGTAGTCTGTGTCAACATGGGCCACGGCGGGATCAACGATGACGACGTATTGTTGCTGGTGGCGATGGAGATAGTCTACAATCTCCCGCATCCTTGTGATGGGGAATCTCTCCTGGTCGAGAGTGAAGGTTCGACGGTGGTCGTAGTGGTCAATGTCCGTCCACATAGTCCTGGCTCAGGGGTCAGAGTGGCTGTGCCGTTCAGGTGGGCAGCCTACTTACTCGAGTGGGATCCTGGCAGCAGAGTAGTTGGCAATGACTTCGGCGACTTGAATCCAGTCACGATACCCAGACTTGCATTGATGGAACTGTATCGGGTCAGTTTGGCATACAATGATATCTTCCCCTAAGCATGTCCTTACCCCGAGAGTCCAGTATGGAACCATTGCGGGACGTCCCACAACTTGAGCATACTGCCTGGAGAGCTCAATGGGTGAGGGTCCGGCAAGGAAGTAGAGGTCTAGTACACCCCCGATCACATTGTATTCGAGAGACGACTGGCCATCCTTGGTGTCCAAGTTGATATCCATACCGTTCGAGTTGAGGAGGAAGACGCCGTGGGTTCCTGAGGTGCGGTGCTCAAAATAGACGGGGTGCGTGCCGTAGAGGTTCTGATCATACCAGACACCACCATCCCGCCCCCAAAAGGTTCGCTTGTACCCATTGTTGGGCATACGAAGCGAGTCAAAGTGCTCGCCAAGACCATAGAGGTTAGGGTCAGTGGGTAGCGATGTCTTGACTCTGAGGTACTGCGACTCAAAGACAAAGTCGTCGGCCGAGGCGCTGAACAGCACTTCCCCTGTGGAGGACCTGAACACCTGGAAGGAAAAGGGGGAGTTGGTATAGTTGAAAGACAGCAGGTGATTCTCCTTGGACACATCAGGTGATGTTTTGGGGCGAGGGAACAGAGACTCGGGCACTTGATACCGCTTGCCCTCGACGTCTTGGATCAAAACATGAAGGCGGTGGTCTAGTGGAAGCGTTAGCTTGTTTCTCCGAGTCCCTGAAAAGGTTGAACCAACTCACCTGTCTGATACTCAACGATGAGGTCTAGCAGCTGAATGTCCCGTCCGTACAGGGCCGGTCCATCACCATTGAGCTCGAGTTGGGCTAGGATGGTGTTCTGCGTTTCCTCGACATAAATGACGCTGTAGCCATAGTCGGCGCGCGGGGCCCGAAGCTTGACATCTGCCACGATCAGGGGGATCGTGCCGAGGAACAGCGTCGCTGCAAAGACGAGAGTGAAGATTGTCAGACTTCGACGCTTCTCCGCCAAAGTAGGCCTTCTTGAGCCGGACTGCATGGCGGCAGATGCGGATGAAAATGCTGGAAAATATGCTCAAACACAGAATCGCGATGCCATGAAGCAAACGGTCTATATAACCAAAGATGTACGCACGGCGTAACAGAATACAGAGAAAGCAAATGCGGTGATGGTGTTTCCGAAGCCATCGCATGAACGGGGCGCCATCGAGACGCAGGCCGCAGCAGGCGGTCAGGGCCGAGGTGGTCCACGACTCGAGTTGGCATTTCAAAGGTCAGGCGGACCATGCTCGTCGTCGAGTGTGTGGAGGCGAGTCACGCGGGTCACGTTGGAGTTGGTGGCCCCTCTCTCTCCCCACAAAGACGAGACTCCAAGGTGTGGCCATGGCGCTGGTCAAGAGACTGTTTTGGTGTCTCGGTGGGTGCCTGCTCTATACGCCGATACGTCGGTCCAGTAAAGGGTGCATGCTGTCGGCAGGCATCGTGGTCACGATCTTGAAAGGACTTGGCAGTGATGCGAGGTGAAGCAGTGAGGGTGATGACACTGAAGAATTGGGTGGTGGAATGGGGAATGGGGAAGTGGGACAGTGCATGGCGGGGAAAATGGAAGCTTTTGGTCACTGCCGAGGTACGTACCGATGAAGGGTCGTGCCTGCCATTCGAGATGGTTTCCCTCCTGCCGCCTACCACCCTCAGCATCGAGAGACAGACAGGCCAGAAGGAAATTCGTCGAAACATGGCCGAGAGCGTGATTCAACTCAAGACCGCGTTCAGAATGCTTCATCGTTTGTCCTTTGCTTCGGAAGCACACACGTCGATGATTTCCCCACGATGATCCAAGTCGACTCTGATTCGCAGCACCAAACCGCATCTTCACCAAGGCACGAGACTGCAACGAACACCTGCCCTCATGTACGCCTGAGTGTCGTGCAGTTCGATCATGAGCTTCTTCAACATTGCCGTTTATGGAAAACACACTGTGGACCCCTACTTACAGTCTGTGCACAAGGTGATACCTCATGCTCCACAACGATGCTACGGCAGGTGGCTGACCCCCGAAGCAACACAAACTATCGCACCGGCTCAACGGAGAAACAACATCAACTCCCGATGCCCATGCCATGTCACCGAACCTTCCGTCCATCCTACAGGGCCACCGACTGTCCAAACGAAACAAGATGACAGGAACCGCACCGTAGGCGGAGGGTCACATCGTCGCGCTGCACAGGGCGGCGCTGACCCCGTGCTTTATGCTTCAAAATCTGGGCATGGGTCTTGGGGGCCAGCCACCGATCTGCACCCAGTCCGCAGGTGGACGACAACCTCAGGGAAACATTGCCATGGTTCGCGACACGGAGCATTTATCACTGATACGACGTGGGACACCATTCTCGACCTCCGGGCTGCCCTCGTCCCCCCCTTGGCTGACCACCGGCTCACCTGAAAACGGCGCCGATTAGGGGGCATGGGTCACCAGGGCATGGTCCCTGGCTCTCCCTGGTCCAGTCCCTTGCCTCAAGCCTCGTCATGAACTGCCGCCCCCAAACAATCGACACTTGATCGAAAAGACTGTCCGATGATGGGGGTAAGGTCCCTAGGTTCGTCCTTTCCACAGCAAAACATCGTCAATTGAGATATGCCCCAGAAAGATGCTACAGATGCCCAGATGGACTCAAATTTGGCTCAAGATTAGAGCCCAGCCGCCGAGGCGCCAACCCAAGCACCAACACGGCCGCCGGTCCCTTTTGAGCGCCTCGAAACGCTCTCTCTTGGCCGCCTTGGCCGCCTTGGCGCGCCAGACGCCGGCGAATGATACCCCGCGCCCTCGCTGTCCCTCGCTCAGCCAATGTCACCAGAGGTAGGTGTGAGATTAGATGTGCCCCCTGCCGAGCCTGACAGATGCAAGTTCCACCGTGCTTCATTGCTCCTTCTGTTGATCTTCCCTGGGGTTCACCAACGAATGCCTTCTTCGTGTTGTGTCGCGGTCAACTACGCTCAAATCCAGATCATCGCAGTCAGAATCGTTCAGCGCGGAGGTCGACCACTGCCCTTGGACTTGATCATACAGTACCTCAGCGTCTATCCGCCAACATGTCATCCCGGCTGATATCACCACCAGAGTGCCACCCATGCTCATTTGCCAAGTAAGATCGCCAGGTGCATGGCGTCTTGGTTCACACACGAGGGGCTCGTCGGCCGTCTTCCTTCAGAGAGGCAGGCCACTTACACGCCCGTACCGGCCACCCCCTACACAGCCACCCCGTCCGCCGTGATAGCCTGCGGGCCCAGTTCGTTACCCCTGGCCCCAAGTCTTTCCCATCGTGGTTATGCCCAGAGCTTGCGAACACCCCCAAGATCTCGTTTACCGCTCCCTCATCAGCCCGACGGCCCCTTGGCCTGTTGCTCGGTCCCTATATTCGCTCACCTCTCCCCACCAGCCTGGGGCATGGTCTTTCGAGGTTTCTCCCTTCTGGATCGTCTCCCTCTCAGTCGTTCGTTGACCACCAGGTGACTTTTTGTCCCTATCCACTCTTTTACAGACGACATTGCTCCCTTTCCATTCGAAGGATTTGTTGGTGTTTTGCATTTTGTCTGACTTAGCGCATTCAGAAACTCTCATCTCACCAGACAGCTCGGTTTCCAAGAACATCTCGTACCAGTATTTTTTTGGCTATCACGATGAAGTCTTCGGCCATTCTTACTCTCGGCTCGGCCGCCGTGGCCACGGCCCTTCAACAGTGTACCGGCTCGGCTCAGAACGAGGGCGGCAACTGGTTCTGTGGTGCCGTCGACCACATCCTGTACTCCAACGTTGGCCACCCCGGCACCTACAAGGCCGTCTCGCACATGGGCAGCGATGGCTCCTGCAACTACGAGTCCAAGGAGTTCAGCGGCCCTCTTGCCCCCTACAACGAGGAGGTACGCCGGGTCGATCCCCTTGACCCTAAACATCATCACTAATCCTATCCAGCTCACGGCCCTGTTCCGTGGTCCGATGAACCTCGCTCAGTTCGCCGTCTACAACCTGAACGGTAACACAAAGCGCGACACGGCGCAGCCCTCTCTCCACTCCCGCCGCCAGGCCCACGCGCATGGCCACGCCCATGCCCACCAGAAGCGTGGCCTTACCATCTTCAAGTCCAGCAAGCCCGTCGAGGCGGCGCCACAGATCATGGCCGAGGTCCCGGAGCCCGAGCCGTCGCCCGAGCCCACCACCACGTCGGCCACCCCGACCAAGGAGCCCGAGCCAACCTCGAGCGAGCCCTCGCAGGAGACGGGCGGATGGAGCCGCATTGGCTACTACAACGCCAAGGAGGGCGTCGCCGA
The DNA here is from genome assembly GCA_020726575.1 of Plectosphaerella plurivora. Classification (NCBI taxonomy): domain Eukaryota; kingdom Fungi; phylum Ascomycota; class Sordariomycetes; order Glomerellales; family Plectosphaerellaceae; genus Plectosphaerella; species Plectosphaerella plurivora. Next base: position 629,207 of record JAGSXJ010000010.1, on the reverse strand, counting down.
TGGCATCACATTCCTCGGAAACTACGGTGGTGAGGGTTCCGGCAAGTTTGACAAGTAAGTGTGCCGGCGGATATACAGAGGACCTGGCTAATGACCATCAGCGTCTGGGGAAACTCTCAGTCCTACCTCAACTCCAAGGCTTCGGGCGGCGCGTCGTCCCCGCAGGTTCTCGAGAATACCTTCATCCCGTCCAACAAGGAGTTTGCCATTTACTCCGACAGGGAGTGCAAGGACGGCAGCTGCGGCTACTACCGTCCGGGTGCTGTCGCCTACCGTAAGTGTGATCCTGCTCTACATGAGATATTGCCCCTGACTGACCTCCTTCTAGACGGCTTCCCCGGCGACAACAAGGTGTTCCTCTTCGAGTTCGACATGCCCCTCGATGGCAACACAGGCTTCAACGGCGATATGCCTGCCGTGTGGACGCTCAACGCCAAGATCCCTCGCACCCAGCAGTACGGCGACTGTTCATGCTGGCAGTCGGACTGTGGCGAGTTTGACATTTACGAGGTCCTCGCCCCGGGAGACACCAAGTGCAAGTCGACCTTCCACACAAACGTCGACGGCGGATCGTCCGACTACTTCAAGCGCCCTGTCAACGGCCTCATCAAGGTGGCTACCGTCTTTGATGCTGCCAGCGGCTCTGTCTCGGTCAAGGAGCTGCCGAGCGATGTCAAGTTCTCGGCCACGCTCGCTGAGGAGCTTGTTCAGAGCTGGGTTGACACGAAGAAGGACACGGGCGCGTTCAGTCTGTTCTCGCTGGCCGGCTGAGCAGCATGGGCTTTGGTGGAGGGGGTTTCTTTGGATTTACTTCGATTCACATATCGCAATATACAACCTAATGTAATGGATGAAGATGTGTCCATCGCTGGTCACCCTGGGTATCTGTGAAGATGGGAAGCGACGCTCAAATGATGACTTGAAGACGCACCTCCGAGTACCCACGGACGATTCTTTGCGTTGGTCAGGTTGTTTCCTTCCCTGGCATGCGCAATGACGAGGAGAGGTCGGACGTACGGGGTTGTGCGACTCCAGAGACTGATCAACAATCCACGACTGCGGACTGCGGACTGCGGACTGCGGACTGAAAATGACCGAATGACGAAGCCGGGGACTCAGCAGCGGACAGAAGTGCCCGTGACAAAGCATTGAAAACCTGCCCCGCATCACGGACAGCGAGCCGACCGGGGGCTGGATGCCCCGCAGTGGACGCCCATTGGGCGGATTGCTCAGCTTGGAGTAGATGTACAGGTGCGGCACAGCGGACTCCGTCTGTGAATAATCGGCGCTACTAGCTTACCTGAAGGCCCGTGAGCGCCAAGTCGAGAGCTTCTGACGAAGCTTGGGAATCATGGCAACGTTGGAGGGAAAGTCTAATGGGATGCTGGATGTATGGTCTCGAGGGTATAAAGGCAGAAAGTCGCACACCATGTTGTCATCTATTCCTCAGCCTCATCATCACACTCATCAAGCAATCTCATCGCAATCGATCCAACTCAATCTACCCATCAATCTACTTGCAGACCCCGGAAACACCAACACTCAGCACCCATCGTCGGAGCTCCGCAGCGTAGCTTCAACCCCCCTCGCACTTGAATAACTAGAAGCAAGACATTGCCAAGACCTCTTCTTCAAACACTACAAAACAGTGAGATACCCCGCCATTGATTGAGTTGAACGGAAACTGACTGACCTCACAGATATCACCAAATCACACCCACATCATCATCCACAATGGCCAAGCGTATCATCACCGTGTTCGGCGCGACCGGCAAGCAGGGCGGCAGCGTCGTCAAGAAGTTCCTCGAGGACCCCAAGCTCCAGCCTGAATGGTCCATTCGCGGCGTCACCCGCGATGTCTCGTCCGCCAGCGCAAAGGCTCTCACTGCCAAGGGCGTCGAGATGGTCACTGTAAGTCAAACCCACCTCCGCAACAGGCACACAAGCTGACCCCACCCAGGCCAACGTCGACGACAAGGCGTCCCTCGTCAAGGCCCTGTCCGGGTCTGCCGCTGCATTCGCCATGACGAACTACTGGGACAAGGCGGACATGGACCTCGAGATCCAGCAGGGCAAGAACCTCGCCGACGCAGCCAAGGAAGCCGGCGTGCAGCACTACATCTGGTCCTCTCTCCCCAACGTCACCAAGCTCTCGGGCGGCGTCCTCAAGCACGTCTACCACTTTGACTCAAAGGCCGCCGTCGAGGAATACGTCCGCGAGATCGGCATCCCCGCTACTTTCTTCCTTCCCGGCATCTTTATGTCCAACTTCCCCGGCGGCATGCTTCGCCCCTCTCCCGATGATGGCGGCGCTTACCGTCTGCGCATGCCTTTTGCAGGCGACAGGCCCATCAGCCTGTTCGACTCGGGCAACGACTCGGGTTCCTACGTCAAGGCCATTGTGCTCCGCCGGGACGAGCTCCTGGGCAAGCGCGTGCTGGCGTCTTCGGGCGAGGTGACGGGCGATGAAATGGTGGCGACCTTCTCGAGACTGTACCCCGAGGCGGGCAAGGGCGCCAAGTTTGAGCAGGTCACGCCCCAGGCGTATCAGGCTGCCATGCAAGGGCCCGACTTTATCAACGAGGAGTTGACGGAGAACATGAGGCTGATTGGCGAGTTTGGATACTTTGGCGGCGAGAGTCTCGAGCCTAGCTTGGCTATTGTCGAGGACAAGTTGACCAGCTGGGAGGATCACCTCAAGGCCGCCAGGGCGTTTGCGGATCTGAAGTAGGCGGCCCACGGTTTGGATCGGGATTAGTCATGGGTACCTACCAGCATCTGGTCAGAGCAGATTGAAGACTCGGGTTCGCAAGCAACAAGTAAAATAATAGGATAAAATACTGTCTGTCCCTAGCACATCGACCGACTTCAAATCGTTCTCCCTTTTGATATGATAAATGTAGTTATCAGATTGCCCACAATTCTGATGTCGCCGTTGATCGGATGATGAGTACCCCAAGTTCCTCAAGCCACCGGCCAGGCCGAGGCCCGTTTCGTTACTGGATTGCGCTTGGGCGGAAAGCCACAAACGACTTTTACTGGTCGGGCTGTCCTACTGGAGGGGCAAAAATGACCGACGGCCTCGGCGGATTTTGCCGAGGCACAAAGGCAGAGGCCAACGGCACGGGCACAAGGGCGGTGCCGACCGTGACAAGCGTGATCAGATGCGTCGTCCACTGTCGCCCAAGTCCCCGTCCCCTGCCTGGATTTTTCCCCAGACCGGCACCATCGCCCGTCCCCACTGTCCACCCAGAGAGAGGAGGCAATCCCGACACCCGACCACTGACGAAAGCCGGCCGTCCATTCATCTCCAGCAATCACTCCTCCCTGACTCCTCCATCCCCGCGTCCGTTTGGCATTTTTCAGCGTGTCATTCATCCATCCTTCCACGACGACCGAGTGTACAACCACGATCAAACGAGCCTCTTCGCACGCCCAACCTCCGCTCCGATCGCATATCTTCTCGCGGCGCCCCTTCGGGCCGGTCGTCGGCCGCAACTTCGCCACCTCCCACGTCGACCTTCAATCGACCGACGAGGTGATATCGCGCAAGCCAGGCCCCGAGGCGTGATCCCCTAGAATGGCATCGCCCCCGAAACCCTGGGAACGCGCAGGCGCTGCGACAGCGGCAACCAGTATGTTCTTTCCCACGACCTCCTGCTGCCAATCCATCACTGACTCAATCTCCAGCAGCCCCTCTGCCACCCGCAATCTCGAATCCCGCTCTGTCCGCCATCTCCTCTCCCGCTGCCTCTACGACCCTCGCACCCACAGCCACATCGCCCTCCGCTGCCGATTCTTCTCCCGCTATCCCTCAACGTCCCGCCTCCCTCGCCGCGACCGTGAACCAGAACGCGGCCGCATATACCACCGGCATGGCGAACCCTTACTCCCGCATGGGAGGCATGGGCGGCTACGGAGGTTACGGCACTGGCATGGGTGGCTACGGCGGCTACGGAACAGGCATGGGCGGCGGCATGTATGGAGGATACGGAGGCTACGGCGGTGGGATGTATGGAGGCGGCATGTACGGTGGCATGCCCGGCGGGCCCAACGACCCCAACAGCTTGACAAACCAGTTCAACAACAGCACCCAGGCCACCTTCCAGATGCTCCAGGGTGTCGTTCAAGCCTTTGGCGGCTTTGCGCAAATGCTGGAGAGCACCTACATGGCCACACACTCCAGCTTCTTCGGTATGTCTACATCCCTGCCTCTTCAGGCCTCCGCTAACAACCCCAGCAATGGTTTCCGTCGCTGAACAGTTCGGCAACCTCAAGGACACGCTCGGTTCTGTCCTCGGCATCTTCGCCGTCATGCGCTGGCTGCGCACACTGCTCGCCAAGATCACCGGCCGACCACCCCCAGCCGACGCCACGGCCCTAACACCCGCCGCCTTTGCGCGCTTCGAAGGCCGCCAGCCCATCGGCCCCGACGGTCAGCCCCTCGGCCCCGCCAAGGCCAGCCGCAAGCCTCTCTTCTTCTTCATGCTCGCCGCGTTTGGCCTGCCCTACCTGATGCGCAAGCTCATCAACACAATGGCCGCCTCGGCTGAGGAAGAAGAGCGTCGCCGCCTCGCCATGGCCCAGGAGCAGCAGCTCGACCCCGCCAAGCTCGATTACTGCCGTGTTCTCTACGATTTCGTCCCCCAGGCCGGTAACGCCGTTCAGGGCGTTGATATGGAGGTGCGCAAGGGCGATCTCGTCGCTGTTCTCAGCAAGACCGATCCCAACGGACAACCCAGCGAGTGGTGGCGCTGCCGCGCTCGCAACGGCCAGCTTGGCTACCTCCCCTCGACCTACCTCGAGGTCCTTCGTCGCCCCGGCCAACCCGTCGCCGCTATCAAGGCCGCGCCGGAAGACGCTAGCCGGACGAGCTCGCTCACGAGTGCCGTGGGACCCGTCTCGGCGCCGGAGCCACTGAAGAGCAAGATTGGTGACGTCTCTGCCGAGAGTTTCCAGAAGAGCCAGTTCTACTCGTAGAGAGGGCGGAACAGGTGATTTCTTTGTATACTGATTTTGTTCCCCGGTGTATGATTGATGGGACGCGATATTGAGGACGCTGGGCTCGGAGCGGGGAAAGATACCTCCTCTGGGGCCGCAAAAGCTGGGCGTTGAGGGTCTCCTTTTTTCCAGAATACCATTTTATAGCAGGTTGCTCACTAGGCATAAGCCGAGAATCTATTGCATTTACACAATTGGACACAATCACCACTATTTGCACAAGTGACACAAAAAGTGAAGAGCTTTCTTGTTTGATGGATCGGACCTGATATCCAGAAATCAAGTCCGTCTTATCCGCCGTCAGTGCGCGCCTTGATTTGCTGCACCGAGACAAAGGTCAAGCCACATGTCCTCAAGCGTCCCCAGCCACGCGATGACGTTGTTGATTCGCAAGTGAAATGCCCGCTGCTTTCCCCCCGGCCCGCGCGCCCCACTTGATGATCTGCCTGCTGCACTCCCGCCCTCTTCAGCTGCTGCTTCCGACCTGACCCTGCTGTCCCTGTCCCAGACGCATCGTCACACTTTCGCATTCTCTGTTCTTTTGACCTACCTACAAAAAGGAACTTCTTCCCCGAGCCTCAATCCTCGACCTTTTCCATACACAAATCCCATTCTCTCTCTCCTCCGTCTATCAGGACAACACTTCCACCACCAAACCACACCACCACCCAGAAGCTTGACGTAGCTCCCGTCCCCGCAGTCACAATGACGCTCTACTACACCCTCGTGCGTGTGCCCCTCGGCGGCGGCCTCCCACGGCTTCCCCTGAGCTCGATGCTGACAGAATTGATAGGTGTTCATGCTGTTGATGCTGGAGATGTTCCTCTTCATGCTCCTCATCCTGCCTCTTCCCTTCACCATCAAGAGGAGACTGTTCACGTGAGCTCCCCTCCAACCTCCCTCCTCTACCAAGCTCCCTCTGACAATCCACCCCAACAGCTTCATCTCCGAAAGCCCCGTCGTCGCCAAGATCCAGTACTGGATGAAGATCACCTTTGTCTTCATCCTCATCCTCTTCATCGACAGCGTCAACCGCGTCTACAGGGTCCAGATTGAGCTGGCCATTGCCACCGACAACCAGAACAATGCGTACGTGCACCCGGAAGCTCCCAAACATATCCCAGTCCTAACACTCCCCAGCGCCGTCATGGGCCACGAGCGTCTCGAGGTCCAGGCCCGCAAGTTCTACTCCCAGCGCAACATGTACCTCTGCGGCTTTACGCTCTTCCTCTCCCTCATCCTCAACCGCACCTACGTCATGATCCTCGAGGTCATGCGTCTCGAGGACCGCGTCCGCGACTACGAGGGCACCAAGCAGAACGCCAAGCAGAGCGAGAAGCTCGCCGTCGGCGGAAAGCCCGGCGAGCTCGCCAAGCTTCGCGAGGAGGTCGACCGCAAGGACCGCGACCTCAAGACCCTCCAGAAGCAGAGCGAGGGCCTGCACAAGGCCTACGACGAGCTGTGCGACAAGTACGCGGCCGCCACCGGCGAGACGGTCAACAAGAAGATCGACTAGAGTGCCGGTCATGGCCCTGGCTGCGTGATGGACCATGTCGCGCCGTCTCCTGGGACTTGCTCGCCACAGATCGTGGGGGACTGGGAGAACCTTGGCGCCTCTACTGGGATCAGTCCTGGCATAGTCAGGAAGAGGTCGAGACAACCCATCTGCGGGTATCTCGAGGCCAGCGAGGTGTTCTACGACTAATCAACGGGTTCAGACATCATGGAGCAGGGTTAGCGCTGGCGGTGAAAACATTTTTCTAGGCACCTGGTGTTTCATGCTTTTTGTGATCGGGGGGCTATAGGACTGGCGTCTCGGGGCAATCATCCCGTCAGCTTGCGAATACATCTGTTTTAGTTCATCAATCGCCCGCGTCGTATTACAAAGAGTATCGTGTCTCGTCGAAGTGCATGTGCAACATCGTTGAACAGTAAGTGGCGAGGTCCCCCCATCAGACGTCCCCACTAACACATGTCGAACCGGTCTGGGAAGAGGATCGCGTTGGCCATACGTACCAATGCCACCTCATGTGAGCCCGAAGCATCGTCCTCTTCAAAGGGCATCAGTCCCATAGCGCACATGGCCTCATCACCGCCCGCATCGTTGACATCTTGTGTTCCCGGGCGTCCGTGATGGGTAGCCTCGCCCCTACCGCCGCCAAAGTCCGGACTGGGCTCGCCGAGGAGGAACGACTTGCGCTGGCGAGCCAAGTAGAGAGCGTTGGTTTGGGTGAGTGGACATGCTGGCACATACATGATGGTGGCTGGCTCGGTGCCAGGGGTGACGCGGTCGACGCCATACACCATGTCGGGGTGCCAGAGGACGTAGTCGCCAGGCTCTACTCGAGGAATCCGCACGAGAGACTTGTCGAGTTGCAGATGCGGATGTAGCACCGAGTTGAGCTCCTGGGTGTACGAGGGCACGGCGCCCTGGATGACGGATGATTGGGAGAAGTCGAGAGCCCAGTTATCGCGGGCAAGGAAGGCCGCCATCGAAGGTGAGGCGGCGCGCGACACCCGTGGTGAGAAGAAGGGCCGCAGTAGGAAGTAAGCCGTTGCCAGGCGTAGCATCGGACAAAGCAGGAGGGTGCCCTCCGAAGGGTCAACTGGTGACATGGATAGCCAGCCCTGGAACATGCGGAACATGGAACATGAGCCCGCGCCATTGTACAGGTCTGACGTGACCTTGAGGCGGCTGCTGCTCTCCCAGGGGTCGTAGTCCTCCCAGTGCCCATCCCAGATTGCGCGGTACGTGCCGGCGCGGCCGTAGCCGTCGGGCTCCCATCGCTCAACGCTGCCGCCGTCGATATGCGCGTTGAGATGCCACGTTGACTCGCCCGGCGTGCGCACGCGGAGACGATCGGCGTAGGAGACGGGGAAGTTGCTGGCAACGCGCGCATCACGGTCGTTCGAATGCCAGAGGCTCATGACGAATTTTTGCGCCGCCAGCACGTTGGGATGCCCGCGCCCGCGGACTTGCGCCGGTGTCCAGTATATTCCCATCAGGTGCGGGTCGCGCGTCGGCCACGCCTTGGTCGCCGGGTTGCTCGACAGGTACTCCTCCGTGTCCTCTTTCCACTCTTTGACGTCCTCGGCTGGCACGACCCGCCGGATTATGGCAGCCCCACGCTTCTTCAGCTTCGCTGTGAATTCGGCCACGCGGTTGCGGTCTTCCAGGTCGGCAAAGTCCATGGTCGGGATGATGTCCGACTTGGTGACCTCGATGAGCGCAATCTCGGCTCGCAGTGCGACGAGTAGCCGGTCCCACGAGTCGGCGATGGCATTCTCTCGACCGGCGATGAGTCCCTGTTTGACCTGGGCGAACCTCTGGGGCAGCGGTGGCGGCGTGTCGAGATTGCCCGCGTCGCCCGCGCTGGTACCTGGCGTCTGCGTCCCGTCGGGCAGCACTGCTCGCGAGGGCAGCGTCATCTGGACTGGCGCAGGCGGCGGAACCTCCTCCACAACTTCCATGGATGGTGGCGTAGGCATATCGAAGTTCATGGTCGTCCAGTCGGGCTGCTGGAACTGGCTGAACTGGTTCATGTCGTACGGCAGCGACTGCGTCCAGAGCATGCTCGGGGGGTCGAACGAGGCCAGCGGCATGCTGTACAGGTCTGTCGACGTGAAGGGCATAGATGGGTAGGCAAAGGCGTCATCGTAGCCATAAAAGGGCGACTGGCCCTGCTGCTGCTGCTGCTGCTGCTGCTGCTGCTGCTGCCATTCTTCGTCGTCATTATTCTCCATGACGGTCGGGCGTCGGGGTGTGTGAGAGGCGCTTTGCGTCGAGGGTGCGCGCGTGCCTGGTCGTCCCGCGGCTGATCAGCGAGTGAGGGGAGCGATGGAGTGCGAGGGGCGGGCGCGCTCAAACATGGTCGGGGAGCTCAGCGTGAACAGGAGTCGGTCGGCTGCAGGAAATGGCGAAGCAGAGCAGACGGAGAGGAGAGAGAGAGATGTGAGTAGTTCTGGAACATGACATGACCCCACATTGCGTTAGGTTGCGCGCAGCGGCGCCCAGAAGGTCAGAGTGGTGTGTCAAGGTGTGTCTGGCAGTGTGGTGCCCGAACTCCGCGTGCAAGGGTCCTGTTGGAGGGAGGGGGCCCAGATCGAGGGCCGCAAACCCCGCCAAATGCGAGCCCGGCAGGTGATGCGGGAGGGGAGGGCTGGGGCTGACAAGGCCGGGTCCCCCCTCGGTCTGGCGGTAGGCTAGGAGAACGAGATGGCGAATTGAGTGCTTTGGTGCTTTGTGGCGACTTTTCTTGGGGGCCATAGGAGGTCCTCGACCATGGTCGCCATCTCGAGCTATGCCTCTGTTCCCCACGATGTCTCTAAGGCGCCCAAGCGATACGAGCGTCTTGGGCGGTGGACACACCTCTTTCGACTCGGCACCAACGCCTGTCACTAATCACGGCGTAGCGATCATGCGACCAAGGATGGAGTGTGTCTCCAGGAGCAGACTCCGCGGTAGGGCTTGCTCAATGGCCAGGAAACGACGTCTTGCATAACTTATTGGCCCAGCCACCAACAAGCCAAGCGGAGGAGCAGACCGATGCGGTAGGTTCCCCAATGTCAAGCTTCCTTCCCGCGCTTGGAACGACGGAGGTTTCCTTGGTCTTGCAGGCTCGCGTCGGTGGCTGCCTTTCTCTTTGCGGGCGGAGACACCTTTCTCGCCTGGCTCGGAGCCGCAGCCGGCTTCGTCTTCTTGGCTGTTGACGGTGCCTTGGCGGGCTCTTTCCCCCCTTCCTTGAGCAGAACGTAGGCGACCTGTTCGACCTGCAAGGCGGTCACGTCGAGCTTCTTCATCAGCTTCTTCGATGCCGAGATGAGGGTCTCGTACTCCTTCATCGTGTACTTGAGGGTCTCTGCGCGGCCTCCGTTGCACAGCCAGTAGTACGCTTCATCGGAAAAGAATGGCACGTCGTTGGGATAGTGGACCGCCAGGAGGAGGGAAGCGGTGGCGGGGCCGATACCCTTGAGCTTGGTAAGAACAGCCAGCGTTTTTGAAATGTCTGTGTCTTTCTTGTAGACCTTGAGAGCTTCCACAATGGTTGTCTCGACAAAGTCGGATTCGTTGGACGTCACGAGCTTCATCAGCGTAGGCCTGAACTTGCCATGCCGTCTGTCACGGGGTGTCAGTTGAGTCTTGGGCGCTGAGCTTGGGGAGCCAGGCAGCGATCATGGACACGCACAGCTTCCAGTCGACTAGAGTCTTGACGTCGTCATGGTTCATGGGTCGTTGGGGGTCTTCTTGACTGAAGAGCCAAGGTCCCTCATCGTACCGGAACCGGTCCAGCTCTTCGAGGGTCTTCTGGCCGGGCTTTGCTGCGGCTCACGTATCAGAATCAGACAGGGTGAACAGCTGGGTGACATGAATACCTTTGGAGCTGGAGATGGAGTCGATGAGAGGCCCGTACCTCGCCAGGACCTCGTCGAACTCGTTGTGGGTGATTTTGAGCGGTGAAACGGCGTCCGACGCCATGACGGTGACGGTGGCAGGGAGTGAAACGAACTTGCTCTGGTATCGGTATCTTGACAGGTAATTGGTATGATAACAAGCTTGGAACAGAAATCAGCGTTTTGGTGATGGGACCCAAAGCAAGATGATTGGAAACCTGATTAGCGGTCAAGTTGCAGAGTCGAGATGCGAACGACAGAGGTTCGTCATTAAAGGGACCTGGAAGCTCCTGCTCGGTTCACGTGTTGCTCCTTCCCGTCCATCCCTGGACTGGAACTTTGGGACCGCGATGTAGCGCCCATCGATAAGATAAGAATCCACTGAAACCGCTGTAGAATCCCCCGACAGCCAATGAAATTGCCCCTGAGCCAGACCTCCAGCGCGTTTTCGCCGGCTCAGCACCGATTGGCGGGGTGTCCGGCGATTATCGCTACACCTCGCAGCGCATGCGCCCGAGAGTCGACGGCGGTCGGGGCCCCGAAAAGATCCCCTAAAAATATTCCATCCGTCTCACGCCTCAAAGCCCGCCTCGACATTTTCTTCTCGACAACGCACCACACCGCCAGACGACCAGACACCGCACGTCAAGACAACCAGTCCCATTTCCACCACCCACTCTTTCCAAACACACCCCAAATCGTAATCATGGGCAACGTAAGAACCCCGCGCAGCAGGATGTCGCAGACGATGGAGGGGTTGAACTGTACGCTGACATGATCGACCACACAGGGCGCCAGGGCTGCTCAGAAGCGGGAGCGCAATGCAAAGGACGCCAAGGGCGTGGCCAAGTCGCAGCTCAAAGTCGTACGTTCAGGCTCTTGTACTTGCTCTCCTTGGGAACCACCGCTGACCAGACTCGCCACAGAACGCTGCCGCCAAGGACATCCAGTGTGTTATCTGCAAGGCCACCTTCCTCAAGACCACTAAGGCCCCGGCGTATGTGCCCTCCTGAACGCATAATTACACCTCCCACTGACACTCCCCTTCCAGACTGACCGAGCACGCCGACAACAAGCACAAGAAGACGCTGGCCGACTGCTTCCCCACCTTTGGCCAGGAGGCTTAGAGCAAAACCACACCCACGAAGCGACGATGACGAGCGAGAGGAGTTTGGCGAGGGCGGCGGTGTCGGCGTGAAGCTTAGAAGAACGGCGGGCGGACATACAGCGATGGCGCATGGGACTCGTTTTCTTGTACCGGCCAGACGGGACAACATATACACACAAACAAAAGCAAACATACTTGGACACCATGCCTGGCTGTTGCGTTGCTGTGATCACAGTAAGTATATTGCAATCTGGCTGAGGACTATGCTGCATGCTCTCCCTCAATGCGCCGTCACAGGCTGGCCGACACTGGGCGTGACAGCTCCGGATCCAGCGACCTGCGCCTCAGCTTCTCGCTTCGCCCGCGCCTGTTCCTCGCGGATATCAGCCAGGATATCCGGATACCAACGCTCTCCAACGTCCGGATGACTCTTTACGCGGTTCCGCAGCGTAGCCTCGCCAAGCGTCTTCGCGGCGCCGCCGGCGCGGAAGGTGAATTCGACATCATCGAGACGGCCACCGTTACGCTCGACGACACGCCTGCGCTCCTCACGAGCAGCCTCAGGAACACGACCGACACCAACGTTCTCGAGGTCCTCGAACTCGGAAGCCATCCGCACACCCTGGAAGAAGGGGATGGAGAAGCGCGCTCCGGTGCCAGAAGGCGGCGACAGCACACGATGTGTCGTTGATGCGCAGACGCCTTGTGTCAGGGCCTCGAGACCTTGCCCGATGGCCACGACGAGAGTGCCATCGATGGGTGGGCAGTCAATCCACTCGCCCCTCATGTTCTGGACCTGAAGCCCACGGTGAGGGCTGGCCTGGAGGAGATAGCTCGAGAGCATGCTGTCCTTGTGAGGACCGACGCCCTGGCCCTGAGCGTCAGGACCGAGTCCCAGCTCCGCGAGGTCGGGGTACTTGACGACCTTGAGCTTGTGTTGCTGCTCTGGGTCGAAGTACTTGTCAAAGGCACCGGCTGGCAGCCCAATGGCCTCGGCGATGAGCGAAGTGAAGGTGATGGAGATCTCGCCCATGCGGGACATGTAGTCGGTAAAGGTCTCACGGAAGCCGGGAGCAACGGCCGGCGAGGGCCACTGGTTGGGCGCCAGGAGGTTGTAGTAGAGGGGGTCCGAAGCCGAGGGAACATCGTGCTCCGTAGATAAGTCGATTTGCTCCCTGTGGTCGATCTCGCCCGCCGTGATCTCGGCCGAGAGGCGCGAGTAGCCCAGGAAGGACTTTGCATTTTTCATCTCAATCTTTAGCCTTTATATCGGTCAGTCCATGATCTTCATGAGGGGGAGGGGATGGTTTCTCACTTCTCCTCCTCGGGAATGTCGAAAAAGGAGACACCCTGCTTCTTGACCCGCTCAAACAGCTCATCAGGAATGCCGACATTCTTGAGATAGAGGAAACCGACTTCCATCAGGGCGTGGCGGAGATCAGCCAGGAACTGCGGCTTCGTCTCGGGGTCCTGCGCCAGCGCCAGGTCGAGGATCGGAACCGAGGTGAAGGACATGGTCGCTGCCGGCCTCGACTAAACACTTCTTGTATTCAGTGATGAAGATTTATGAGGTATGAACGGGATTTCAAGTCCTCTGGCCGTTGATACAAATGCAATGAGTCAAAGAATGAGGAAGAGGGTGAGCTCTGTGCTGTTGGACTTCATCAGCCGATAATGCGATGGCGTAATACCGGCTGCCCGACGTCGGTTACGTGATCGTCGGCCACGGCCGACTCGGACTCCACGCCGTCGCCTCCGCACCGCACCCTCAAGTCGTCAAAGGGCGTGAGGCGGAAGCATCCCCGCAATCGCCCAGCCGAGGCATCAGTCAAGTCATCTGTGTGCGTTGTGTGTCCCGATGAAATACAATGCTCGATGATGAAGTCTATCCCTTGGACTATATACCAAACAAAGCCAGGGTATGAACAGATATTGACGCCTGGCGCCCGAACCCTGAGCCGGCCCTCCTCCGAGGCACGGCGCTTTTAATTCGACGACGACGACGATGGCAACGGCTTCAGCGCCAGCAGGTCGGTGAACTTGGCAAACAGCTCCTCGACCGCCGGCATTGTAAAGGCTGGCCCTGTGTCGAAGAGCTCGGCCAGCTTCTGCCTCGAGATGACGGCCGCGTGCGTCTCGTCGTCCTCCTCGTCAACGTCCATCCGCTCCCCGTTGGTCTCGCCCTCATCCTCGCTGGCCTCGTCATCGTCACCGTCCAGGAGTGTGATGCCGCCCGCCAATTCGTTTTCATCGACCACAATATCTGCGAGCCGCAGCTCCTCCAGCGGTCTGGCGATGGAAATAGCGTGCTCGTCCGATGTGCGTGAGATGGTCCACAGCTGTGCCGCGTCATCGACGGCGATGTAGCCCGTCGAGTCTGGCGATGATACCAGGCTGATGACACGGTGAGGGATCTTGTCGACGCACAGGGCCTTGTTCTCCTCGGGGTCGAAGACGAGGATGTCCGAGCTGTACTTGCCGGGTGCCACGACGGCAATGGTGTTGGATCGTCGGTCCAGGGCCAGGTGCGCGAAGCGGGAGAGAGCCGGGTCGGCGAACTTGGGCAGCTTGATACCGAACATGGTCTCCTCCGTGATGACATCGTACACCCGCAGGTCGTCCGACAGTGTGATGACGAGTGACGAGAGGGCCTCAATGTGCCGGATCTTGCCCCTCCACAGGCCCCTCATCGCCAGCTTGACCTTGCCCGTGCGGGTGTCGATGGCATGGACGCCGCCGTCGTGCTCAGCGCCAAAGGCCACAAACAGCGTCGAGCCGTCGCTGGAGTAGCACATGGCGCCGCTGCGCACACCCGCCTTGTTGCCGTCCAGAGTCACGAGCACGTCGGCGCCAACGTGACCTCCGAGGCTGATGGTGTGAGCGCACGACCACGTCTGAAGCGTCTCGCCCTTGTCGTCCTTGGATGTGACACCGTCGAACTGCCGAGTCTTGAACGACCAGATCTTGACGAGGCCATCGTCGCCGAGCGTGGCGAACTTTGACGACTTGGGGTCAGCAACAAGCGCGAGCACAGGCTCGGGTCGGCTGGTGGCGTGGGGAGAGTTGATTCGGGACGTCAGCGCGAGCTGCTCGCCCTCCTCGCCGACGGTCCAGAACTTAAGGAAGATCTCGCGACGGTCACGCAAGAACCGTTGCCGGGTCTCGGCAGACATGTTCTCAATGTCCCTCATGGGTGGCTGCCAGTCATCGACGCTCGCCATGTATTTTCCGTTAGAAGAGAAAGCCAGGTGCGTAACAGTGGGCTCGGAGATGGGGTTGCCCTTGGAGGTAATGTTGACATCTGTTGGCTGCGTCCTGGCCAGGGCCTGTCTGGACTGGCTTCTAAGCGTGTCGAGGTCGAAGGACTGGAGGATGGGCGCCGACTGCTGCGAGCCGGACATGACGGCCTGCTGGCCGGCACCGACGCAAATGTGCAGCTGAGAGGGAACGCGAGGGTTGACGGCCGCAGGGACAGGGTTTCTAACCTCCTTGACGGCATCGGCAAGCCTCATAACGAGGGAATCCTTGGGCGGCGCAAAGTAGCGGGCGGCCGTCTGGATGCCGGAAATGTAGAATGTGGGCTTCATCTCGGACGTGGTCAGGATCATGACCGAGTTGTCGTCGAGGTGCACGCCATATGAGGAGCCAGACGGGGACACGACGATGTTCTCGACGGAGCCGGAAAGGTGAGGCAGGTGGGTGGTCTTGCCCGTGTCGACCTGCCACAGGACGAGGGTGTTTTCGGAACCACCAGAAATCATGTAGTTGCCTGGCAAAGGGTTAGCAAAAGGGCTTCAATACTCAAGTCTTCCGAAGACATACCATCCCTCGACCACTTGAGGCTGTGGACAGCCCGCCTGTGCCAGTGGAACTTGCGCGCCTGGATCTCCTCCTTCTTCGGCTTGGCCTTGGCTCCCCTCACGGCGTTGGCAGTGTTGATAACATCGTTGTAGACGAGCATGCCACCGCGGGCGCAGCCGATGATGAGGTCTACCACATCGAACAGCGCTGACTTCTTGGACTGCTTCTTAGGCGTCAGAGCGGCGCTGCTCTTGGGGCTGACCCTCAGGTCCAGGGCGCACACGAGGTCGGGCGTGTCGAAGGAGTAGAACTCGCTCTCGAGCACGTTGCCCTCGCCAGGCTGCACAACGCCGACAATAATGCTCTCAGCAGAGGCGCCGACAACGTACTTGCCGTCGCTGGTTGCTCGGACAAGGTGTATCCTCTGGTCGGCGTGCTGGGACTTGTACACGACGCTGTTGAGCTGCGAGCGCTTGAGCCTGTAGTAGGCCGTGATGGTGCACTCCTGCTTCTTCGCCTCGGAGATGTAGAGGACGTCGACGAAGGACTTGCCGAGCTTCATGGAGCAGACAGCCATATCCTGGATGTTGTCCGACTTGACTGTGAGGGTGTCCTCGGGCGCGGACCCGTGTCGCCAGTCAACCTTCCACACCCTGCCGTCGGAGCAGGCGATCCACACAAAGTTGGGCTCGTTCGGTGACAGCCATGTCGCAACAATAGCCGCGGTGATCCTGTTCTGGCCGTCCTTGCCCTTGGTCGCGATGGGGAGAGAGATTTGGCGGACGAGGTGGGAGTCGGCAACGGAGTAGACCTGGAGGGAGGTGTTTTGCGTAACAATCAGGTGCCTGGGGGGAGCTTGTGTTAGCAAACAGAAGAAGATACTGAAACATGTTCTAGTCGTCTTACTTTTCGTCAACTGAGAAGATGGGGTCAATGTCTGCGATCCGACCTCCAACAGGCGCGCTCAGAGCCCATTGCTTGTCGAGGATCTCCGCCTGTCCAACAAAGGCATTCTCGCCATTGGCAAGGGCTTCGGCCGGGATCTCAGCATTCATGCCATGGAGCACCTTGAGGGCCTTGTCTTTGAGCTCAGCGGCGTCAGACACGATCTTGGCCGCCTTCTTGTTGGCCTGTTCCTGCTGCCGGTGCCTCTTCGCATTGCGGTCCTTCTCGTGTGTGTCGGCCCTCTTCCGCTTCTTCTCCGTGTCGGCCTGGTGGCCCGTCTTTCCTGCCATGGTCGTCAGGGCTTTCTGGGCTTGGTCGGCGGGATCGGTGGGCGTTGATGTTTGCTGGTCCTGCGTCTCTTCTCGCAGCGAACATGCACCCCGAGAAAAAAGTTGCTTTGGACCATCGTTACGCTCTGCAGGTCCCCTCGAAAATTTAGGCCCCACTTGAGCATTGTCGATGGCTGATTGGTCCAAGCGCCCCGCTATCCGCACTTGATAAGATAACGGCGGAGCAAGCGCGGACCGCAATTTTTCTGAGCCGCCAAGGCCAACCACCAGGCAGGTGCTCGCTCTTTGATGAGAACCCCGGTGCCTTCTTTCGCGACGACACGCAGTTGTAACATTGACGAGTCCGCACACGCAACTTGGCTGAACCTTGCCCGACCCGACCCGAACAAGTGGCACACAACTAGGATTCAGATTCTGTTGCCAAGATGATTATCCCTATCCGCTGCTTCTCGTGCGGCAAGGTCCGTCAAACCCGGGATGCGCCACTGGCCGCAAAGCCCTGCTAACCTTGTCAACAGGTCACGGGCGACCTGTGGGAGCGCTACCTGAAGCTCATCGACGACGGTATCGCAGACGGGTCAGTATTTCAGGCATTGGGCGAAAGGCGCAACACTGACAGTTGTGTACAGAGACGCTATGGACGAGCTCGGTCTCAAGCGATACTGCTGTCGTCGCATGATCATGACCCACGTGGACCTGATTGAGAAGCTTCTCAAGTACGTAGAGAGGAGGCAGAAGACGATCTGAGACTTGTACTGACCATCTTCCACAGGTACACCCCCGACGGTCGCAACGAGAAGAAGAACAACCTGCCCGCTTGATCAAGTCACACAACATGACATCTGGATTGGGATCAGAACAGGCCATATTGGAAGCATTGCAAGGCGTTTTGGGTTTTCGGAAGAAGGGCAGGGTGCGACACAAAAGCGACAGTCTCGATGGACCGCCCAGACACGATGTTCGAGTCCTCGCAGACGGCCCAGACTCCTTCCTTGGCGTTCAATGGTAGAGAGGAGGATCGCGTGCCACCTTCATCTCGTCATCAGTGCCATTCAAGTGCCGAGCTCTTGTGCTAGCCGCGATGGCCGGCTGTTGGCCATGTCAAGCTCGGCTACTGCGCTTGGCCATCGGCCGCGGTGGCAGGGAAGCGGGCTGTGAAGAGGAGGCCTTGCTGAGCTCGGCTGGGTAGCAAAGATCTTCGATGCGATTAGAACGTATGAGCCACCGCTCCGGCGGCTACTTGAATGGAACCAACTTGACTGGCGCCAATTCAGGGTTTCCCAGCGCAATGGATGCGGCGTCTGTTTTCTGCCTGGCCGTGGAAATAGGCCTATGAGCATGCGGGCCGGGGCCGGGGCAGAGGCCGAGTATCTTGATGCTTGACGACACCTGTAGTATCCCCCCTGAGGTAGTTGACTGGTCGCGTTCAGGTCACCGTTGCCGGCCGGGGCCAGCCCTGCGGCCGTCTCAGACGCCCAGGTGGGAGGAATCATGACGATGGGGATGACTTGATCTGCGAGCCTAGCTGACAAGCCACCGTAGCACTCGGTCAGCCTGGTAGTGAACATGTGCCGAAAAACCAGTCGTGGTACGGTCTCACGCCTATCATCCAGGTGGCATGGGTTTGGGGGCCGAACAGGCTCCAGAAGGGGGTGTCCTCGCGGGAGCCTCATGGTCCATGGATCACGATGATTTGGCGGAAAGGGCTTGGGAGGCTTGCATATCGTCACATCTGGCACGTTGGGCTTCAACGAGCCCAACGTCCGCCGCGGCGATCTCCGTGCTCCATTTGTTTGTGCGGCCGCGTTGTTGTTGCTTGCGCCTTTTGCAACCGCATATGTCCAAGTCAGATGCCTACCACGGAGCCTATGACTGCGCGGCATGCCCGGGGACGGAGCCGAGTTGGTTGCGAAACTATCAACATGCACCGCGACACACCCACAAAGTCGCTCGTCGAGGTGATTTGCCGCAGCCCGCGTCCGCCCACCGACAAGACGCGGAAACGTCGGCCCCGTCGACAGTTCATCAAAGCAATTCAACCGCGTTGGTGCAAACCAACCGCCAAAACAAGTGGTGAAGTCGAGCATAGGCGAGGTCTGGCCTCCGCCAGGACGCAGGCAGCGCGCTTACATCTGGCCTCCTCCCCGCCGGCCTGCATGGCTCCCTGCAGGTAGCTCCTTGAGAGGTGCGTGTGGGCTCACCGTCGTTTGTCCCGCGGCGGCCAACATCGCCCAGACGGACGGGCACCCACCACCTAGACGGTGAGTGAACGCCCATAGCCGCGAAAGGGATTTCTTGGCGCATGAGCAGAAAGTGCGTCGTCGATCTGTTGGCCGTTGGAGCTTGGAGCGAGGAGCATGGTGCATATGCACGGGTCGTGCATCTGGCCATTCTAGATATGGCCACCGAGGCATCAGAGAAATATCTTTGCTCTGGGTAGGTTGAGAGATTCGAATGAGGTTCTCCGGTCGATATTCTCAAACACGGTCCCGCGAGGACGGAGGCGAAAGAGGTCCATGGGATGGTATGGCATGGGTTCCTGACCCCCGACGTGATGTCTTCCGCATCTCTGGGACAGGCTTTACCCAAATGCATTTTAGCGGCGTGATGAGAAGCAGAGGGACTTTGGTCGTCACGGCACTAAAACGCCCGGCTGGGACGATGCGCCGATGGCTGAGCGTGGGATCAGCGGAGAAAGAGGTCGTGAGGGCGTGGGAGTATCATTCTTGGCTTGCAGAGTTGTCCAAGGTGTGTCTTGTGGTAAACCCGAATGGTCGAGGATATTAGTCCAGAAGTATGGTATGGATGGCGACTCGGTATGCAGTGCTCAAGTCGTTCAGCCGTGTTCTTCTTCGACGAGGCACCTCAGGCGAGGAGCATGCCGGAGGGTGACATGGAAACACAGCCCCAATGATTCAATACCTCACATCTGGAAGGCTCCGTGTCCGTACCTAACGTTGGCTCCTGCCGTGGTCGGGTGTCCGGGCTGTCATGGAGGAAAGTGCGTTGCAGCTCAGTTGGAGTGGATGGAGGAAGCCACGACGGACCAGCGCACTGAAGGAGGGGCGGGGACTGCTGTGGTAGGTGCGGCCAAGCAAACTCCAGGCGCCCCTTCCCTTGTCACAGGCCGCCAATGACTGTTGCCGTTTTGCGCCCCATCCGCTGGGGACGGGGACAACGACCTGACTGACATTCATGGATGGAAGCCATGCCAGATGCCCCCTCTGCTGGGGCCGGCTCGAACGGATTCTCAAACAGACCCTGGACAGACCGGACCAGATCGCTGGGATCGGATTCTGAAGTTCGGCGACTCAAACACTTCCGGTCCGATGGCAGTTCCCGGGCTTCACAGTCATGTTTGTGCTGGCTTGGCTGTCCCCGTCACTGCATCGCCGCTGTATCATCGTGTGTTTTCCAGGCTGCAACTGACAAAGACTGACTGCGTGTCCCCAGAAATAGGCATCTCTCTGTCAGCTACCCTCCTCGATGACCTCACGCAGCCATCATCACCCACCGAAGATACTCAATAACCAGCCCTGTGGCTTCGACAGCACAGAACCGGCCGGCTCGTCCTGTGACTGGACTCGCAAGGAACGCCAGAAACCCATCCCTGTCAGCTACAAGTACATTCGATACTTGTGCCACTTCTCTGGGCCCTCGGAGCTTGTGCTCGGCATGGCTTCCCTCTGGCTGCAGCCCCCCTGCGATGCTGAGCGCCTATCTACTCGTACAAGTGAGCTCGATTTCGTCAAGTCCGTGATCGCATCAGGTCGGCGATCACCCTTCTGGAATCGGCTCGATCATTGTGTCAATCCCGGCAAGCGTGCACAACTCCGGCTCGAGGCCGCGTCGACCAGGCTCCTCTTCGCCCGGCTACCCCATCAACACAAGACGAGGAAGAGGCACACACCCGCCCCCCACCGCCGCCCACGGGATCCGGGGGATGGATGTGGTCTTGGTAGCCTCTTGGAGAGGTGGGCCGGACATGGGATGGACCGCTGTGACTCGACAGATCTCCATGCGAAGCGACTGTGTTAAGCGCCGACGCCTGTCTTCTTTGGTGCATCCGACCACTCACCATCGACCTCCCATCTGCCAACTGCACACCATCCTCGATCCTACTGGTCGATGCCTTTCAGAGCCAGGCCCTGCGACGGGGAAAAGCCGCGCACCTGCAGAGCCTGATGAGGATGGGAGAACCCCGTCGCCTCGGCCTTTTTCTCTCTGCCTCCCTAGTCGTCAATCCCACCGCCCTCTGCTGGAGCTGGTGGGCGGTGGCATCTGACGTGCGTGCACCACGACGACGGCTGGTGGAGCTTCCTCACATCCGCAACCATCCCACGACGTGCAGAACGATGCTACTGACGCGAAACGGAGAGACGGAAGACGGATGAAGAGGCATCACTCTGGCTCTGCAACCAAGACAATCGTCAAGCAGTCAGTACTCCAATTACGAACGAGGCCCGGCAAGGCTCGCATGCTATGCCCTAGTGCTCCGTCTCGGCATCGTTCCCCGTCTTCTGACCACCAGCCTGGTAGGGCTCTCGGCTCAGGTCAAGGGGACTTTTGCTTGGTACAACCACAGTACCAGGGTCCTTACCTCCCTGCCAAAGCAGACAATGACCATCTGCTCGTACCACATCGAGTGCTTGACCGACAGGCACCAGGCTGCTTGGCCGCTCCGTACCCTGCTGGTCTCCGTCGGTGCCTGCCAACGGCTCCGTCGCGTGGCGCGTCCAGGTCGATAGCTGCAGGTCAACGAGCTAGCTTCTGGGCAAGCTGCTGTCTCTCGCCAGCTCCCATCTTCCTGGCCTTCTTTCCTTCAGTCACCTGGCTTGTTCCTTTTTCTCGCCCTCTCAGCTCGGGACAGTCTCATCGCTCAGTACAAGAGCATCTTACCCCTCATTGCCTTTCGCCGGAGTCGTCTTCCTAGTCCATGCCACTCCCAGGTCCGCGAAGCGACAAGCTCATCATCCATCGCCTGTTGATCAACAACCACCCTGTCTCCATAATTCAGGCTCCCCCCTGACAGCACCCCCGGTACCGTTGATCCTAGCACAGTAGCACCTGGCCACTGGAAGTTCTGATACATGATCACCGAGGCCAGAAGAGCACAAGCACATGCCCACCCCCAGAAACACGTCAACCAACATCCATCCACCCACCCATCCCCCCTGTCGATGCCGCGGGAGGCAGAAGACCGGCCGGACCTCCATTAACTGACTGACTGACCCCTGCTACCGAGACCCCTTCGACCACCACCTTAGCCCACCCTCTTCAGGCCCCCCTCCCCCCTCACGCCGCCGTTTGGCGCACCTCTCTTAAAAACGCCTTAGCACCCATCTCGCCTCTGGCTTCGCCTTTCTCCTGGAGCTAGCCCACCACCCGTGTCTAGCTTGGGTGACCGCCTGGCCGACCTTGACGAGACCTTCATTGCGCAGCTCGCGGCTCATCCTTCGATCCCGCAAATAGGTCAGCACGTCTTTGCCAGGCATCATCGACCGACAGACATCGGACTGTGGACTGCGGCCGGCGCGAGGCTCGTCCCATCTCACCATAAAGCTGTCTGGTCCGCGTCGAGGGAACACAGAGGCAGCACATCTTCTCTCGCGACAATCCGACCAAGCACCCAAACTGTCCGCCGAGCCATGGCACTCGAGGCCCCTCTGCGCTCTTCGACTGGAAGCCAGCTGTCGCCCTTCTCTACATTCCACCGAGACCTGTCGTCGCCAGACCCCCACTCGTCTTTTATCAACATGTGAGGCCCTCTGGCAACAAATTCTGGGTGACATGCGCGGGGAACATCAGACTAATGCCTTCCGCAGGTCGTCCGCCGGCTCAGAGTCGTCTACCGTCCAACATGGAAACTCCCTCCGACCATACTCAATCCAAAGGCTGCCCTCGGCCAATATTAACCTCATGAGCCCCAGCGACATTGTCGGCCCGTCCCCAGTAACATCCAATGGCACCGAAACGACCGAGATCGAGGACGAGGAAGCGGAAGAGCCTCCTGTCCCCGCCCACCACCCTGTGGTCCCCCCTCAGGTTGGTGCCTCACAGGAGCCATGCTGCGACTGGCGCACAAGACTGACACCTGCTAGCTGCGGATGCTCGCCACCAATCTTCCCGACCACGTGAGACAACCGGGGACAGATGAAGCTGTGTCTGTGATCCACGCGCCGGAGAGCTTCAAGTCATGGGTCGCATCCGACACTCCCACAAAGTCTGACCAAGTCAGCACCAGCACCCGCTCGTCTCCACGGACAGACTCGACCGCGCCAACATTTGTGGCCGAAGTCCCGCATGGAAGGGTTTGTCACTCCATTGCTTCTTGTCCACACCAACACCATCTAACCTGCCCTTGCAGCCCCTCTCGACGCCAAATCCGCCTCCCCTTGCAACAAATGTTAGCTCGGTCAGATACAGTCTAGATAGCGCAACACCGAGAGCGCAGGACCTCCAGGATATGCTGAGCGAGTCATCTCGGCTGCGCTCCAGCAGCACAAGCAGCCTCGAGAGTAAGTCGAACAATACACATTGCTCGGTCCCGACTAACACAACTTGCAGAAATCGAGGAACTTAGAGAAGGCGAGACGGACACAGAGGCATACGACGACATTTACGATACACATGACCTGCCACAACAGACTTCGGAACTGGCTGCCCTGCGGACCGCACTGCAAGAGTGTTGGACCCTCTGCAACACACTGGCATCACTCAGCGCTATACACCGGGCAAGGGCCTTCAACAACACTGGAACCCCCGATGCCCACGAGAGAGCTTGGATGGCGTGCTGGAAGCTGTGCCAAAGGCTGTATGACAGCAGAATCCAGGACATGGACGACTTTGGGGTTCGGGAAAGCTTGGACCTGTGTCGAGACTTTTGCCAGTCCTTGTTCGACGTCCGGCAGCGGCAAGACGATGTCACCGACTCGGTTCTGCGAGTGAGCTTTGAGCTCAACAACCAGTGAGTGGAACACGCAGCGCAATCTGTAAAGTCAGTACTGACACCTGCCCAGCCTTTACAGCGCACAGGACAGCCGAACCCTACCAGATGCCTTCCGCGAGCGAACACTAGACTTTTACACCACCCTCTGCCACCGTCTCATGAAGCAAAGGAACGACCTCGCCGAGGAGACTGACTCGTTGCTCAAGTCCTGCTGGTTTTTGGCCGAATCCCTCTTCAACCTGAGACAGAACACCCGCAACGGCAAGGCTCCCGACGAGGAGCTCCTTGGGGCTGCGGTGCAAGCATGCTGGGAACTGTGCGACATCTTCCGGGAAGGATGGACATCGGCCCGGCCTGAACGCAACACACCCCGCCCCAGCCAGACGAGCTTCTTCCCGCCTGAGCGAACATCACCGCTCCAGAGCGGCCGCGACAGCCGGCAGTCGAACCGATCGTCGCACCTCTCCAAGCGGGAGCAAAAGGCCATGAGTCATACCGAGGAGCGAACCCGCAAGCCGCAACCACCGCCGGTACCCGAGACCCCGGTGACAGAATTTGAGGACACCCCGATCTCGCCAGAGAGCCAGTCGCCCAAGGTCCCAAATATTCTGGTCCTGGGCACAAATCCCGAGTCGAACCGCACCGGTGGTGGCCGATGGTCCAGCAGCGCCTCGAACCTGTCGTCATACTCGCAGTCGAGCGCCAGGACGTCCAGCACCGCGACGACGGCCACTGCGGGTGAAGATGTCTACGTCACCCGCATCAAGGCCCTGATGCTCAAGGCCGCCATGAATGTCGGCTTCGTGCGAGAAGCGACCAACGAGGGCAGGACGGCAATGCCGGCGCTCCAGGCATTTGTCAAGCAGCTTCCAGCAGGCTCTTTCGGGACACACGCTGCGCTGCTGGTATCGTACCGCAACGCCGTGCTCGGCGACGCCGCTTTCCGAGGCGCCTCGAGCATGCTGCCCTCCAAGGGCCGGCGCGTTTCTGCCCCCGAGATGGCAAAGGGTGTCAACCTGATGATCCACCGCTCCTTGCACTACAGCTTCCTGAAGGATCTCTTCAAGCTTGTCTACGGATTCCCACTGGAAGAAGCCGAGACTAGGAAGAACGTCAGCATTGCCATTTGACGACTTTTATGATACGAACCAGCCCAACGGCACTTTTCATGAGGCCCCAGATCCCGGTCTCCGAATGTCTTTACGGCCGGTAGTTTCCTCTCACCATGCCCCACGAGCATCAAACCACAAGTTTCATTTCTAAAGAATCAAGGGGGTTAGCAAGCGTTCATTTTTGGGAGGGTTTCCTTACTTCGAATGGAGTACAAGTCGTTCGTCGGTCTGCCGTCTGTTTCGCTAGATACCCAGTATTCAATGTAGTCCCATCACATCGCTTGGGCATTTTCACTGCGGAGGATATTCTGGGACAGGAAATGGATGAGTAGGGGAAAAGACGAGAGAATTCTGTTGACTGTGAGAGGTATATAGAAACGAGAGCCGCAAGGTCCGCTTCCAATACTACCGTTGATATAAGATCCTCCTCGCCTGTGAACGCCAATGAAGAAGTGCCCCGAGTCCGAACCTGATAAACGATGCTGTGCTGCCCTCGCCGTGGAAAATCATATGCCTGGTGTGAACGCAAAACGGGTCCCAGACTGAGCAGTCTTGTGAGTGAAAATCAAATCATGCATGTCCCCTTGAACGCCTGAGTCTCTCGAATTCGTAATCATTTTTTTTGGTGTTTTGTTGATTTTTTTGTCCGCCGCCGAGTATGCCGTTATCTGCGACAGCTTTCTCGTGTCCGTCGACTGGAGAGTTGTCAGTCATATGTCGGGGAGAAGAGGAGCAGCCAGCAACTTACATCAGACTTAATCGGCTCGCGCTTGATTCCAGCACTCTCGGAAGTCAGAAGCTGCATAATTTGCGCGTCGTTGAGAGAAGGATTCTGTCGGCCGCGGTCGTCCATCATCCCCCAGAGAGAAGGCATCATCGCTTGAAGTGCATCGATTCCGCGAGATTCGTTCGCCGTTTGTCGAGCGAGAAGCCAGCGGTCAATTTCGTCATCCGTGGCGCATCTGAAGCGGCTGGTGTCGTGGTGAAAATCGCTGGGAATGGGAGGAATTTGGCGCGCGATGTTGTCGAAGTTGTGGAGAACGGAGATGTAGTATGCCTGCTGGTCCTTGGGAACTCGAATCATCTCGCCGGGTGTCCAGAATCGATACTTAATGTCGATGAACCAGGCCAGGTTGATGACGCGGAAGTCCTTGAGGATGGCCCTTTCGTGCGTGAAAGTGTCCGCGGTGTTGCTGTCCGCGGTGGGGCTATCCGCGCTTGTATCCGCGGTGCCCTCTTGCGTGGTGAAGCGTGTCTGGGTGTTTGTGAAATCCATGCTTCGAAGACGAAAGAGATGGTCTCTGCCAGGGTGCGGAAGAGGTGCGGACAGCGGATACTTAGACGAGTCGCGGACGTATCGGGAAGTAGGTGCGGATGAAGGTGCGTATGAAGGTGCGGATGAAGGTGCCCGGGCGGATGAAGGCGCGGAAGAATGGCGCCAGGCGGCATCAGGCGTAAGGTTGGCGCCCCCCTATTCGAATAGGGGCTCGTCCTGAACCTCCTCCTGTCCACCAAACGGGGTAAAGTCCTCCTCCTCCGCCTGGTCGTCGCCGCCGTCGCCGTGGGTGGTGCCGTCCTAGGGCTCCAGTCCTTCGGTGCCGATGGCGGCTTCGGCGGCGTTGGCGGGCTTCCAGTCCCTATGGAAGTACCCCGCGAGGTCCCGGCCGATCGTGGCCTCGTCGAGCCTGGGACCAGGGGCCTGGGCCTGCTGGACCAGGCTGGGGGTGCCGGAGGGATAAGTGCCGAGCTGCTGGTACATGGGGCCGATCCCTTGGTGCTGGCCGAGCGGTCCGACGATCTGGGTGTTGGGCCAGAGTCTGGGGGGCTGAGGAGCCCAAGCAGCAGTGGTCAGAGAAGGAAAGATTCTGGGGGGCGGATTACCCCAAGCAGCAGTGGTCCGAGAAGGCATGGTGTGCTGAGGGACCATGTCCTGGCCGTACTGATAGCCTTGCTGCTGAAGGCCCTGGTGCTGAAAGCCCTGCTGCTGAACGCCCTGCTGCTGAACTCCCTGCTGCTGAAGATCCTGGGAGGCGCTGACGGGAGTCTCGTCCGGGTCCTCCTCAGGGTCGTCAGACACCGGAGGTTGCTTAGGCGCCGGAGCTGGGACTCGCACCGCATTGCCGTAGTAGCCGGGCTCCTCGTGGATGATGTTTCCGGTATCCTCATCGATGAACGTACCGGAACCCTTGAGGATAGGGCTGACATCGGCCGAGGCGGCCATGAACTTGTCCCAAGCTGCACGGGTCTTAGGGTCCAAGTCTGGCTTGCTTCCGCTGTGTCTTGTTAGTGATATGGCCAAGGAAAGGGGGTTTCTGACTGTACAGATCCTTGAGAAGCTCATAGACAGACGGGGTCTCCTTGAGTTTGTTGATCTTCTTGAAGTGTCCGGTTGTGTTGCAGAAGCTTGATCGTTATCAACATACCAAACACGGGCTAGATATCAGGGGGCTGTGACTCACTTGTTCTCCTCGATGATCCCGTATTGCTCCTTGACGTACTTGATATTACCCTTTTTCCACTGACGAGTCTTATTGCTGACGATGGCCTGTAGCAGTAGGCAGGCGGGTGGCCATTTCATGTTGTAGTTGTCCACGAGCTCCAAGGTCAGGTCAATGTCTTCAGAGGTGTACTTTCGCTGACCCATGATGATTGATGGTTGATGATGGTCAAGGGTAGAGGACGATCGAGTGCTGAGGAGCGTCGAGGGCCGAGGGGCGTCGAGGGCTGATGGCGATGAGGGGCGGAGGACGTTGGAGAAAAGGTTGAGAGCAGAGGACGGTCAAGGGAAGCTGATTTTATAGTGCCGTCGGTTCAGAGCTGCGGATATCTCAGAGCAGCGGACATCTCAGAGCAGCGGACGATTCAGAACTTAAAACGGTCGAGGAAGGAGGACGACTAAGCGCTGCGGATGATTCAGAACTTGTAAACGGTCGAGGAAGGGGTACGACTAAGCGCTGCGGACGATTCAGAATCATGGACGATCGAGGAAGGGGGACGACTAAGCGCTGCGGACGGAACGACCGAGGAAGCAGGATGATCGAGTCCTGCAGACAACGAAGAACTGCGAATGTTTCAGGGCTACGGACCTTGAAGAACGGCGGGCGTTGCTGAGGATCTGCGGACGATTCAGTGCTACTGGCCTTGAGGTGCTGCGGACGATTCAGGGCTACGGACAATCGAGGCAAGAGGACGACTAAGCACCTTGGACAATGGAATACTGCGGACGATTCCGGAATCAGTGCCGAAGAACTGCAGACGATCGAGAAAAGAAGAGGCAAAGCACGGCGGGCGATAAAGTGCTGTGAACCATGGAGAACACTGCGGACGATGAAGTGGAATCAGTGCTGAAGAGCTGCGGAAGATTCAGTGCTACGGACAATCGAGGAAAGAGGAGATGAAGCACTGCGGACGAGGAGGCACTGCGGACGATCGAGGGAAGGGGATAACCGAGTATAGCGGAGGGCTAAGCAAAGGGGACCAAGTGCTGCTGACGGAGGACGACCGAGTGCTGCGGACGAGTATCAGTCTTTGAAGACCTCGTGGCTATATAGCCTCCTTGTTCAGGAGACTCATCAACGCATGACTCAACAAGGAGATCTGACGGCCATGGCGGCGTGAGTTTCTCTCCAGAAACTGCCAGTGTACACGCACAGGAGTATTGCCTGCTAGTCTCTGAGAAAACAGCCGCGTGAAGACCTCTTATCAAACACTCACGCCTGTGGAAATCACTCCGAAATATCTCCAAAGCTGTCTTTCCACGATCCATCCGGGCCATTCTTTCATTTGCCCCTAGCCCTGTGTTCTTCTTGTGTTCAAGTGTTCACTTAAGGTACTCAGGGACCCGCGTTCTTCAAGGTTTACAGGAATATCTCGCTCAGAGCCGAGAGCCCCACGTCCTTCTCGGGATGCAGGAGCATCTCGCTCAGAGCCGAGAGCACCGCGTCCTTCTCGCTTTATGAGATAGCCTTGTTCAGAGCCCCTCGTCTGTCAGGGGCTGCGGGCCTCTAGATCCGAAGAAAAGGACCGTGGGGCCTGGAAGAGGGGTGGAATGGCTGGGGACGGCCGGCATCTATACTCAATGGACTTCGGTATGCTATTCTTATATTTGGCCGGCTAGATTTTAACTTCTATCATGTTAGAAGCGCAGTAGTAGATAGAGTGACGAAGTCCTAAGTGCGGGAAAAGGTAGGTAGTGGGTTGATAGAAGCTGAAATCTGGCCCGCTGAATCTAAAGTGGCGGGCCGTAGTCCTTTAAGTATAGATTCCAGCCCTTCTCTGGCTACCCTGCCTATCCCTGCCCTGGCCCCGCGGTAGCTAAAGTGCGGTCTGAGGCCTGGGCCCCTGATATATCAGCCCTGCCCCTAAGTTATCTACCGTACTTAGGACTTCGTTACTCTACTGCTACTATACTTCTGACTATATCCCTTGAGACTTGATCGAGGGATATCTCGTTTAGAGCCCCCCGGCCTCTTGAGAAGTTATAAAGAGTCCTTATCTTATAACCCGTCGTGGTTTTACTCCCTCCTGAGTTTTCTTCCTATTAAATATCCCCTTTTTTTTTTAGATGTCTCGGTGATTTAGACGGGTATGTTTTAAAGATGTCTTACTAT